>LPNX011208636.1:114248-258489 GCA_001517045.1 Pseudotsuga menziesii | reverse complement strand
GATTTGATCACCTCCTTCAGTCAAGGATTTGTCAGATCCAGTCAATCTGCTTCAGATCTGACTGATTTCAATCAAATCGGCTGAGAATCCATTGATTTAATGATTTTGGATTTGCTCCATTATCCATCAATTTATTAATTAAAATAATCAATAATTGAAACCGATTATTTGGCCCACTTTTATTACAAAATCAATTTTTCCAATTAAACTTTTAAAAAATAGCCTAAGTTTTGGAAAAATTAAATTTTAATAAAAAACACTGAAAAAATTAAAAAAATGAAAAATTGAAAAACACCTAGGGGGACTTAGACATGTTCATATGACTCAAAAATGATGTCTAGAATGTTTATACATTGACACATAGACTCTAATAACCTCAATAGGCCTAAATGCCAAGCCGACCACCCCAACTTTGGAGGTATGGTGTGAAAAACTCAGAAATTATTAGTCGTTTGTTCAACAACCAATAATAACCAAGGGAAAAAACACCCTGGGCTGATCGGATTGACAAATAAAGTCTAAGAGACCGAGTCTTTTACAGACACTGTCATGCTAGAACATTTATTACAATTCCCTCATGGGGTATGAACATGTGATATAGTACAACAAGCACTTCCCAGAAGTACTTCCAAAGGTCTTTTTGAAGTCCGAACAAGTTAGCCCTGTCCGGTTCACCAGGATCACTTGATAAAAACCACTAAGTACAACTTAGGTGGTAACAAATAGATTTTCCATTTGAAGCATAAACATCACAGGAAAAATTCTCTCTCTCTCTCTCTCTATATATATAAGTGTTTTTACAAAATAGATCACGAGACCTCATCTGAAGCACTCTAGCTTTCAAGAAACACAAAATCATACAAAAAATCTGAATCTATGGATGCTTTCAGTGATACATCATGTAAGAGCTAGTGATGCTCATGATAGCACATAACATCCCACACTACCCTACATAGCAGACGGCTGAAGTGGCCTGGCACCCCTGTTGTGTGCCTCTGATAGTGCATCGGGAGATCATCAATGGATGCATCGGGTATGTCCAAAGTTAACCTCTCTAGGTTCTCCTCAAGCTCTCCCATAGGGTCATTGTCTCATTGAATAAATCGAGCTCCCACTCATCTGTCCAGTGGGGATGATCCCCCAGGTCGTGCAACTCCTACATTTGCATGAAAATTTTAGGTCTCGTTACTATACATAAAAAATAAAAAAACATTAAAAGACAAAAAACACAAATAGCTATCTTAGGGGTTTTTTTCTTACCCATGACTCCCCAATGCTCGTCGGGTGAAAGTGGTGGGTCAGGGTCACCCATGAAATCAGTGCCTACATAAGCATAATCCTCAACCATGAGGATCTGGTCACTAAGCCATCGGAAGAATGGAGACCCGAACTTCACCTTCCCTCTGCCTGCTCCTGTATGGGCCATGATCCTGACCCACCTTAGCATACGAGGGTCTCTTGCCCTCAACTCAGTAAAAACCACTTGGGGTCTCAGCTATGGGATCTGTTAAAAAAAGAAACAAGATAAGATATAACCATAGCCAAACTATTTTAGTTCTCCCTACGAACAGTTGGTTAGCTGATCTTTAAAGGACGATAGAAATGCCTCCGCCCAATTGAAAAATGTAGGTGCCATAGCCTCTATGGTAAAAATAAGAGTGCGGAGAGGAATATCCACTATTGCCTTGATGGGAATCTTCTTCCCCGAAGTTCTAGTACCGGGAAGGTAATGGCAGTCAATCAACTCCTGAGTAGTCACGTCCCCTCCATGGGAACCAGTCAATGAAATTGGGGTGCCCTGTCTCGACAATCCAGTCAAGAAATAGATGTCCTCTACCTCAATTTTCAACACATGTGCCCCCACCTTGAAGTATTATTGTTCCAGGTTCCACATATGGAGTATATACTCCAGCAATCTCTCATGAGACACCATACGATGTGTGTTGAAGAACTTGAGGAGGTCGCAGTTCCTTAATGCGGCTATACATCCTACATTTCTTTCAACATGGGCATCATCATCATCATGCTGTAGTTCCTTCCATATCACCATTTTCAACCGTTGGAAACCTGCCAAAAACCATTTATGGACTAGTTAAAAACATATCGAATCATCAAAATCAATTAAAAGCTTGTGTTTTTTCCTATCCATGCATTTTTTCCAACTCACGGCCGGCACCGCCTGAGCTCTATTTGCATAGAGTGGTGGCACCTCCTGAGCATAGTGTTATAAGTGTGGATCTCATGGTGCACTGGATTTCCCGTAAGGGGCAGGAGCGGTGCCCACTTTTTAAGTTTAGGGCCTGCCTAAAATGGCCAAAAACCCTCCTAAAATAAAAAATAAATGCTTAAAAGTGAAAGATTAGGGTTTTGTCTTTTACTTGGCTTTGATGGGGCTCAAATCGGACGGTCGGATCTCCCGGAATCAACAACAGAAGATCTAGGTCAAAGTTGCTCCAAAATGCTCTTGACTAGTGCTAAATAGTGAAATGTTTTGATTTTTACTATTTGAAATGACTTTTATAGCTATTTTAGGGTTTTTTAATGTCATTTTAATATTTTAAAATGATTATCATTATAAAATCCATCCATATGACTCATTAAAAGTCATTTTTAGATAAATTAATGTTGCTATTGAGTTATGTAGGAGTAGAAATGAAAACAATAAAAATCTATGGGAAGTTTGTTTTTGACTTTTTCGTACTTCCTTAAAACGGAAAAATTCCTCGAGCGTTTGTTTCGATAGTTTTGACAGGCTCTCAGAACTCAGTATCAAAGTTCTGAGTCTTTTTTTAAATTCTTTTTGGGCTCGTAAAACTGTTCATCATTATAAAGAGACCTAATGGAGTCTCCTTTAAGCTCTTTTTGGACTCCCTAAATATGAAAAGATTGTTGAGTACTTGTCTTCTTCATACTCGTAAAAGTATTTGAAGAGTCATCTCTCCGACGGTAGGTTATCTCTTTTTCGGTTCGGATAGAGTATTTTATGAAAAAGGACCCTTTGGAGTTTTCTTTTGTCTTCGTTGAGACTCTCTAAATATGAACGATGCCGAGTTTTCTTTCATTGGACTTGTTAAATTAAACACCGAGAGACCCTTTTTTGGAATGAACCCCTCCTTTCTCAGGTTCATGAAATATATGGGAATGTTCTTGTCTTCGAATAAGCTCAAATGAGTGTTTGTTACCCTCTTTGAACTCATAAAAATGAAAAGAGGCACTCATCAATCATGATGGGGGAATTAAGGGAAGATAATCATTTTGCAAATCCAATGGCATTTGTTTGCCACCTTTGAACATGGCACTTGTCTGCATATCAGTTAGTGTATTGGGTATTCAGCTGACTTACAAGTTGATCCACTTTCATGAGTCATGTCACTCCTTTGAGTCTTTCAAAAGAATTCATTGTCCATTGTCGCATTGTGTGTCTGTCTGGTCTAGTCATGTTGCCAAGTTTTTTGTCATGCTAGCCAATGTTCAAAGGAAGAAAGAAGTTTACCTCTGTGGTTAAAATAGGCTTTGTGTCAGTACTTTGAGTCAGTCCTATGGTTACATCATCTATGATATTCCAATTTTTTTTTCCAGTTTCGTGTCGTCGATGTGGGATTCATCATGGCCCTCCTTCAACGAGACTATTCCTTTCGACATCAACTCATCATTCAGGAAATAGTCTTAGAAACAAATTTAGTACCTTGATTTCTGTATGCCTCAATGATAGATTCTCTCACTATCGACAAAGGTTCACATCATTGGACTTTGATCGGAGGACTCTGCTGGGTGTTCTACAACAAGACATCTATTCACGCTCAGTAGATTGTACTAAGGTACCTTGGGAATCATTGACATCACTGGTGATTTCCCTTGCACTTGTTAACGGTTCACCTCATTGACCGGTAATCAAGTGGTTTCTACCATGTTCGAATTCAGAACATTGTAATCACATGTATAGAATCGTACTTTGTGGAACATGAGATGAAGACCATGGGTATTTGTTAAGCACTCATAGCTTGCTCGCCAGGTTGCGATGGAGTATATTGTATGAAGTACCAGCATGGATCCACATTTGTATGGTCGTGGCTATGCTCAAATTTGCATCTGTATGACATAGATCTACATTGTATATCTGGTAGCTATGTCCAAGTTTGAGTCCTCTATCACATGGATCTACGTCGTATTCTAGTAGAAATGGTTGTTTATTCCTCTCATGGATCTATCTTGTATTGGTCTACATCCATGATGAGGTTAAATTTATTCATGAGTCAAAGTATTGATGTATTGTAGATGCCTGTTTGATGACACTCTCCGATCAAGCTGGCTCTTACCTTGAAGTGATAAATTGCTCTATCAAAACTCTTGCATATCATATCCCTCTAGCCTCATGCTTTGGGGGGAATTTCGTTACACTCAAAATTTGTCACCAGCATGTGATAGGATCCCTAACACAAGACATTTTCCCTCAAATCCCAAAATTGAAGAGAATTCTGCTCTAGGTGTTGATTCCAACATACAAAATTGCGGCACCACTCTTTCCCTCAAGCAGATAAGCGGTACCCTGTTCAGTACCGCCCCAATTGTGTGAGAACTAGGTGGTGCCATGGCCTTTAACCTATGTTGTTGGTGCGGTTCCTACCCATCACCACTCTGTCATAAAGGGGTATAAGTGGTGCCCTTGGTAAAAAGTGAAAAAAAGGAGGTTTCTCAAGGATTCTAGAACAAGAGCCTTGTGTCTAATCTTATCCCTACTCACCTGGGTTGGTTAAGGTCGAGATCCCTCTTTGTAGGATCTTGTAGCCACCTGACCCACCAATATCTCAACCATCCTATCCATTTGAGCCCTATAAATACAAGCTGATACTCCATGGTTGAGGGAGAGAGAAGACTAGTAAATTTATGCTGTTGAAATGATACCCTGGCCTAATCCATCAGAGAGTGATTGTGGAGCAAGTTGGAACTATTGGGGACAAGGTGCTAGTCTTGTGAAGGAGTGCATCGACACTAAGGCACATGGAGTGAGTGAGAAGAGGCCAAAGGAAGCACCCTTATGCTATTGGATTGAGAGGAGGCCAAATAAAGCACCCTTATGCTGTTGGACTGAGATCTGGTTTAGAGGCAAGATAGAGTGAGCTTATGTGTGAAGAGATTGTTGGAAGTGTGAAGGATTGTAGATATGTTGTAGAAGATAAAGCTAGCAACATCAAGGCTTTATGGTTGTAACTTTAATCTATTTTATTATTAATACAAAAGTGTCCCCCTTTCCCGTATTTAATATGTGTTAATATCAGTTAAATTTTGTTAGACTACTTAAGCACTAAGATAGATGATTAATTTGCCATGATTCTCTCATCTCGTGCTTTTGTGTTTTGATCTCTTTTGCAAGTACTGAATATTGCAAGAAGGAATTTGGAATGAGGACAAAGAACACTTAGGTATGAGGTATAAGTTTAGATTCATGTTGATTAAATTGATTATCTAGGGAAATGATATGCTGCTGTATTTCTTTTGTTCTACCCTTGCATCATACAGGGTAGAGGAACAAGCGGTGTCCGCACCGGTTGCAGAATTCCTTGAAACAGAGTGATGAGGAGTGAGGATGTGGAGAAGGAGTTGTTGCAAAACCTCTCAGCCTGAACTATAGAATAGAACTAAAAGAAAAGAAGGGAACAATATTCCAAAAACAAAGGTTATGTCTAATGACGCACCGAATCCATTAAGAACAGTGCATCATGATCAGAACATCGGAATGCATAATGAGCATGATGAATATCTAAATGCGATATGTTAGACAACCCATAGAATGACCTATTTATAGTTTTTAGATCTAACCAACTACTTGAAAGTAAGGATGATTTGATACAAAAATAAGGGTATTTGGTGCAAATCATTTCCATAGAACCTGCAATGTCCCAAAGTTTAGTCAATTGTTGTAGTAACGTTAACCATGGTCTCTCCTACATTAGTTTCATTCTATAGTTCAATCCAATAGGTTTTCAAACATGATCATGGGTGATTTATCAAAATTTTGATCTTTGAGTGACCAAGTGACCCTTTCTCTTGATCTAGTAATTTTTTGTTGAGTCTTAGTCAAGGGTAGAGGGGAACTATCCCTTTCTTACACTTGTTTCATTCGAGTGAGTACCATGGACAATCCTTTAGGCTATAGGGAGGGGGTTTGGAAACATTTTCCCTTTCTTACCCTATTATAATTATATTGGCCCTTTATCCAACCTATTAAATTTCAATAAGGAGGAGAAGGAGCACTGGCCCTTTGTTTCCCTTTTATGGTTAGAGTGACGAGGAGGAGATGAAGTGGCCTCATTTTCCAAAAACTGAGTAATTTTATGATAGAGGAGGAGAAATAACATCATCCCCTTCACAAACTCTTGGTCCTTGAGTGAGGAACTAGTCCTTTTTGTAGCTCAACTAGTAAATTTTGGGAGGAAGAGTCAAGGAGAACTATATCCCTTTCCCACACTTATTCCATTCAAATGAGTATTGTTTCCCCTGAGGTTGTATATCAACTAGATTATATATTTCTTTTCGCTTTCTCACTCTATTCTAATTACACTGGCCCTTTCCTTACATTTCAGAAATTAGAGTGTGGAGGAGAAGTAACAATGGTATTTTCCCACCCTTTTATGCTTAGAGTGAAGGAGCACCGGCCTCAATTTCCTAGGAACAAGTAAGTTTAGGACATAGAAAGAAAACGGAGCATGGTCCCATTCTCAAACTCTTGTAATTTGAGTGAGTAGTTGGTCCTTTCTCTCGCTCTTGAGGAAAATTCAAGGAACACTAGCCCTTTTACACATATGTTGCATTCGAATGAATAACATGGTCATCCCCTTATACTGTTGGGAGGGAGAGTGCAAGATTGTACCTTTATCACCTTATTCTAATTACATTGGCACTTCGTAACACTTCCAGAATTTGAGTAAGAAGAAGAAGGAGTGCTCACCCTTTCTCACCTTTTCAGGTTTAGAGTGATGAGAAAGAGTGGTTTGGACATATTATGTGTAGAAGCAGCACTGACCCTTTCTCAAAATCATAATCTATTTTAATTTGTTCCATTCAAATGAATAGCATGGTCACTCCCTTAGACAATTGAGATGAAGAGTGTACTTTTAGCCCAGTTTTGAAATTTGAGTAAGGAGGAGAAGGAGCAGTGGCCCTTTATTTCCATTTTATGGTTAGAGTTATGAGTAGGAGGATGAGTGGGCACATATTTCAATGAATGAGTTATTTTATGACAAAGGAGGAGAATGAGCATGGCCCTTTCTCAAACTCTTGGTCTAGTCGACCTAGTCGAATAGGCTCCTAAAACAACCTATTTAACAAAGCTTTGAAACTATATTGACGAGGAGGTGGAATTCCTTTAGTTTCTCAAGGGATAGTAACTCCAAGAGAGAGGGGTATCCTTCCCCACACTTCTTCCATTTTTAATAAGAGGTAGAGAAGTAGCATGATCCCTTTCTAACAGTTTCGTAACTCGAGTGAGATAGCAAAGGAAAACTACTCCTTTATAGAGTTGGAGGAGTAGGATAGTCAAGGGGCACTATATATTTCTCTCACTCGTTCTAGTTAGATGAGTAGCATGGGAAATCCCTCATACTATTGGGAGAGGGAGTGAGCACCTATCCATTTATCTCGCTCCACTAATCATTGGGTGAAAGAGTAAAAAACCACTATCCCTATCCCGCTCTTGTTCCACTAAAATGAGTATGATTGAAAAATCCTTATACTTATGGGAGGAGAGGAAACATTGGCCTTTTCTCACCCTATTCTAATTACACTATCCCTTACTCCTGTTAAGATTCAATATGATAAGATAGATAACATTAGTGTTCAATTCAATTTCACAATAGTAGCATATACATGATCACTGAAAGAAACACAATCACAAGATAGACACCGATTTATCCTAGGAAACCCTTTAGGGGAAGAAAACCCAACAAAACTTCCTCAATATAGATGTATCAAAAGTACAAAGTCAAAAACCCAAACAAGTGCTCCTTCTCCTTGTAGATCTCTCTCTTTATCTCTCCTATGTGCATTACACAAGTGAGCGTGTGTGTCTAAATGAGGAGCACATCACTCCTGTTTATACTTTATCTTCCACTTAACGTTTTCCCTAACTTGGCCGGCCCCAAGAAACTTACTAGGATGAATTACCTAGGAAGACTCAAAACAATATAATATTACTTTATGGAGGGTTCTATCGATCTGACTTACAACGGTGGTTTTACCTCATGACTCTATGATGACCAAATACAATAACAACATTTTGATGGAGGAATAAAACATCACCAAATAAATTACAATAATAAAATACAACAGAATATTCTTCAAATTTACAATATTTCAACACTCCCCCTTAATGATAAGGGTTTTCTACTGACAGCAGCAGCATCAACTGTAGGATCAAGGAGAGAGAGCATCATCAATATTAGGAGCAAGGAGAGAGAGCATCATCAACAACATCAAGGTGATACATCTATAAATCACTGAAAGTTTTCAACAACATTAACAACTGGAACATATTCAATATCTTTAGTACTGGAAAATCATCTCTTACAACACCAAGTCTTCATCTTTGATATTCATCTTCTGCAGCACTCGATCACTCGATATTCTACATCCACACTTTATCTTTCGATAATCAACAACATCATATGCAACAACAACATCATCTGCAACACACATGATACAATTACGTGATGATCAATCCCTCTCACTTTAGGACATAAGTCCAAGGATGATACAATCATATCCACATCACTGAGACAAAAGTTTGAGGATCACTTTAGGACTAATATTGAGGGATGATACAATCCCAACCACATAACAGAGACAAAAGTCTACGGATCACCTTAGGACTAATGTCCAAGGACGATACAATCCCAACCATGCCATAGATACAAAAGTCTGTGGATCACTTTAGGACTAATGTTCAGGGATGATACAATCCTTGCAACCACATCATAGAGACAAAATTATGTGGATCACTTTAGGACTAATTTCTAGGGATGATACAATCCCAACCACATCATGAAGACAAAAATCTGTGGATCACTTTAGGACTAATGTCTAGGGATGATACAATCCCATTGCAACATCATCAACCACATCACAGAGACAAAATTTTGTTTATCACTTTAGGAATAATGTCCAGGGATGATACAATCCCATTTCAACATCATCAAACACATCATAGATACAAAAGTATGTGTATCAATTTAGGACTAATGTCCAGGCCGGATGATACAATCCCATTGCAACATCATCATCACTACTCCCCCTTTTGAGGAAGTTTCTTTCGAACCACACCAAGATTGTCATAGAAGTATTCAAACTTTACTCGAGACAAAGGCTTAGTCAACTCATCAAAAATTTGCTCATCAGTGCTCACATACTGGAGCTGTCATGTCCTCACCCCTCTACTCGGTGGAGAGGACGCGAATAACATAGCTGCTAGCTATCTAATCTGGGAAGCTATCCCCATATACGTAAATATAAAATGCATTGAACTTAAACATACACAAATGCATAAATTATCAATATACAACGGAATAAAATTCCATTCATTCACAACATTTAACATGTTAATATTAATTCATAAACACATATACAGTTGCAGATATCAAATAGACAAGAGTACTTATCTTGAAAGAAGCTTGTCCCTCAACCAGCTACATCATTGCAATGTTCTAGCCAGCCATAAGCCAGTGTTCTCATTAGTCTCTCAACAACACTACCACCCCCGAGCTGGGCATGATTCCCACAAGGAATAAGGGAATGCTAGAAGACTCACACATAGCCAAGGATTTATCAAAATTCTGCCAAGCCAACATAGTTGGGTTTATCAGGATACAAATGAGTTGGAAAGGCTGACTGCTAAGATAGTAAACTCAACCATAGAGCTATGGATACCAGCACCAAATCTAGCCTAGATTCTAAAACATCTACACACCCAACACAAGGAGAATCCCCTTCTCTGCTACATAGTCCCTCAGGTTATGCCTTCCTTTCCAGTGTTGTTCAGGGTGTGCAAAGAAGAAATCCAGCCCCCTAGCTTGGTCTGTGAGGTTCCTTCTCACATTAGGTTTATCAAGCTATTCAAATGCTCTTTCCACTCCCAAATCAATTCAGTCCAAATCAACAGAGGCATACACAACAATTGCAAAATTATGGCATTGAAGAAAAATGATTTCGGCAACAAAACGAGCTAGTAAAATAGGGAAATCGACCCTTGGGTGAGAAATTCGAATTCAACAACTATCCTGGGAATTCTATGAGCCAAAATGACTTTTATGAACCCCAAAATTGTGAATCCTTGATGGTCGTTTTCTCAGCAACACAAAAATGGATTCCCTGGGCATGGAAAATGAGGAAAATAACAAGAAAACGTGAGGAAGACAACCCAATCCATGGGAATTACAAAAATCACCTCCCAGCCATGGGAAGGATGAGGTAAACCACCAAAATCATGGATGGATACACACAGGAAGATCTAACTTCCTGAGAGAGCTCATGTGAATCAGATAAAATGGCAAGGAAGATGAAAAATGTGAATGCAGAATGCCAGGAGCTTCAAAAACATGGGGAAAGACAACCACCTGATTGGATGAGGGAATGGGTAGCATTTTTGGGAAATAACTTGCCCCATAATTCAAAATCGTATTTCCCAAAATCATATGGCTTCTCCTATTCGAATTTGGACTCCCATACCTTGCCCATCCCTTGCAATAACCAACTCAACCAACTTCTGACAGTAATAAATGATTGGGTGAATAAGACAAGAAAGGTAGTTGACAGTTTGATGGGTTCTCCCTTTGACATTTGGCTTTTCCCCATTGGCTCAAAGGTTTGAATATCCCCCCCTTATCCTTAGGAAATCATACCCCCATCTCATTATTGCTGCATTGAGATATCTAGTTGTGGGTTTTTAATTAAATTGCATATTTACATGGTGTCCAAAATTATAATGTGCCGGCTAGCACAAAATATCTTTGGCAACGATTTTTAATCTCCGAAACATAAAACGCTAAATCAATGGTGGGGCTTTTGCCTTTAGCTCAACACCATGATTAAATACAATATTTACATCATGTACATTTAATGCAAATGGGGTCAAAAATAGGATGTTACATTCCCCCCCTCCCCTTCAACAGCACTGTCCTCAGTGCTTTACAAAATTGAACAAAATGCTACACTGGCATCGCCCTCAGTGCTCCGCAGAATTGAAAAAAAATGGATGTGCCAATCACATGGCATCCTCCTACTCCCACGTAGCCTCTTCACGACTATAGTGCTCCCATTGCACCTTTACCTTCCCTATGGCTTGGTTCCGAAGCATTGTGACCTTCCTATCGAGGATGCACATTGGCTTGATTTGGAACTCTCCCTCGGGTTCCACCTGGATCACATCCCTATTTATCACATGGTTAGGATCATGTACATATTTCTTAAGCAAAGAGACATGAAAAACATTATGAGCTCTAGTGCTAATAGGAAATGCAAGTCTATATGAAACTGACCCTATTCTTTCAAGCACTTCAAACAACTCACAATATCTAGGTGATAGCTTGGCACAACTTCCAAGTTTCAATGAACTCTTCTTTTCCCTCACTCAGAGGTAAACATGATCCCAACACTAAACTCTCTGTTCACCCTATTCTTATATGCATAGCTTTTCTGTCTGTCTTGGGATGCTTTCATATTATGCCGGATCTTTACAACCTATTGCTCCATCTCCTTGAGAAATTTAGGCCAAAGCACAACCCTGTTCACTGTATTATCCCAAGTCACTGATGTCCTACACCTCCTGCCATACAAAGGTTCATACAGACTCATCCCAACGGATGCTTTCTGTCCATTGTTATATGCAAACTCTACAAAGTGTAAATAGTCTTCCCACTTGGTTGGTTTGTCCATCACATACATGCAAAGCATGTCTTCAAGCAATTGATTCACTCTCTTTTTCCTCTCATCAGTTTGAGGATGGTAGGCAGTGTTGAAGTTTAGCTTTGTAGCAAATTTGCAAACAACCCCTTCCAAAAATTGGAAGTGAACTTGACATCTTTGTCAGAGACTATTGCCATAGGAAATCCATGCAATTTGAAAATATCCTTCATGAATATCTTTGCAATGTCATCATCCTTATGCGTAGACTTAACTGGTATAAAATGTGCTACCTTTGTCAACTTGTCCACTACAACCATGATGGAATCATGTTGTCTCCAAGTCATTGGCAATCCTATAATAAAATCCATGGAAATAACTTCCCATTTCCATTCTGGAACTGGAAAAGGATGCAACAAAGCTGCCGGGTGTTGATGCTCAACCTTCACCTGCTGACATTTCATGCACCTTGAAATATATTCAGCCATGTCCTTTTTCTTTCCTGGCCAAAAATACTACTTTCTGGCTGTAGCAATTGTCTTCTGATATCCTAGATGACCAGAATATGGAGCTTGACGGATCTCATCCATAACCATTCTCCTCAATTCTACTGCATTCAGAGTATAAATTTTGTTCTTATAAGTAAGAAGTCCATCTTCTTCCAGTTTATATCCCTCATAATTATTTTCAGGGCTTTGCTGCTACAACTTGTCTTTTACCTTCTCATACAATTCATCTCTAGTAGTATTATTAACAATCTACTGTCTCAAATATGACTGGCAAATACTAAGAGATTCCACATGCATTTCCTACACCTTCCTATTGAGTGCATCAACTACCTTATTCTTTTTTTCTTTTATGTGTTTGACTCAAAATCAAACTCACATAAAATATCCAGCCACCTATATTTCCTAACATTTAACGTGGGCTGATCAAACAAATACTTCAGACCACAATGGTCTGTCCTTAGCTCAAATCTTCTGCCCATCAAGTAATGCCTCCACATCTTGAGAGCATGTACTATGGCTGCAAGTTCTAGATAATGAGTGGCATAGTTCTTCTCATGCTCCTTCAACTTGCTTGACTCATAAGGACTCCAAGCCCTTGAATGCATGCATCAGTACACACCACAATATTTTTCCGGGTCTGCAATCTTCAAGACTGGTGCACTTGTGAGAAGATTCTTCAATTGCTGGAAGCTTTCTTCACACCTCGGTTTCCATTCAAACTTTATTCCCTTCTTTTGCAAAGAAGTGACTAGATATGCAACCTTGGAGAATCCTTTAATGAATCTCCTGTAGTACCCTGCAAGTACCATAAAATATCTTACATCTCTCACATTTCTCGGAGTATGCCAATTCATAATGGCTTCAATCTTCTCAGGGTCTACAGACATGCCCTCATCTGAGATAATGTGACCCAAAAAATGAATCCCATCTCTGTAAAAGTCACACTTACTCAACTTTGCATACAACTGATGATCCCTGAGCAGTTGTAATGTCAATATTAGATGCTTTTCCTCATTCTTAGAATAAATAAGAATGTCATCAAGGAAAACAAGAACAAACTTGTCCAAATACCTGCTGAAGACACTATTCATAAGGAACATAAATGTAGCTGGTGCATTTATGAAACCAAATGGTACCACTAAAAACTCATAATGTCCATACCTTGTTCTGAAGGCTTTCTTAATAATGTATTCATCCTTGATTCTTACCTGATGGTAAACAAAACTCAAGTCAATCTTGGAAAATACCTTTTCTCTTCTCATTTGATCAAAGAGGTCATCAATCCTAGGCAGAGGGTTTTTATTCTTCACTGTGACTTTGTTCAGCTATATGTAATCAATACACAACTTGAGTGTACCATATTTCTTCTTCACAAACAGAACTGGTGCTCGCCAAGGAGACACCCTCGTCCTGATATAATTCTTCTCCAACAACTCTTGCAATTGCATCTTCAGCTCTAGCATTTCTGGTGTACTCATCTTGTAGGGTGTATTGGACACTGGTGCTGCTCCGAGCACAAGTTCAATTGTGAAATCAATGTCCCTGTTTGAAGGAAGCCCTGTAATCTCATCAGTAAAAACATCCCTGAATTCTTGCAATACAGGATATTCCTCCAACCTAATAGTTTCATTCTCTGTTGCTTCCAAAACATGAGCTGCATACACTCTGCAACCTTTCCTACAACACTTCTTTAGCTACATTGCTGAAATATGCCTAACCGAAATCACCTTTGGAATGCCTCTTACAACTCTTGGGTTCCCTTCTTCATCCATGCATTCACAATCCTTATTATAACAGTTAAGCTTTACCCTGTGAGCTTCTAACCAATCCATTCCAACGAGAACATCATAGGAACCAAGTGGTAGAACATTCAGATCTACACAAGTGACCAATCCATTCATAACCAATGGACATTTCTCTACCACTTCACTAACCTTTATCTTAGTTCCAGTGGATAGATGAACTAACCAGGATTTTCTATGCTTTACTTTCTTAAAAGCAAAAATATCCACTACTTTAGGAGTGATGTAACTGTGAGTAGAACCAACGGTCAATCAAAATAGAAACAGATTGCTCAACAACCTTACCTGCAACTTCAACCATAGTTGATTGGTGATCTTCCTAGTGGTCCTCCAGTGCTGCATAGATCCTAGGGACAACCCTTTCTACTTGACCCACTGTTTTTTCCTCTTGAATGTTGTAAGCTAGCCTCGCATTCTCATTCTCAAGTGTACAATTCATGCGCATGTGGGGTCCTCCACATTTCCAACATTGGAGTGGTCCTCTGTTCTGTTGTGGTTCTCCATGATTTTTGCCCACCACTTTGGTTGACTAGTTCTCAACTTGGGATGGCTGCTTCTGCTGATTCCCGAAGTTAGAAGGTTTGAAACCTTTCTTCCTTTGGTCAAACTTCTCATTCTTCTTGTTCTTCCATGTCTTATTATAATCAAGATTTCCTTTTCTTGGCTCATAGCAATACTTAGCTTTCCTTGTTACTTCTTCAAGAGTTCTAGGTTCATAAAACTCAATTCTGTCTTTGTAATACTGAGGCAATCCACTCAGGAAATGCTAGATCTTCAATTTTTCATCCTTGATGTACCTAGCATACCTCAAAAGTTCCAGGAACTTATTTGCATACTCTTCGATAGTTTGTTGTCCCAATCTCAGCTCATGGAACTCTTTAATATTATCATCATAGTACTTGTCAGAGAGGTACTTATGCTTGAAATACTTCTGGAAGTGCTTCCACACAATCTTCCTTTCATTAATCTTTTTCACTTTCCTGAAGTGCTCCCACCATATGGATGCTCTTCCAGTCAAATTGAATATGGCTACCCCGGCCTTCATATTTCCAGAGTAGTCTTGGACTTGGAAATATTTTCTCATCCCAAGAAGCCAAGCTTCAACTTCTTGTCCATTATTTATCTCACCATTGAAGGTAGGCAGACTTGCATTCTTAAACTCATCATGTGAATGGTTCTGGTAATGCCTCTTCCTCTCATTCTTGTGAGAAGAAGAACTTGAACTGCTAGTGGATCCTTCAGATTCAGATGACCCACTAGGATATCTCTTCCTTCTTCTCGTACTGCTCTTACTACCTTCCAGTCTTACTGTCCAATCCCCAGAGTTCATCCACCCCTAGATGTCTGTCAAAATTTGAAGCATGGCTGCATTCAGCTGATTTTGCGCCTCCTAAGCCTTAACCAAGATTTCATTTTCACGCAATCTAGTGCATAAACATGATGCCATTTTCCCATTTTTTTGACCCTGTAGATCTCACCAAAAGACCTGCTAAAAATCCCTGTTTCGTTGAAAATTTCATTTTTTTTTCGACGTGTCAGCTCCATTTCCTAATTTCACCCGATACGCATCGGCAAACATCACTCGATTCCTTCTGACATCTCCTTCCTCTATGTCGTAAATATTTTTTACTTTCACCCGCTGCGCCGGAATAATTTTTTACTTCCACCCGCCGCTCGTCAGCTCGATCCAGTTGACACTCATCAGCTCAAACCTAAAATTCCACCTACCATTATGGCTCCAACTTCAACTTCCACCCATTGCTCGTCGACTCAACTCAACCGACACTCATTGAATCAAACTCAAACTTTCACCCGTTGTTGTGGCTCCAACTTCAACTTCCACCCGCCGCTCGTCGACTCAACTCAGTTGACACTCATCGGCTCAAACCCAAACTTTCACTTGCCATCAAGCATCGAAAAAGTTTTCAAATTTCATCCGATTTTCCATACTTGGAAAAACATTTAGAAAATATTTCGTCGGCTCGACTCAGCTGACACGCATCATCTCACATATCGTCGAGCCTTCCACTATTGCAGCTCACCTTCATCCAACCCAGCTGCCACTATGACTCTCCTTCACCTAATTTCCTCTTGTCGACATTGCCGCTTCAGCGCATCGGCTTCCATCGTCATTTCTCATCGACGTCATCAACAAAATTCTCCTCACTTCCCTGGAATGCCTCAGCTGCATTCCCTATCGACTCCCTCTTGCTAATGCAGCCACTGAATCAGCTTGAATCTTGGCAATGCAGCCAACGTATCGGCTAACTTCAGCTTACTGGGTCAAAAAGATATTTTAATACTTAGAGAAATTTTGAATAAATTTCTCATGCCTGTTGCTCTTCTGCTGAACTCAGAGGTGGTTTTATCATGCTCCCTTTGAGGCCCAAAGCTGCAACACAGCTCTGATGGCACACTGTCACGTACCCACCCCTCTACTTGGTGGAGAGGACGTGACTAACATAGCTGCTAGCTATCTAATCCAAGAAGCTAGCCCAATATACGTAAATATAAAATGCATTGAAATTAAACATACACAGATGCACAAATTATCAATATACAATGGAAGCAAAATCCATTCATTTACAACATTTAACATGTTCATATTAATTCATAAACACATATAGAGTTGTAGAGATCAAATACACAAGAATACTTATCTTGAAAGAAGCTTCTCCCACAACCAGCTACGTCGCTGCAATGTTCCACCCAACCATAGGCCAGTGTGCTCATCAATCTCTCAACAACACTGCCACGCCTAAGCTGGGCATGATTCCCACAAGGAATAAGGGAACACTAGAAGACTCACACATAGCTAAGGATTTATCAAAATTAATCCAAGCCAACACAATTGGGTTTATCAAGCCACAAAGGAGATGGAAAGTCTGACTGCTAATCTAGTGAGCTCAACCACAGAGCTATGGATACCTACACCAGATCTAGCCTAGATTCTAAAACATCTACACACCCAACACAAGGAGGATCCCCTTCTCGGCTACGTAGTCCCTCAGGCTATGCCTTCCTTTCTAGTGCTAGTCAAGGTGTGTAAAGAAGAAATATATCCCCCTAGCTCTGTCTGTGAGGTTCCTTCTCACACTAGGTTTATCAAGCTATTCAGACCCTCTTTCCACTCCCAAATCAGTTCATTCCAAAGCAACAGAGGCATACACAACAATTTCAAAATTATGGAATTGAAGAAAAATGGTTTCAGCAACGAAACGAGTTGGTAAAATAGGGAAATCGACCCCTCGGTGAGCAATTCGAATTCAACAACTATCCCAGGAATTCTATGAGCCAAAACGACTACTATGAACCCAAAAATCATGAATCCTTGATGGTCATTTTCTCAGCAACACAAAAATTAATTTCCTGGGCATGGAAAATGACAAAAACAACAGGAAAACATGAGGAAGACAACCCAATCCTTGGGTATTACAAAAATGACCTCCCATCCATGGGAAATATGAGGTAAATAGCCAAAATTGTGGATGGATACACACAGAAATCTTTGGCTTCCTAAGAGAGCTCACGTGAATCAGAGAAAATGGTGAGGAAGCTGAAAAACGTGAATGCAAAATGCCAGGAGCTCCAAAAACGTGGGGAAAGACAACCACCTGAATGCATGAGGGAATGGGAAGCATTTTTGGGAAATAACTTGCTCCATAATTCAAAATCACATTTCTAAAAAACCAATGGCTTCTCCCATTCGAAATTTGGACTTCCATGCCTTTCCCATCCCATGAAATAACCAACTCAACCAACTTCTGGCAGTAATAAATGATTGGGTGAATAAGACAAGAAAGGTAGTCGACAGTTTGATGGGTTCTCCCTTTGACATTTGGATTTTCCCCATTGTCTCAAAGGTTTGAATACCCCCCCCGCTTATCCTTAAGAAATCATGCCCCCATCTCATTATTGTTGCATTGACATAGCTGGTTGTGGGTTTTTAATTAAATTGCATATTTACATGGTGTCCAAAATTATAATGTGTCAGCTAGCACAAAATACCATCAGAAACAATTTTTAATGATCGAAACATAAAACACTAAATTGATGGTGGGGTTTTTCCTTTAGCTCCACAGCATGATTAAATACAATATTACATCATGTACATTTAATGCAAACAGGGTCAAAACTAGGGTGTTACAGGAGCTTTATAGATCCCTTATGTACCATATCCCGTATGTAAAAATATTGGATTTCTATGTGCTTTGATTTGGCATGGAACATTGGGTTCTCCGTCATCTTTATACAACTCCGTTTATCATGTAGAATCACCGTGGTATCCAAATCTAGGTCAAATAGACCTGGTGTCAATTTTCAAAGCCATATGGCTTCACTACTAGTAGAACAAGCTGCTATATACTATGCTTCAGCTATGCTGAGAGAAACACTGGACTGCTTCCTGCTAAACCATAAGATCATGGCGGATCCTAGACAATAACATCCACCTGAGGTGCTCTTCATGTATGAGACACTTCCAGCCCAATCTGCATCTATATAACCATACAATATGTAGTCATGATCTCCAACATAGTATATAACAAAGTATATCATACCTTTCAGGTACCTCATCACATGCTTTTCATCTACAAGGTGAAGACGTCTAGTATCAACTAGATACTGAATTAGGGTGTTCACAACAAAGCATATATATGGCGTGGTATTAGTCAGATACATCAACAACCCAATAATTTGTTTGTACTGAGTCACATCCACTAACTCTGACGATTCACCATCTAATAGGTTTAAGTCAGTATCCATGGGTGTGGCCATGGATTTACATTCCAACATATAAAACCTTTTTAGGATTTCCATAGCATACTTTCCTTAGTTGAGAAATATTCCTTCTGGGTTCTTCCATACTTCCAGACATAGAAAATAGTGCATCAATCCAAGGTGTTTCATCTCAAATTATTCTGCGAGCTTTTTCTTGCACTCTACAATCTATTTCTCATTTCCTATTAGAAATAAATCATCCACATACATCAATAATATGACAAGTTCACCATCCATAACCTTAAATTAAAGGTTAGGGTCAGCTTTATTTTTGGTAAATCCCAATCTCGCCAAAAAGCTATCTATCCTTCCATACCAAGCTCTAGGAGCTTGCTTCAATCCATACATATCCTTCTTCAACTTGCATATGTGAGTCCATCTGTCTTCAACTTCAAATCCCTGTGGTTGTTCTATGTACACTTGTTCCTCAATAAAACCATTAAGGAAGGTTGTCTTCACATCCATCTAGTATAAACTCCACTTCATCATGGATGTAAGTACCATGATGGTTCTAATGGAAGTGTACCTTACTACTGGTGTAAATGTCTCTTCATAATCAATTCCCTCTTTTTGAGAGAATCCTCTAGCCACAAACCTTGCCTTGTATTTATCAATACTTCCATCAGCTGCATGCTTTATCTTGTATATCCACTTGGAAGATACCACACTTTTGCCTTCTGGTTTGGAAACAATATCCCAAACATAATTCTTCATTATTTATTGGTATTCTTCCATCATTGCTTCTACCCATTCTTTCTTCTATATAGCTTCTTTATAACTGGTAGGTTCTTGATTTGTGATATCACACATCAAAGCCACATAGCTGGAAAATGGCTTTGACTTCTTGATTACACTTGTGGAGCGTTTTAGATCTCCATACTTCTCTACTTCTTGTATAATTTCTTTTACCCGAGCATGCTTTATCTTTCGTGACATGTTCATTGTAGGAGGTTCTTGAGGTTCTAGCATATCATGGTCTTTTGATGTTTCATATTTGCGGGGGGTGCAACTTATACATTTTCGGGAGGTACATATTCTTCATATACTTCTTCATGTTGGCACTTTCTGGATCTCTTCAGAGCTGCTTCTTCATAAAATGTTACATATCTACTAATCTCCATCTGATGGAATCTTGGAATTTATATTATGAAGGCTTTGGAGACTTCAAAGTATCCAAAAAATATTCCCTTCTTTCTGGAAGGGTCCAAATTGGTTCTCTTTTCTTTTGGTATGTGAACATATACTGGGAAACAAAATATCTTGAGGTGGCTCACTTCAGGCTTCTTTCCTGTGAACATTTCTACTGGATTCTTGAATCCAAGGGCACTATGTGTAATCTATTATGTACGTAAACTGTCGTCCTTTCTGCTTTAGCCCATAGATGTATTGGAAGATCTTGATCATGTATCATTGTCTTCATTGCTTCCATAATGGTCGTATTCTTTATATTCTTTCCTTTTGCATATCCTTTGAAAATGACTTCATGATTGATCTTCAAACCTAGTTAACTCGTCACTAATTTTCTCACATTGGGTAGTGCTTTTTAGTTGATGTGAGAAAGCCTCCTATGCCATAATTCACTTGGGATAATGGTCTCATGAATAAGGGTTGTTTTTTAATGTCCCTTGATTTTGTATAGGACTCCTTCTTCTTCACCAATGGATACTGCATCTTCAATTGATTTTCCTTTAGGCCACATAAGTACTTGCCCATATATGAATGCAACCCTATATCAAGTTATTATCTAATGATGAGATAGAAAGTAAGTTCTTCTTCAAACCTGGTGCATATAAAACTTTCTTCATCTTCGTGGGGGTTCCAGAATCAAGCTTGTTGCTTGTTTCACCAATTCCTTTGATAGGGTATTGATAGCGATCTAATAATGATAACTTCTAAGGAGAGTGCTTCTTTTCAAGTTTTGAGAGATTTTTCTTTTGTCTCGTCATGTGATTTGAAGCACCACTATCAATAATCCATGTATCTTCTCTAGGTTTCACAGACCCAGAGAGTGCAACGAATAATACATACTTTTCTGCATCTTCTTCTTTTGTTTGTTTTCTTTGATGTCCTTTTCCCTCTTCTTCTTCATATTCATCTTCATCTAGGTGTGCATGATGTCTTTTTTTGTTGTTCCTCTTCTTGTATTCTTCTTTCTTCAATGGACAATTTCTGGCAATGTGTCCTAGCTTCCCACAATTGAAACATTGAAAGTTGGAATAGTTTCTGCTCTAATTGTTTTCTCTTGTCCTTTGGAACATATTGGGAGGTTGATATTCCTTGTGGCTTTCCTTATTGAAGTTATATTGACTTATTCCTCCCTTGGTATGGGTGTCTAGGGATTGATCATATTCTTTAAATAGAGCATCTCTATTGGATAATCTAGCCTCCTCTTGGATGCAATCTTCCCATAGAATGTCGAATTTCATGCTTTCCTTTCTGGCACACATAGTTTGGATGAATGAATCCCAAGGTCCAATGAGACCATTGAGAGCAGTCATAACTAGCTCATATTCATCAAGGGAATCTGCAATGTATTCTAGTTTCTCCTTGAACTGGGAGACCCTTGTGAAGTAGGCTTGGATGGATTCTCCTTGGTACATCTTGGTACCCTTCAGTTGAGTTCTCAAATTTCTATTTCTATTGATGGTCCTTCCTTCATACATTTCAGATAGGGCATCATAAATATCCTTTGGGGTCTCCTTGGATGACACTTCAGGAATCAAGTGGTATTTGATAGAATCAACAATGATCCCTATTTCCCTAATCAGGTCATTCTTGTGCTTCTCCTTAGCTTCATCCTCTTCAGGTTCTACAACTTCTTCCTTGATTTATTTGGAAATATCATTCTCTCTAAGAATGAGGCCAATCCTATATTTTGCTCCTCATAAATTCTCTATGCCTTCTAGGTTATCCTCAAGTTTAGTGCTTGAGGCCATCTTATCTAGGAGGTCACCAAAAAATGAAATTTTTCAAGATGAAAACTGACCTTACTGGGATATGTGCTTGACTGATGCAAATTGACTCGTACACTTGGTTTCCATAGATTCGAAATCTTCACCTCTCAATATTGACTTGCAAGATTTTGATCTGCAGTTTTTTTGTCCAAAGTAAAACTAGGGTTTGACTTTCCAGAGATATACACACTCAAAAATTTTGATATAGGGATCAATAGATGTGCCCTAGGGAGGCTCAACTTTCTATGCAATTATATTTCCAAAATTCCAACTTTGACAGAAACCATAATTTCTTGCTGGAGGGAGAAGAGAGAGAGTTTCAACTTGTGAAAGTTGTCCTATTTAGGCTAGCTCTGATACCATGTTAAGATTTAATATGCTAAGATATATAAAATTAGTATTCAATTCAATTTTACAACAAGAGCATATACACGATCACTAAAAGAAACAAAATCACAAGACATACACACATTTATCCTAGGAATTCCTCTAGGGGAATAAATCCCAGCAAAACTTCCTCAATATAGATGTATCAAAATTAAAAAAGACAAAACCCCAAACAAGTGCTCCTTCTCCTTGCATATCTCTCTCTTTCTCTCTCTTATGCGCATTACACAAGTGATTGTGTGTGTCCAAATGAGGAGCACATCACTCCTATTTATACTTTATCTTCCACTTGACGTTTTCCCTAACTAGGTCGGCCCCAACAAACTTACTGGTCCAACTTACCTAGGAAGACTCAAAACAATATAATATTACTTTTTGGAGGGTTTTGTCGACCCGAATTACAATAGAGGTTTTACCTCATGACTCTATGATGACCAAATACAATAACAACATCCCGACGGAGGAATAAAATATCTCTGAATAAATTACAATAAAATACAATAGAATATTCTTTGAAGTTACAATATTTCAATAACTCCCGCTTCTAAATCTTGAGTACGTAGAAGGATCACTAGCCTTTTCTCACCATTTCATTGTTAGAGTGACTAGGAGGGAGTACTTGGCCCTTTATCTCACTCTAGTAAATTTTGGGAGGAAGTGTCAACGAGCACTAGCTCTTTCCCATGCTTGATCCATTCAGATGAGTAGCATGGACAGTTCCTTAGACTTTTGGGAGGAGAAATGTTGCGAGACCTTTGCGAAACTCTTGTAATTTAAATGAGGAGCTGGCCCTTTTTCTCGATTTGGTAATTTGTAGTAGGAAGAGTTGAGGAGCACAAGTTGTGTCGGACACTTGTTTCGAAATTGGAATTCTCTTCGGTAGTTATGCCCAACTATAGATACAAATATCAAAATAAGGGGGCTTCAATTTGTTAAAATATTGTAACTTCAGAAGATATTTTAGTTGTACTAATTGTATTCCTCCTTCAAGAGGTGTAATTGATGTAATTGATCATGTAAGAGTCATTGAAAGAATCAATGTAAACCTCTGAATGTAAGTTGGGTCAATAGTACCCACGTGTCATCATAATAATAATTATTTTGGTGTCTTACTTGACAAGTCAGCCCTGTCAGTTAGACAAGTTGGCCCTATTAGGTTTTAGGTCAAGTAAAGAGACAAATATAAATAAGGAGGCACCCCCTTGATTTGTACTCACTTCAATCAAGCAAGTTTGCAAGAGAGAGAAGAACAAGTGCGCTAGAAAGAAGAGGAGAAGCTATCTTGTGGTTTTATACTGTTCTTGTTGAGTTCTATACTAAGGAAGTTTTGCGGGGTTTTCTCCCTTGTGGTTTCACCAAGGAAAATATTTGTGTAATTTGTGTTATTGTGCTTGTTGTTCTTTCAGTGATCCTAATATTGTAAATTGTTTTAGAATATCATCTAAGAAATTAAGAAAACTTAACATGGTATCAAATCCACCATGCAAGGAGACACTATACAAATAAGGTTTTTTATTTCAAACAAATCCCTCGACAGATCAACCAGAAAAGAGGGCTCACTCAACTCTTCCTAGGAGGACGCAACTTTATGTGAAAACAGAACTGAATTCTAAGAATTTTCCTTTTTGGACCAGACACTGATGTTGACAAGAACTAGGGCTTCAGTTTTCTTGAGACTCCATCATCAATATCAGAAAAATAAAGATACAGTATAGATCACCTTAGGAAGGCACATCTTTTCCATCACTCAACCCTACTAGTGATCTCAATTGGAAAATTAGGGTTTCTCCATTAAACCCTAGGTCATCTTGAAGAAGGTCTGCCAGAAGCAATATTCATCAAGTAAGTATTGCTCCTTCTATTTACATTTGAAGTTATCATTATTTTAAGATATGACAACAAGTACCAAGCTAGATGAGAATCTTGAGGGTGTTGAAAACTTTAGAGCATGGAAGTATCAGATCATGCTCATCCTAGAGGAGAATGATCTAGAAGGCTTTATAAAGGAGGAAGTTACAGAACCAGAAGGAGATGAAGGTGAGTCCAAACACAAGAAGGATATGATGAAGGCTAAGAGGATCATAACTGAATCCATCAAAGATAACTTGATTCCTCAAGTATCATCAAGGAAAACACCAAAGGAAATGTTTGATTCCCCATCCAGCCTATTTGAAGGAAGAAATATTAATAGGAAGATGACCTTGAGGAATCACCTCAAAAGTGTAAAGGCTCAGAAGTCAGAAACCATGCAATCATACTTCACAAGAGTATCTCAAACCAAGGAGTAGTTGGAAGCTATTGGTTGAATGGTAGAAGAAGCAGAAATTGCAATGAACACCTTGAATGGTCTTCTAAGAGATTGGGAATCCTTTATTCGAGGAATCTTCTCCAGAAGAAAGTTGACTAAGTTTTGACATTTATGGGAAGAATGTGTTTAAGAAGAATAAATAATAGTAAACAGAGAAGATAAGTTGAATGAAAATCAGGATCAAGATTCTGTAGTCCATATCAAAGGCAAGAACAAGAGGAAGAGTTATGACCATCCTCCCAAAAAAGTTCAAGGGCTTAAGAAGAACAATAAGGCCAAGAAGGAATTCTCAAATTATGAATGCTTCACTTGTCACAATATGGGACACATCTCCATAAATTTTCACATGAGGGAAGAACAACTCAAGAAGAAGAAAAACGATTCCATACCTATGCCATTGAATACAATGATCAAGAAGATGAGGAAAGAACTAAATAAGATGAAGATTCTTGTGAAGAATATGTTTTGATCTCTACACTCACAGGTTCAGTCTCACCTAGGAATGATACTTGACTAGTAGATAGTGGTGCCTCCAAGCACATGACAGGCTACAAAGAATCACTCTCCTATCTTGTACATAAGGAGTCCCCACACAAAGTAATGCTTGGATATGATTATCAATATCCCATCAAAGGGATAGGAGAAGCCTCCTATAAGTTGGACTCCAGAAATTCCATGAAGATGAAGGATTTCCTGTACGTTCCAGGACTAAAGAAGAATCTCCTTTCTATATTATCCTTAGATAAGAAAGGTTTTATAGTTGCTTTTGTAGATGTAGAAGTCCTCATCTGGACAAAAGTAAAAACTATAGATGATGCAGTAATGATTGGATTTAAAGAAGGAGGACTCTATAGATTAAAAGGGCATGTACATTTAAACTTAATGACTAGTACCATAATCCCATGTGAGCTATGGCACAAAATACTTGCTCATGTACATTACAAGGAATTACCAATTGTGAGTAAGGTGGCGACATGTTTAATAGAGATTCAAATAAATCACGAAGGGGTGTGCAAAAGGAAATAATACTAAGAATCCTTATCCAAACAATGACAACAAAGCAAAAGGGATCTTAGACATGATTCATTCGGATGTATGCAAGCCAATGCAAAATAACTCATTAAATGGGTTTGTTTACTATGCTTCCTTTATTAATGACTACTCCCACAAAACTTGGATTTATTTCTTGAAAAAGAAGAGGTTCAAAGAGTTCAAGGCTCTTGTGGAAAATCTCCCTGAAAAGAGGATCAAGACCTTATGATCAAATAATGGAGGAGAATTCACTTCAAATGAATTCAATGAGTACTATAAATAATTTGGGATTAAGAGGGATCTCATAATTCCCTATAATCCACAACAAAATGATGTGGCAGAAAGGACGCTGTAAAAGCTATGATCCACGATCAAGATCTAACTATATACCTGTGGGAAGAAGCATCTAAAAAACCAATATATGTACATAATAGAATCTCCCATAGTTCCCTTGGGAATAAAACTCCAGAAGATATGCTTACCGGAGAAATGCCTGAAGTCAGTCACCTAAAAATATTTGGTTTTCTGGTATACATACACATTCCTGAGGAGAAAAGATCAAAGCTAGACCCTTCAGGAAAGAAGGGATTGTTTATAGTATATAGCGATCAATCAAAATCTTACTGAATCTATATCCCAAGATATCATCAAATTGATCTAAGCAGAGATGTTACTTTTGATGAAGATACAACTTTCATAAAATAAAGGAAAGGCAAGGAAGTCGAAGAGGAGCTTGAAACTCCCATAGCTGCAGAAGTTTATAAACTAGTCAGAAATGAGGAGGAAAAACACATGACTGAGGATCATGACATGATAGAACCTCAAAGACCTGAAGAATTTCCTAGTGAAGAAGGCCTTCTTGGGCATGAGAAGTAATTGAAGAAGAAGAAAAAATATACGATGTCCCAGAAGGAACCATCAGAGAAAGAAAGAAGCAAAATCCATACCCTAGTTATGTGGCTTTGATGTGTGATCTTGTTGACAATGAACGTACATGATTTGAAGAAGCAATAAATCAGAAGGAATTGGAAGATGCCATGGTCAAGGAATACCAATACCTTATAAATAATGGTGTATGGGAAATAGTACAAAGACCAAATAACAAGTCAATGGTATCCTCGAAATGGATCTACAAAACAAAGCATTCAACAAATGGTAGTATAGAGAAGTACAAGGAAAGATTCGTAGCTCATGTATTCTCCTAGAAGGAAGGAATCAACTATGAGGATAAAGTTTGTATGAGTAGCTAGATACACCTAAATTAGAACCATCTTTTCCTTGGCATCCAAAATGAAGTGGAAGTTGCATCAGATGGATGTAAATACAACTTTCCTAAATGGTTTGATAGAAGAAGAAGTATATATCGAACAACCGCAAGGTTTTGAGACAGATAATTAGAAAATTCATGTATGCAGACTCAAGAAGGCATTGTATGGGTTGAAGAAAGCACCTAGAGCATGGTATTGAAGAATTGATGGATTCCTGATGAGTTTGGTCTTTACCAAGAGTAAAGTAGATTCCAACCTCTACTATAAATTTGAGGATGATGGGCTTATGAAATTAATACTATAAATAGATGATCTACTTTTGATAGGTGAAGAAAAGACCATCAACAAATGTAAGAAGAAGCTCACTGCAAAATTTGAGATGAAAGACCTTGGAATGATGCTACTTTCTATCTCTTGGAGTATGGCATTATCCAGACATGATTTTCCTAAACCAAGGAAAATATGCAGTAGAGATCCTAAAGATATTTGGGATGATGGATTGCAAGGCTATGACTACTCCGATGAAAACAAATTCGAAGCTATTGAATGATGAATCTTTGAAGATAGTAGATGTCACCTTATATAGACAGATTATTGGTTCTCTAATGTACTTAACCAATACAAGGCCAGATATATGTTTTGATATAAACACTCTAATTTAGTATATGGCGAATCCCATATGTATTCACCTAGTAGGAGCAAAACATGTGATGAGGTACCTAAAGGGGACTTTAGACTATGGTATCAAATATGCATCATATGGTGAGATCAAATTACATGGATTTACATATTTAGACTGGGCAAGAAATTTCGAATATAGAAAGAGCACTTCATGATGTTGTTTTAGTTTGGGGTTAGGCATGATCTCATGGTTCAATAGAAAGCAGTTCAGTATTTCACTTAGCACGACAAAAGATGAATACATTGCAACATATTCAACCTGTAGCAAAGAAGTATGGATTCACAAGATGTTGACAAGATTATTTGATGCAGAAGTAGATTTCATGACTGATATCCATTGTGATAATCAAATTTGTATTAAGATGACAGAACGATGTTTCATGATAAGTCGAAACATATAGAAATTAGATATCATTACATTCATGAAATGGTACAGAAGGTAGTTGTAAAGATCAAGTATGTTCATATAGAGGAACAAGTGGTAGATGTGTTGACTAAGTGTCAGAACTATAAATCCTTGATGGCAACATGAATTCCATAAACAAGCTAAGAATCTAAGCACATAATTAACCTCACTAGGAATTGAAGAGAATTAGCATAAGGAGAGAAGAAGAGGAATTAATGAATGATAAATAAATGATAATTGATATTATTACAATGGTAATACATCCTTATAAAGGAAAATAGATTTGTGGGGAGACAACTCATAAAGCTCATAAAGCTCATAAATGTTGACTTACCAAAATATAGCAAACCCCCATAGGTGGCTAAAGCACTTCCCAAATATATCAAGGACCTCATGAATTGGAAAAAGCATGAGTGAGTTGTCAAGGGAGATGGAAAATCATGCTAATCCTATAAAATGGATATAAAGTCATGAACTATGGGTTGGCAACAAAAGAACCCAACTTCCTAGTTTAACTAGCTTTACCTTATCCACAGAAAAGCAGGATAAAGGAGAATAAAGCAGAATCTAATGTAAAGCATTGTTACTAATTTTGGGAGTCAATAAAGTGGTCAAGATCAACCCAAAATAATAAATAAAGAATTTCTTGGGTATAGATGGCATGTGTTGACTTTAAGGTGCAAGTGGATGCCAACTAATTAAGCTAGTGGGTGAATAATCAATAAAATAATGATCAATTATTTTATCCTAAGTTATGAGTGGGTTTAATATATTCCAAAACCCCCCTATAATTCCGAATTTATGATGGTATGTAAAAAATATGGATGCATATGGATGCATATCGGGCCCAAAAACAAGGCTATGGTCACCCTTTAACAATTATTCATCTCCAAAAAGCTGAGGAAAGAGGTAAAACCACATGGGTAAAATACTCCGTCAAGAAAGGACAAGGCACACAATTTGAAATATGGATTCAATATATCTTTATATTCAATTTGATGAGCTGAATGAACTACTTCTGGATGAAAGACTTGCTAAAGAAATCATGAACTCCATGATCATGTGCTAGAGTGTAGAACCTACAAGAAGGAAGAGGAGAGACTCCTTGTATCTCATCAAATGATGAAGTAGGAGGATTATATACATGATTATTGATTTTTTCAAACTATGATATTAAAACATAATATGAAATGGAAAAGAGATCTGTGCATACTCCTTTCCAAACAGTACAAAAATCAAGACAATTTATTTCACACCCGATTCCCTGACTAGCTGCAAAATTGTGATATGAATCACATGTCAATATTCCAATATGATGTAGCACATTTCCATATATGATATGAGGCTGATAAACATATTATATATCAGAAACATTAGCATATGGAACAGAAAAGATAAAGGCTTCAGTGGCTCCATGAGGATATAGGGCTAGACTAGGAAAACTATGAGCAACTGGGGAAAATCGATAGGTGTAAAAATCTGAATGATGGATGGATATGAGATATGAACCATAAGTGTTTAGAAAAGATCCAAAAATGTTTAATATCAGTACAAATATGAATAAGTTCATGGATAACGAGCCACTGAAGGATATGAAATACTTCAAACCATGTAAGGTAAGTAACACTGCATAAGAGACCAATGAGGAATCAACAGGTGAACTTGGGAATTGTATAGTCTTATGATTATTCAGAGGTATGGTAGATGGTATGGATGGTGGTATGATTTGTGTACCAACCTGAAAATATGATTCTAAATCATAATCCAAAGGATCACATATAAGCATATTAGTAGACTCATGGGAATACACTGGTAATGAATCCTATGTATGAAAGGAGGAAATAAGAACATGTTCAAAATATTCAATAAGGCTCTGGGTATTGATGCCAAGAACAAAGGAGGATATTTATAAGCACATGATATCAAGTATGGTAAGTGTCATGATACTAATAGGACTTGATTTGGCTAAGCAAACATCCTGGAAGTCACTGGGTTGCGCACCGTCAATGAGAAAGGTATGCATAAGGTGTGAAGGATCTGGCACATAGATCTCAAAATCTAATATAGGAGATTTAGAGAAAAATATATGAGTGATAGGATAAATATCAATATAAACTACATCTGTTACTTCTTTTTCATCATTAGTATCACAATAAGAAAAATCACCTTCAAGAGACACAGAAAAATATGGCTCTTCAATATTTGTTTCCTGATTGAAGGAGGAAGCATTCGAATCAAAGATGGTAGTAGCGACATGAACTGTATGAGAAAATTATTCATCATGATCAAATTCATCAAATAATGTAGAGGCCAATAAATCTTTAGAGATATAAAAAGAGGATATGCTGGGTTCTCTCCATGCTTCATATTCCATTTTTTGCAAACCAAAAGCTTTGTCCAAAATATTTCGAAGCTCAAATGGATACTTAGCAGAATCTATGAGATGATGTATATTTGGAGACATTCCCAAACACATAATTCCATAAGCTCTATCATAATTATTTTTCCAATCAATATTCTCTTCATAATACTGAGTTTTTCTCAATTCACCAATGGAGACATCAAAGAGACACCGCCTCTTCAAGTATGCGCTCATCTTGAGATTCCAATCAACATAGTTGAAAGGAGATAGTAGAGGAACTTTTGAATCCATATTGAAGTTGTTGCACCTGCAAATATGAAAGGATAATTAATTGATGAGATCCCAAAGCTCTGATACCATGTCAGAATCCTAAAGCCTTGATGGAAACATGAATTCCATAAACAAGCTAAGCATCTAAGAACACAATTAAACTCATTGGGAATTGCAAAGAATTAGCATAAGGAGAGAAGAAGAGGAATTAATGAACACACATTAATAAATGATAATTGATATTATTACAATGGTAATACATCCTTATAAAGGAAAATAGAGTTGTAGGGAGACAACTCAAAAATCTCAAAAATCTCAGAAAGGCTGGTTTACCAAAATATAGCAAACCCCCATAGGTGGCTAAAGCACTTCCCAAATCTATCAAGGACCTCACGAATTGGAAAAAGAATGAGCAAGTTGTCAAGGGAGATGGAAAAACATGCTAATCCTAGAAAATGGAGAGAAATTCATGAAGGATGGGTTGGAAACAAAAGAACCCAGTTTCCTAGTTTAACTAGCTTTACCTTATCCACAAAAAGTAGGATAAAGCAGAATAAATAAGAATCTATTGTAAAGCGTTGTTACTAATTCTGGGAGTCAATAAAGTGGTCAAGATCAACCCAAAATCAGAAATAAAGCATTCACGGGGTATAGATGGTATGTGTTGACTTTAAGGTGCAAGTGGATGCCAACTAATTAAGCTAGTGGGTGAATAATGAATCAAATAATGATTAATTATTTATCCAAAGTTATGAGTGGGTTTAATATATTCCAACACTAAGCCTATATCTCATGTAAAGTTTGAATACTTTTGAGACAAGCTTGGTGTAGTCCAAAAGGACCTCCCTCGAAAGAGGGAGTGAAGAATATCATAGAAGGATTTTCTGTTGCAGTGGTGTGGTAGCTCGGTCTAGGGTAGGGTATGTCTGACTAGGCTTGTTGGCCTGAAAGGGTTAGTAAGTCAGATGAGGCTTGTTGACCCTAGGGGAATTAGTATGTATGGCTATGCTTGTTTGGCCCAGAAGGGTTAGTAAGCCAAACAACACTTGTTTCCCCTCAAGAATATCCATATGTTTGACTAGGCTTGTTGGCTCGAAAGGGTTAGTAAGTCAGACAAAATTCCTGAATGGATCTACCAGAGAACCCACCAAGGTGCTTCTCTAAGATGGCCAGTGGGAAAGAGGGGGTTTCAGTATTCCTATACTAATGAGGCAGGTTCAATATTTTCATATTGATGTTGTTGTGGAAGGTTCAATAATTTCATACTGATGTTTATATGGCATGTTCAATATTTTCATATTGATGTTGTTATGGCAGGTCCAATATTCTCATACTGATGTTGTTGTGTCAGGTTCAATATTTTCATACCGATGTTGTTGTGATGTTGGTTAGACAGTTTCAATATTTCTATACTGATGATGATGATTTTGTTTCAACATTTCTATGTTGATGATGATGATGATGATGTTCCAATATTTCTATATTGATTATGATGATGTTGTTTCAACATTTTTATGTTGATGATGATGATGATGTTCCAACATCTCTATGTTGATGATGCAGATAATGATATAGAATTTATTGATGATGTTTCTTTAGTGCTAACATGCTAATGTTGTTGTTGTTGTATTTACATACTGATGTTGCAAATGATGATTCAATACTTACATATTGATGTTGCAGACGATGACTCAGTATTTACATACTGATGTTGTGGATGATGATCCAGTATTTACATACTGATGATGATGATGATGATGATGTTCCAGTATTCACATACTGATGTTGCAGATGATGATCCAGTATTCACACATTGATGCTACATATGGTGATGATGTTTCAATATTCACATAATGATGTTGAAGAAGAAGATTTAGTATCCACATACTGATGGTAATGCAGTTACAGATTGATGATGAAGATGCAAGATGGTGTTTCAAAGCTTCCTATGACATACAGAGACTCACTAGTTAGATGTACAATTGTGGTAGTGGTTGTTTCCTTTGTAGAATACCTTCCTAGTTAATAGGGAGTGTTAAAATATTGTAACTTCAGAAGATATTCTATTTGTACTAATTGTATTCCTCCTTCAGGAGGTGTAACTAATGTAATTAGTCATGTAAGAGTCATTGAAAGAATCAATGTAAACCTTTGAATGTAAGTCAGGTCAATAGTACCCATATGTCATCATAATAATTATTATCTTGGTGTCTTACTTAACAAGTGGGCCCTGTTAGGTTTTAGGTCAAGTCAAGAGACAAATATAAATAGGCCCAGGAACCTCCTTCATTTGTACTCACTTCACTCAAGCAAGTTTGCAAGAGAGAGAAGAACAAGTGCACTAGAAAGAAAGAGGAGAAGTTGTCTTGGGGTTTTATACTGTTCTGATTGAGTTCTATATTGAGGAATTTTTGCGGGGTTTTATCCCTAGTGGTTTCCCCAAGGAAAATATTTGTGTTCTTTATGTTTTTGTACTTGTTGTTCTTTCAGTGATCCTACTATTGTAAATTGTTTTAGAATATCATCTAATAAATTAAGAAAACTTAACACGGTTAAGATGTCAATGCCAAGGAGAGCTATGCGGATAAAACCATCTCTACACCAATTTAGGTTAGCAAGAGAGTACTCTAACCAAGGGAGGGTACCTATCAGATGTGGATGCAAAACAATTGAAAGATGAGGTGGGGTTAATTTCATCCATGAAAACAAATAGAAATTGATTGTTGTATTTAAAAGGGAGTCCCAAATATCCCACAAAACCTCAAAGCTGAAAATAAGTGCATCTCACAAGTGCCTTAATCATAACCAACTCTCATACAAGGAAATAACAGTAGCATAACACATACTCAATTGAAAAAATATGCCTTAACTTCCTGTTGATATGCATGTTACTAGCTATTGAATAAATGTAAGATCTATGTAACTCTAAGTCATCAGACAAATACTTCACACACTTATTGAAAGGACTTTGAAAAATGTACAAGAACACTATTACTTCAACAACTAGTGGCAAGCTTTCCTCGGTCCTGTATTTCTTAAACAATAGTAGCCATCTCATACATTCATGAATGAATTTTATTAATTCCCCGCCCAAAGGCAATGCGCTACTGGTAATTTGTGCATCGTCTTAATGCAAGATGGTTTATAATGGGTCACACTGATATGGCCACTGCGAGATTTGAGGCATTATATGTGGTGATATATCAAAATCTTTTGTTTGTTACTGTGCGCTTGGGAGTCTATTGCGTGCTGCACTATTTTTCTTGCGGTAATGTATAATGCATAGGATCTTTTTTGTAGTCGTTTGAGGCTGTGTGGAGACGTTGGTTTCACGGACCCGTCTTGGATTTATAAAATCCACCTTAAAAAATGAAAACAGGTAACACATTCATTAATTCCCCGCCCAAAGGCAACGCTCTACTGGTAATTTGTGCGTCGTCTTAATGTACGATGGTTTATAATGGGTCACACTAATACGGCCACTGTGAGATTCGAGGCATTATATGTGGTGATATATCAAAATCTTTTGTTTGCTACTGTGCGCTTGGGAGTCTGTTGTGCGCTGCACTATTTTTCTTGCGGTAATGTATAATGCATAGGATCTTTTTTGTAGTCATTTGAGGCTGTGTGGAGACGTTGGTTTCACGGACCCGTCTTGGATTTATAAAATCCACCTTAAAAAGTGAAAACAAGTAACACATTCATTAATTCCGTGCCCAAAGGCTATACGTCGTGGGAAATTTGTGCAGCCTTTTTATGCATCATGGTTTATAATGGGTCGTACTGATATGGCCACAGTGGGGTTCAGGTCATTATCTGCGGTGATATATCGTAAGTTTTTGTTCACTACTGTGCGCTTGGAAGTCTGCATTGTGTTGCGCTAATTTCATGCAGTAATGCATAGTGCATAGGCTCTTATTTTGTAGTTGTCTGAGGATGTGTGGAGCCATTGGTTTTGTGGATATGTCATGGATCTATAAAATCCACCTTACAAAGTGAAAACATGTCACATATTCAGGTGTACTTCCCTGGATGGTCTCCCGTTACATTAGAGGAAATGTGGGGTCTAAAACGGGCCTTATAAGAAAACATGCCAACAATAAATTTTGTGAGTTGGAATTCAAGAACCAATAGAATTTCAATAAAATGAGTCAACCATAATGGTTGAATTGACATATTTGTCATAAAAGAAAACTACTTTTTTTGTTCGTATTTTCGACATATCTCCCTGTGTTTTTACTCAATTTTCAAGCAGGAGAGCTCGTTGGATGTGGAATTTAATTTCACATCCAACGAGTACCCACATTGCATACTTTTTATGGAACCAACTACCCCCAAAACAAGAAATACCTGAAAAAATGTGATGATGGCATCATCATCACGTTTTTCCAGGTATTTCTTGTTTTTGGAGTAGCGGGGCCCATCAAAAGTATGCAGTGTGGGTACTTGTTGGATGTGAAATTAAATTCTGCATCCAACGAGCTCTCCTAATCAGAATTTGAGTAAAAACACAGGGAGATATGTCAAAAATATGAACACAAAAAGTAGTTTTTTTCATTCTTCCTCCAAAATTAATAACTATTATTTTATTATTTTACCTATTATTTTATTATTTTCCTTAGAAGGCCCATTTTAGACCTCAAATTTCCTCTAATGGGTGCTTTCCCTCTTTCCAGAACAATCCATGTATAAGTTGTTTTTGTTTAATGAAATTCATTTAGTTTCCTTTGCCATTTCCCATTTGTTCTTTGCAGTTTTTAATACATAATTTAACATAAAATAGTTATTATCGATTCCTACGTATCGGTTTCCAACAAGTAAGTAAATTTGTAAGTATTTAGATATTTCCATGTACACTAATTGTATTTATCTGTAGTTGTACCATCATAGATTTATAATTTTATATTTGTCCTAAGTAGTATCAAAATAAAATTTATTGCAGGAGTTACATTGACATACCTGGGATCCTCTCATATACTTTTACCTAAAATTCATATCTCTTCAAAATTTGTTTTTGAAGTGTCATATTTAAACTGGTTTGTGGAGGTTTTAGAGCCTAAGAATGGTTACCTAGACATGTACATTCACACTAAGATGGGTGACACATTAACATCCGTATGAATGTTCTGAATTCGACAGTTTTCAATGAACATGAACTTTTGATTCAATTTGAATAAATTGTATATGCTAAGAAAAATGAGTCTAATGTTAAATATTGTCTTATACAACAATTCACCTTCAAGGAAAAATTATATCAAAAACACCTTATGCAAGCCTCTATGTAAACGGAAGATGTTTCGGCATACAAGTATGGGTGGAATTTGGGTAACTACAGTGAGAATCCAAACATATCAATTCTTGCTAATGAAATACATACTAGGATTCAAATCATTTTGAAATGGGTATACCGTAAAAAAAAACATCATATGTTGTGCACTACATGAATATTATAAAGGAATTACATAAAAATTTCATTGTGAACTTAACATACTAGAGGCACCGATACACACAAAGTCTGGACAAGGATATGAAATGGTGCATTTTCAAATCATTGTGACAAACTCTGGTTGAGGCCAAAATGGAGATGCTAGCAAAAATATTTTCAAAAAATAGCGGGTGAAAACAAAACAAGTGCATCCACTTTCTTATTAGATGGCAACGTTTTCAAAATTGGTATCGATCAGTGTCATGTGGCACCTGAAGAGTATCAGTATAAATCAATCAATGATAATTGGGTTCCTGAATTGGTGCCGTCGATGGTCGAAAATACAAACACCCTGCAAAGAGATTTATTATTGATTCCTTTTATAAAAGGGGGTACACAGACATCGTTCAACTTTGCAAAATTGGTCATAGAGGAAGATGTTTCAAGGGAAGGTGTATAGTTTTTTATTCTTGATGGGAAACACACAATAGAGGATTCTACGGAAATTTTGAAACATAAAGTATATAATAGTCTTCATTATCATTTCATAGAGAATATGGATTGAATTGTAAACTGTGCAACATCTATCACTACCATCCTAAATATTTGCAAGAAACAAAATGAGGAAAACAAAACATGGGTTCGGACATAGTACATTGCACAGGTTTTGAAATGTTTGTACCATTGGGATAATTTTGGTGAGCTAAAGCGTCTTGGCAGGGGTATCAAACCTTCTTCTGAATGGATGGTAATTTTGTGTACTTGAATTGCATTGATTATATAATTAAGAAAAAAATGATGTTTCCCATGTTTATTATTTATTTTGTAGGCGTTTGAGAAAAAAATGTAAGAGCATCTTCGAAAGAGAGAAGGCTGAGAGTCTCAAAGATAACTTGAATTTAGTGTGTCTCCCTCGAAAGATATGGAATAAAAGAGTATTTGTTTTTTCATTTATAGAAATGGTGGTTTGACATGTTCACCTAAGAAGGCATGATAAGCATATTTCACTCCCAACAGTACATCTAAATACACAGCAAGTTTTTTAAGTGTACAAGGGAAATGGAGGATAAAGAACTAGATGACTTAGTAGTTGCAATAACAAAAGAAACCATATGGCTAAACAATATAGTCATAGTAGGGGTGGTAGCAGAGGGATTAAGAAGATATTGCAAGAGGATGAAGGCACATAGACATGTTTGTAGAGTTACATCAAGATACATGGAACATAATGATGTGGACAATCATATATCTTTTAAAGTACATGCAAGTAATGTACTAGAAATCTACAACATGAAAGCGGACCAAATCATACAACTTGGTGATATCCTTGGTGAAATCCAAGAAATAGATGATGACGATGAACCTGGAAAATCAACTAAAAAACAAAACAAAAAAAGTTACTGATGATTATCAAAGTGTTCTGGAACTAGCTACGGACATATTGGATATGTTTATCGTGCAAAGGAATGGTGTCGTAAGTGGATCCATTCCAAACAACTATCATTTTTCTCGTGTTTCATATTATCCAAGTTCATTGAAGCATGCACTAGAAATATTTTGATTAGATATGAACACATTGGAAATGGATTTGTTGGTTGTATATTTATGCAATGTGGTCATTGATAAAACTGAAAAATGATCTAATCGAGCTGTTTAGGATAATGGGTAGAAGCTAGGGTAGACGTGTTTCTATCTTTCTGGTTGATCCATTTAAATGCCATTTGGTTTCTTTCGTGGCCTAGACATATTTCAAAAATGAAATGAAGTATTATTATCTTAAAATTGGCAATTTCATACAATTTAAGAATAAAAACACATATGACAGATCAAATACCATCATTTTGTTGCATGGGCTATATCAACAACAAAAAGGTGATGAAATCGAAGCAATTCAATAAATGGATATGTGTTATGAACAAATTCAATATGAAAATAAGATAGATCCCTTTCCTTCATTGGAGGAAGTTGGTATTCGAATGAGCATTAAACATCCATTCAAAACTGAAAGAAATATTTTGTTTTGGGAAAATGTTACAAGAAATTTTGTAGAGGATGGTGGAATGGTTCTCTCCCTTTATGGTGGAGGCAGAATCCTTCAATTTATAATGCGAGAAGGGAAGTTTATATTAACCTGTGTTACGGAGAATGTACACTAAGAGGAATATTTGAAGAGTTATTATTAGAGAGTTATCAACACTCCAGGTTGGTAAAGTTTACGATACTTATAAAACTATATAGTATTTACTACATTGTTTTTTCCATTGTTATGGTTTGTTGATTATTCAAATTAAAAATGTTAATTTTATGACTTTTTCCTTTATCATGAAGATTCTCAACCTCTGAATAGGTCAGTTATGCGTGTTGAATAACTTCCTCAACTTATCGATGAAGGTCCTATAATGGATGTTGATGCATGTCATAATATAATGATATCAATTAGTAAGGTCGTCTTCACACGAGGAAGATATATATGAATATATAAGAAGACAATGTTTGATATAAACCAAGTAGATTCTATATTCAACTGGTGCGATAATTTTATACAACGACTTCAAATAATCATATTATACTAAATTATATAAATTAATTTATTGTCTGGTATGAACTCAGAGACAAACACGTCTCAAATAACACCCTCAACAGAGGAAATTACTAGTATAGTGATTCGATCACACACATGTATATTCTATATTCTCTATTATAATTTTCCATGATATTGTTGAATTCACATAATCATATTAATATCCTAAAGAAGGAATCTTCTAGTAACTGCATGCATCTATAGAATATTGTGATATTATAGAACAATCGCAATAAATACAATTACACCATTTTTGTAGAACCATCACTGCCACAGAAGCGTTTCAGTGCATTCGCAGAATGGATCGAGGTTTCATTTAGATGCAATGTAATTTAAAAACACCAATGAACATGCCCCTATATGTTTTTTTTATTTTAAATTTCTGTAGAGGAATCATACTACTATACAAAATAAAATACAGGAAAGAGAGTATCAAAATGTCTTGGAGACCTTAAAGGCTCCATACAAAAGAAAAACTTTAAACAATAATCCACAAGTGTCCGAACCATACATGGGAAACTTGTCTATAAAAAAATGACTTGTAGATATAAAAAGTTCCTAGAAATATGGAGACTACCCCTAAATGGGGACCAAGCCTACAATATCCCCTGTTAACAACCAAAAACATCTTTCATGCCACTGTTATAGACAAAATTCTTGTAGAACTAGTATTTAACACGCTATTTGAAAAAACTAAAATCATGAGATTACTTGGAGAAGCGGTTGGAATCTGCATCTTCATTTTTTTCCTCCATGATCAAACAACGGTACTCTCCTGAGATTAGAGAGATGTCATTACCACCTTTGATGGGCAGAGAGGAAAATTTATTGAAAGAAGAAGGGTAAACTAAATCCTTGCATTCCATATGCTTCTACCCATGGCCATTGGAGGGCCCAACTTCTTGTCATGAGTTGAAATGGGTTCCTTGTTCTTCTGCTAAACTTGATGTTTTAGAGGTTGAGAATCCTATAGAGGACCCAACTAAGGAGAAGGATGAATAGTTGGATCTAGGGATCAAGAGGGGGAAGCAACATTCTCCTGCAAATTCTCACAGGAGTGCGAAAGGACTTGCCCTAGCATCTACTTGAATTTCTAGTAATTCTTGCGACGGGTTCAACGCCTTATCCAGCCAATTGTGGCACCACCATCTCTCTTCCCACTCATCCAAAATATTTCTAAAAGTCCTTGGAATTGAGTTGTCATCGTCACTACCATTGAACCTATTATACCAGAGCAAAATGAGCATCCACAACCTCCATTCCATGACGTGGAGTGGCATGAAGTATCCTTTATTAATTTGTCATTGTGGTCTAGGAACTGAAAACACAGTCTCACAAAGAATTCAGACAAATATGCATAAAATTGGCACAATGGTGCTACAATGGAAGTAGCAGCTTTGTATAATCAAATGAAAGAATGATACAATACAATGATCATGTTGGAAGCATGAATTCCAAGACAATTCGAATTTCCAAGGAGGTCATTCGAATTGAATGAGTGAGTCTAGCTTAACTGAATGTAAGTCACAATCAACACTCAAGTTAACCACTGATCAAAACCCTAATTGACTTAACTGATCCCTAACTGAAGTTGGAGTGCAATAAATGACTGAGTCTAACTGAAAGTAGCTTAGACACATGTCAGTGCAAGCCAACCAACAAGTGGTAGCACATCAATGACTCCAATGAACCCCGATGAGGTTAACTAAAGCGTAATTGACCATCAGAAGTGGTTGGAGGTGCCCTTGTTGACTCCAGTTCGTTAAATAATCATTAAATAATTAATTTAATGAAGGAAGGGGCCTTCACTTCTTTGTTTAACTGATTGTAACCATCAGTTAGCAATATGGAGAATTTATGACACTCAGATCACCCCTGGAGTGTTCCAGTTAGCCTCCCCAAATGTAGGAGAAGGCTTAGTTAGCCTCCTTCATTGAAGGTAGGCGTGGGTGTGCTCATGATGATATCATACAGTGCTCCTCTGATGTCAATTAAGTCAATAAAACTTAGGATAGTGGTTTAACTAGGCCAAATTGACCAAAATGAGTGTGTATGGTGGTAAATGTCTCCAACACCCCCCCTTAAGCTATACTTGGGAGAAGTAGAAAACATAAAGTGCATAAGAATTCTAGGGCCCCAGAAACAAAGTCCATAGGTCACCCTGTACAATAAAGTAACTACTTAATATAACCAAGGAAACGGGGAAAACCTCATGGGAAAAATACCCCCCCTTAAACTAAGTAGTAAATCAATAAATTTTTGGTTCTTCTATGCAGCAGCATCCTGAGACTGTGCATGTGAACCTATGAATCCAAACTAAATGAATATGTTTGGAGAAATATTACACTTTGGAAGAATAACAATGCACTCAACTGAATCAAAAATATAAACAGCTGCACGGTGAAAACTAGACCCATTTAGAGTAGATGAAATCATCTAAAGAGAGAGCAAAGGTTCTTGAGGATTCGAACCATGTGTGGAACACTCAAGAAAATGATATGTTTTAGCCTTGAAAATAAAACCATGAGTGGTAAAATCATCCCCAAATATTAGGAGCAAGTGTCCAAGAGGACGCAGAATGTCTTCCTCTTTACTAGTTCGGTGAGGAAACGAGCATGTGACAAAAGGCAGAGAAGCCCTGGGATTGTGGAGAGAAAATGCGTGAGATCCATAATCTAATATAGCTTCTGAAATAGCTAATGAATAACATAATAAAATATCATCAACCTCATATGAGGAAACTAACACCAAATCCCCATCAACGGTTTTGAAGAGAAAGTGCGGTACTTGATTTTTCACATCGGAATTGGTGAGAGCAACTACAAGCATGACTTAAAGCTTTTGGATTTTTAAATATGAACCAAATAATATCAGATCATAAATTAAATCAGATATAAATAATTTCACAACAGATCCAAAACTATGAAATGAAATGAAATCAAATCCCCAACAACAGTTTTGTAGGAGACTTGTGGTACTTGTTTCTTCACACCGTTGATGAGAACAACTACAAGCAGTACTGAAAGATTATGAATTTGAAATATTAAATCAAGAAATATCAGATCAGATATAAATAATATCATATCATATCCAATAAGTTTCATATCAGATCCAAATAAATGGTCAACCGAGATGGTGGATGCACAGCTTTCTTCTTCTTCAAAATTCTGAGTTTTGGTGCATGCAATCCTGCAGGAATTTGCTGGAAGATCTAGATCACGAGGAGTGAATTGATCAATCCTGTAATCTGATATATTTTACAAAATATCCAAGGTATTAAATATTTGCACACCAGCAGCAACATTAGAGGGAGGGAAATCAAATTTCTCTTCACTTTCAGAAGCAATTACTGGCAAATTTTCCACAGAATTCAAAGGAAAATCATTGGTGAATGTTTGCATGGAAGTGCAACAGTTTTTTTATTCAATATCAAAGATTCAAATGTATTCTTCTATTTCAGACATATGAGGATATGAGATGTCATAGATTTCACAAACTTCTGGAGCATCAGGAGAAAGAGTCACTGCAAGGAGACTTTCTTCAATTCGAATTGACTGTGTAGAAGATTCTGCTTCTTCTTCATCTTGAACAAATTCATCAGAGAGAGTAGAGGCTGAGACTTTTGGGTAAAGAACTCTTGTGGTGCTGGATGTAATTTCCAAAGTTATATTATGATCCTCATTGTGCTTGCCAAAGTTTCTGTCCAATTTTGTCCAGAGATCCTTTGGGTATTCAGCATGAATTCCAAGATAATTTGAATTCCTAAGGAGGTCATTCAAATTGAATGAGTCTAGCTTAACTAAATGTAAGCCACAATCAACACTCAAGTTAACCATTGATCAAAACCCTAATTGACTCAACTAATCCCTAACTAAAGTCGGAGTGCAATAAATGACTGAGTCTAACTAAAAGTAGCTCAGACACATGTCACTGCAAGCCAACCAACAAGTGATAGCACATCAATGACTCCAATGAACCCCGATGAGGTTAACTGAAGTGTAACTGACCATCAGAAGTGGTTGGAGGTGCCACTGTTGACTCCATTTCATTAAACAATCATTAAATAATCAATTTAATGAAGGAAGCCACCTTCACTGCTGTGTTTAACTGATTGTAACCATCAGTTAGCAATATGGGGCATTTATGACACTCAGATCACCCCTGGAGTGCTCCAATTAGCCTCCCCGAATGTAGGAGAAGGATTAGTTAGCCTCCTTGACTAAAGGTAGGTGTGGGTGTGCTCATTCTGATGTCATACAATGCTCCTCTGATGTCAATTAAGTCAATAAAACTTAGGATAGTGGTTTAACTAGGCCAAACTGACCAAAATGAGTGTGTATGGTGGTAAATGTCTCCAACATCCTTAACATCTCAATTACATTCCTTGAAATCTTGATTACAGATAAAATCCCCCTGAGACCACATTCCTGAGTGTGAAGATGCAGAGGAAGAGAAAGGTTGACCCCAAGAGACCTGGTCCTTGGAAAAAGCAAATGCATGAATCCTATGAGTAAAAACCACTCCAGGATAACGTTTCCCTGAAAATTCCAGATGGAAACGCTGTAGAAAAGCCAGAATTGTATTTCCCAATGAGGGATACTTTCTAATATGAAATGGTCATGAATAGAGTCCCCATGAAACTTAATGTTGCTCAGGAGGAGAAGCATGACTAACAAAGTACAGGGAATTCCTAGCATGAAATCCAAAGAGTTAGAGACATAAATTCCCTCCTGCGGGGTATTAATTATCATGAGGGATGTGATGAGGGACATCCACATGAAGGGTTTCTGGCACCTTCCATCCATATCCCGTGCCATCCATTTGGAAATTAACATACTCCTACATGTTAGATTGCACAACTTTATTTAAATGTGTGGATTTCTATGAAAGTATTGTAGACCGATCAGTATTTTGGAACCCTATAGTTTTTCTTCATTGTTTGTATGATATCGATACATTATTTTCAAGTGACTGTAATTTGGCTGGCATGTTGGAGTGTTGTAGCGGTTTGTTGGTATTTAAATTTTTTTATCCCCTCAGAGTTGTGCTAGACCTTGATCTTTCCTTTTTGGGAATGATCTGTTGGTTGGTGCATCTGTTTACAGCTTTCCTCTATCATGCAGGGATTTCTGTATTGTCTTTAGACTAATATATCCTTGCTGTTGTTGTTCATATATTCTTATCAAAATTATGAACGCAAAAAAATAGATTAATTTTTACTTCTCTTTCATGGATAGAAGAATCAAACTTGGAAGTGTTCAAGGAAACATATGCATTTGAAAAAGGTTCTATCTATACTCTACCGATGCCAGAATTTGCTACAAGGATTACAAAATACCCAAAATCAATTATCAGTTTTGTTTCTCATGTAGAAAAGGATTACCCATGGTTGGTTTTTGTGGGTTCATTACCCTTAGTAACACACATTCTTAAGACAATGAAAAGAACAAATTTGAATTTTATTATTATTTAAGTTAGTTTTCTTTCTCGAGCAGAAGAGGAAACCACTAAAATGACATCGGACACTAGAGAAAATGTGCAACGCTCAATTTCTTCAAGTAATCACATTAGAACACCAATCACTTTTCGATATTTAATATATAGTATATGTGGTTTTTTTAAATGCATAGTATATGCTATTTATATACAGTGAGAATTTTTTTTTTGTGGTGGCAAGAAAAAAGTTTTTATTGATTTTAGAACTGGAATATTTCTTGTACTATGAATCCATGGAAAAGAACAAAGCATATATGAAAGTGAACAGAAAAAACTACAGGATTCGGCCAAAAGTATTTGAATTTATGGTATTGGTCACAAGGAGAAGAAAGAAGAAAGAAGTAATGCAATTGCTAAGCAATTATGGTATTGGTCACAAGTTTGAATTTGAGGTTTCATTTTGGGCTGACCAGGAGAAGAAAGAAGTAACACAATTAGCTAAGCAAGTAATGAAAAAAATTGACTTCAATGGAGTGGTTTCCTTTGTTTTGGTAAAGAATAATTAAAAAATTATTGCATGGACAAGTTAACTAAGCCACTTGAGGTGGTCTAGAGATGATATACTAAAAACTATAATGAGACAAATACAATACTTGTTTATAAATATGTTGCTGCAACAATTTGTTCGAAGGACAATTGTCTGATGGAATTTTTGCATAAAATTTTAGTTGTGGGTCGTGAAGACAATAATGATGTTAATGTTGTAGATGTTTTGAAATCTTTAATATGATAAATTTTTACAGCAAGAAATGGTGTCTTCAATCCACTTTATCAATTGATGATGATTTTTTCTACTTTTTGTTAGGAAGTTTGATTTTCTCATGCTTGGTTGATACATGTTAAAAATAAACTATTGATACTGTGTTTTCTTGCATTCTTAAAAGTTTGGGTTCACTTATTTCCATATACTTTCCACTTTTAGCTAATTTAATTTTGGCAGTATATCATTAGATTATGCATATGACTGTAGTATTTGAATTACCTTGGTGTAGCCCCTTCAATTAACATTTTGTAGCCCCTTAACCAATAGTCTTTCAGTTAGCATTTTGTAACCCCTTAACCAATAATACTAATATATATGGGGATATGTTGTTTCAGCCACATCAACTTAATATGATTAATTCCAGTAATGAATGTATTAACTTGTTGCTTGTGATAGTTCTATTTCAATATTTTAAATAATAATGTATCATATGACATGGATTTTATTGATATGAATGCACTATCATTTTTCTTGACATAAATATCTTTTAAGACTTTTATTATAAAGTATCTTGTTACTTGAATAGGTCCTCCATTCACAAATTATAAATGAATTATCTTATAGTTGATTTTAGTTCAAAACAAACTCTTGGTATTAGGAGTAGAAGGATTACTTTTCAAAGTACCAGGATTTGTTGACACAAAACTACAACACTCAAACCCTCCCAATTTCAAATATGCTCCTTGTAATTACTATCAATGCAAGTTTAGTGCTCAGTTATTAGAAGTTGTAAAAGAAAATTTTGACATTGCTCTATGGTTTACTTACTTGGAAGAAAAAAAATTATAATTTTTTCTTCATAAGTTTGATTGGATGAAGACCATAAAAATTGTATTTTTTTTTGGGTACATCTCAATGTGAAATGCACAATTTCAAGAGAAGTCAAGCTGGGAATTTGTTACCTATATACCAGAAGAACATATCTAAGGTGATTGACATTTATGACAAAAGATATGATAAATCGAACATCTTGTTTATATATGAAGCTAGGTATCATAATGGGAATAATAGAGAGGAAAATTCCTTTAAAATACCTCCCAGTTGGGAATGTGATGGTTCTTTGGAAAAATACAAACTTATATGGTCCAATCTTTGTAATTTTCTAAGCCATTCGCTAAAAAGATGCATGTAGAGATACTTGAAAATGCTTACATAAACTATTCTTGGTTATTCATGTTAGAGACTTGGAAAAGGGGGTTATTCATTTTAGAGACTTGGAAAATGTTTTCATGGAAAATATTCTTGTTAAGTAATACACTATTTTATTTATATTGATACTTATTTTTTGTAATTATATATGGAGTATATGAAACCAATTTTTGTTTATAATATGTGATATGAATGGTGTTCAATGAGGAATTTCTCAAATGAACAAATCAATGATAGTTCTCAACCCTCAATAAAAAATTTGGATCTGCATAGAGCTCTGAATTGGGTATTGCAAAATTTTACAGTTGTGTTTTTATTTATTTTGGCTACCAAGGGGTATGTTTTAGCAAAGGGTGTGTTTCTCCTTCTCTGTACCCATCATTTCTCCTAATGTTTCATTTATCCAATGAAGATAAGAGTTGTACCCACCACTACCCCCAATGTTACATTTATCCAATGAAGAGACTGGAAAGGAAGAGAAATTCTATGATTAAAAAGAGAAGTAAAAAGAGAGCTAAAAAGATGATATCAAGACAAGTAAAAAGACAATATCAACCCACTAATGACTATGCTTAAATATCATAGCTTCTCAAGACAGATCTAAAGCATCTGAGGTCCTTGAATATGCAATAGATATAAAGGTAGGAGCTTCCCATCAACGACCTTAAGTGGGCCGCATAGATTGTCAGATCATATATAAACCATTGGAAGTCTTGAGTTATGTGATAGAGGTAACATATATGCTTTTTGGTGTCAGATCAGATACAATGATGCAATTCCACAGGAGATTAATCATGCCAATTGGAAATACTAAAAAAAAGCAACAAATCCCCTCCTCGCCAACAGAGAGAATGAAGCCTCACATCTCGTCAGAATATATCCAGACTATTGAAAGGTAGATGGGCATTCATTAAATATAAAAAGGAGATACCCCACTCCATAGTATAGAATTAAATCTTGCATCTCACCAAATTGAGTCACATCCATGGGGGCTGGTCAACGATAGGAATCAAAGACAGGATGAGAGTCTTGTTGCCAATGTTTTAGATTAGATCCCATATTTCTTCAAAAGATGTAGTTTGTTCAAGGCCTAATGTCATATGATGAGATAATATGAGAGATTTCATCATCGAAGGTCAGGATCAGATCATGTGGTCATCTTGGACGCAAGCCACGGGGATTGATGACATAAGGACACAAGTTAAGACATGAGGATAAATACAGTTGGTAGGTATGAAAACCTAGATTATGCCACTTTTCAAAGTGGATACAAAACATCGCTTATGACTTACCAATCTCAACATCAGAAATTGAAAGTCAGAATCACCAAACAACAGATACACGACTCTTTTGATTTGTCGATATTGAAATAAAAAAGGTCAGAAAATCACTGTAGAGTCGAAAAATCATAAATAAGCCATCGAGGTTGATTTTTAAGCATTTGGACTGGTTTTTTTTAATAAGTAAGTACCCACATGGAATTTGAACTCATGACCTTCCATTTACATCTTCTCATCTCAATTAATCATTACGGATTTCCTTAACCCCATGAGCTAGGAATTTGGATTGGTTGTTTATCACTATTTTTATTGTTATTTAAGATTGTTTGAGTTCTATATAATAAAGCTTCTTGCGTGGAGAGAATTGTTATTGTTTATATAAACAATTAACAGTTAGCTCTCTCATCTTGAGAGCGTGATGATTTGCGAGCTTGGACGAATGCATTGAGGACTCTTCTTACAACCATCATTACCTAGCATAGCAGCAGATAATTTTCACCAGCACCAAACTGAAATTTTTTATCACATATGTTGTTCAGCACTAGAGAGGGTGCACCAATTTTGTTCAGTAACAAATCAGTTTCGCTTCTTCAATGACCATATAACAATATGTGCATGATAGTTTGAAGTCGTCGGGTGATGCATACTGGGGTTGAGATGTACCCAAAATCAATTACAAAAGTATCAGAAAAAAGATGCAGATTGAAAAAATCTAGCAAGGCGGTATATCCATACTTGTAGGGCACAATAAACATCAGAAAGCATACAAAAACTCAGCCAAAGAGGTGCAAATGGAATTCCATCAAATTTTATGAGTTTTGGAGCTAAGAGAAGTCACCTAGATTTGTCACATTTTTTTGTTCTTCCCTCCTCTTTCTTCCATAGTTATTCATAGCTTAGGATATCTAAAAGGATTTAGTTGATCTAAAAGACAATAGGACCAATGTAGAGATGAATTAATACCCCTTTGTATTCATTGTTGTATAAATGGAATGGGAATGTTGTGCTTTGAGAATACGCATGATCGAGGTGATATTTCCACTAGGTTTTTTTAATTAAAAATGTATTTATTCTTAATGTATGAAATGTTGTTGTTTCAAAAACCACTACCAAGGTGAGACTGCCACTAGTTGTTAAATTAACAATATTTTATTCATGTTTCAATGTACTATTGAGAAAATATGTCAAGTAGACTTCCTTTGAGTTCCTAGAGTTGCATGGATCTAAAAATTACCCACATGGTTAATTTGCTAATAGTATCTGAAATGCATATCAATATGTATACGTAAACAACATGTGGGAGAACTTAATCTCCAACATTTTCACTTAACCTCTATGACCACTAGCTAAAACATATACATGATTTAAAAACATATTAACAAAATTAGGAAATACATATTTCAAAATAAGTTTGATAAACATGCCTTCTAGTCACAGCCTTGGTGGGTAGTGCTCCTCTCCGTCCCGAGGATGCGAATGTGTTAGAATTTTATCATTAAGCTAGTAATACATTAGGATCTTTAACTGAGAGAATAACAAGTACAACAATCAAACACAAGAGACAATGAACACCGTGTTTATCCTCAGGGAAACCATAAATGGTGAAAACCCCACAACTTCCTCAAATATAGAATCAGCACCAAAAGTAGAACCCAAAACAGTAAGTGATATCTCGACAGCAGTAACCTTCTTTCTATCTAGCCCCAGTGTCTTCTCTTTACTCAACTATGTGCTACACTTGAGTGTGTATGAGATGTGTGCTAAATAGAGAGTCCATCTCTCTATTTATACTAACCCTGACATGACTAAAACCATACTAGGGCTGACCTCTCTAGGAGAGTCTAATAACCCTAGTGCCTCAGAACTGCGGGGACTTTAACTCTTATACAATAGGAGGGTTACCCATAATAAATTGACATGACTTTTTTTACATTATATATCTTCCTGATAGGAACATCGGGGCATGACATGACTCAAGTACATCCCGGAATAAACATCGGGTTACAATATATAAGAAATATAAGTGAAATACATTCTGAAGTTACATATACATCAACACCCCCTCTTAACTAGGAAGGTATTCTTTCAACACAATTTTCAGCACAAGTCTTCTTCTCTGTATCTTGTGGATCATCATCGAGTCCCCGTCATCTTCAAGTCTTCTTCATATTCAAGTCATATTCATCTTCAAGTCATCTTCATCTTCATAGGATCACAGGATCTAGATCATCACTCGATTTGGATCCTCACTGGATATCATCACTGGATCTGGATCATCATCACGGGTGCTATCTCTTGATTCTTCTCGTCATAGGAATCTCTACAGAGCCAACCCTTTTTCATGTTGGATGTACATCTACTGAGCCAGTCCTTTTTCATATTGGATGTATCATCACAGAGCTAGTCCTTTTTCATACTAGATGTGGAACACACACAAAGCCAGTCCTTTTTCATACTTGATGAGTGTTCATAGAGCTAGTCCTTTTTCATACTAGATGTGGCACACACACAGAGCTAGTCCTTTTTCATACTAGATGAGTCTTCACAGAGCTAGTCCTTTTTCATACTAGATATGGCACACACTCAGAGCTAGTCCTTTTTCATACTAGATGAGTCTTCACAGAGGTAGTCCTTTTTCATACTAGATGTGGCATCCACACAGAGCTAGTCATTTTTCATACTAGACGAGTCTTCACAGAGCTAGTCCTTTTTCATACTAGATGTGGCATCCACACAGATCTAGTCCTTTTTCATGCTAGATGTGTCTTCACAGAGCCAGCCCTTTTTCATGCTAGATGTGACATCCACATAGAGCTAGTCCTTTTTCATACTAGATGTGTCTTCATAGAGCCAGCCCTTTTTCATGCTGGATGTGGCAACCACACAAAGCTAGTCCTTTTTCATACTAGATGTGTCTTCACAGAGTCAGCCCTTTTTCATGGCACCATCACATACACCTGACAATGGAAGGAACCAATCCTCTCACCATGTCACATCTCTTACATCCAACCATGGAAGGAACCAATCCTCTCACCATGTTGGAAGGGCATAGCACTTATATCTGACCATGGAAGGAAGCAATCCTCTCACCATGTTATAATGGCACAACACTTACATCTGACCATGGAAGGAACCAATCCTCTCACCATGTCAGAATGGAATAACACTTACATCTGACCATGGAAGGAACCAATCCTCTCACCATTTTAGAAGGGATCAGCACAGACACATCACTTCCTCTTGGGAGGAATCTTGATCTGGAGAACACCAAGCTTCTCCTTGAAGTACTCAAACTTCACCCTAGCTAACGACTTAGTCAACACATCAGCTATCTGTTCATCCGTCACAACATACCGAAGCTTCACTAATCCTCTCTGCACCATATCCCTGATATAGTGATAATTGATCTCGATATGCTTCGACTTGTCATGGAATACTGGAATCTCTGACAACTTTACAAAAATATGGTTATCACAGTATATACAAGTAGCATCTAACTGGAGATCAAATAAATCAGACACTAGCTTCCTCAGCCATACTGCCTCACAACTAGCTGAATAAGCCACGACATACTCTGCTTCAGCACTACTCAATGCCACACAGGATTGCTTCCTACTAAACCACGAGATCACACCTGATCCCATATTGAAGCAACAACCTGAAGTACTCTTCCTATCAATGGCACTGCCTGCCTAATCTGAATCAACATAACCCTCCAGGTTAATCCTTTGATCAGTCTTATACTTGAGCCCATAATGAACCGTACCCTTCAGGTACCTCAGAATATGCTTTGCAGCAGTTAAGTGAACATGTCTTGGATCTATCAAGTATTGGCTCAAGGTGTCCACAATAAAGCAAATATCTGGTCTCGTGTTCATCAGGTACATCAATGACCCAATCATCTGACGATACATCATGGCATCAATCGATTCTAATGAAGCATCACTCAATAGCTTCAGATTCGATGCCATAGGTGTGGTTAATGCCTTGCAATCCATCATCCCAAATCTCTTTAGGATCTCTACTGCATACTTCCCTTGTCCAAGGAATATTCCATCCATAGTCTGCCACACCTCCATACCTAGAAAATAATGCATCATACCCAAGTCCTTCATTTCGAACTTGACAGCAAGCTTTATCTTCGTATCAATAATCAACCCATCCATACATGTCACAAACAGATCATCTACATATAGTAGGAGTATCACTGGGTTGCCATCTTCAACCTTGTAGCAAAGGTTGGAATCTACTTTACTCTTGGTAAATCCCAAATTGGATAGAAAGCTGTCAATTCTGCTGTACCATGTCTTGAGTGCCTGTTTCAAACTATACAGGGCTTTCTTCAATCTACACACATGAGACTCTCTATCATGTGTCTCAAAATCGAGTGGCTGCTCCACATACACTTCCTCTTCTACTACACCATTCAAGAAATCAGTCTTGACATCCATTTGGTGTATCTTCCATTTCATCACTACAGCCAAAGCAAGTACCGATCTGATGGAAGTGTATCTGGCTACAGGTGCAAAGGTTTCTTCATAGTCTATTCCTTCTTTCTATGAGAAACCACGAGCAACAAATCTTGCTTTGTATTTTTCTATGCTACCATTTGCAGCATGCTTGATCTTGTAGATCCATTTGGAAGTTACAAATGACTTCCCTTCTGGTCTTGGGACAACATTCCAATCATCATTCTTCATGATTGATTGATACTCTTCGATCATTGCATCCTTCCATTCTTTCCGTTTTGTCGCTTCTTCATATTTGGAAGGTTCTTTATCAATAAAATCACATAGTAAAGCTACATAACTGGAATAGGATATGGTCCTCTTTCTTTCTCTGAGATTCTCTTCTGGAACCCCATATTTTTCTGCACCTTGGATAATATCTCGTACCCAAGCAGGCTTCCTCTTGTGAGGATTCTTCTCCCGTGGTTGATCTACAGGTCTTTTTGGTTCTTCAATTTCCCAATCTTCTTCTTGAGTTTCTTCGTTCATTATTGTATCATGAATTTTGGGAGCTTCTGCTTCTTCAAGTTCTTTAGCAGGTTTCTTTCTGGATTTGATGTAGGCTGAATCTTCGTCAAATGTTACATCCCTACTGATGTCAATCTTCTTGAACCCTAGGAAGTATATTCTATAAGCCTTTGAGCTTTCAGAGTATCCCACAAATATACCCTTCTTTCCTGAAGGATCTAATTTTTTCCTCTTCTCTTTTGGAATGTGTATGTACACTGGACAGCTGAATATTCTGAGATGGATGACTTCTAGTTTCTTGTCGAAGAAGACTTCTTCAAGAGTCTTGTTCTCAAGTACTCTGTGTGGAGTACGATTCTGTACATACACTGTTGTTCTAGCTTCTTCTTCCCAAATATGCATAAGAAGATCTTGATCATGAAGCATTGCTCTTGCAGCTTCCATGATAGTTCTGTTCTTCCTTTCTGCAATCCCATTATGTTGTGGATTATAAGGGGTGGACATCTCCCTCTTAATCCCTGAGTCTTTACATACTTCCTTGAACTCATTTAAAGTGAATTCTCCGCCATTGTCTGATAAAAAAGTCTTGATCTTCTTTTCAGTCTGGTTCTCGATCAAGTCTTTGAATTCTTTGAACTTGCTAAACACTTCATCTTTATTCTTCATGAAGTAAATCCATGTCTTCCTAGAAAAGTCATCAATAAAAGAAAATAGTACACATACCCTCTTAGTGAGCTTGATGACATTGGTTCACATACATCAGAGTGGATGATTTCCAAGATTCCTTTTGCTTTGCATTCACTACTTGGAAATGTCTTCTTTGAGTTCTTTCCTTTCGCACATCCTTTGCGTACCCCTTTATATTTTGCTTGAATTTCTGGAAGACCTTCAACAACCTTTCTTGAAAGTGGTAGTGCTCTATAATGCACATGTGCAAGCCTTCTATGCCAAAGTTCATTTGGTTCTACTTAGTCATGAACCAAATCTTGTTCTAGTTGGCCTTTCAACTTGTATAGAGCTCCTTCTTATTCTCCAATCATTATTACATCATCAAAAGTCTTTCCCTTTGGCCACATAAGAACTTGGCCATCTACGAAAGCAACCCTCATTCCTTTTGCATCTAATGCAGATATGGAGAGGAGTTTCTTCTTTAGTCCTGGAACAAATAATACATTCTTCATCTTCATAGAATTTCCAGAGTCTAGTATATAGGAGGATTCACCACTACCTTTTATTGGATACTGGTAGTCATCCCCAAGTTTCAACTTGTGAGGTAACTCATGTTCAGATAGATTCACAAATGATTCTTTGAATCCCATCATATGCTTGGAAGCACCATTGTCTATGAGCCAATCATTGTTTCCATGTGAAACAGTTCCCGTAAGAGCGGAGATCAGCACATATTCTTCATCACTTGAAGAATCACTTTCTTGTCTTATTCTTTTTGTGGAAGGTTCATCATCTTCTGCGGCATGAGCATGATGTCTTCTCTTGTTTTCCTTATTCTTCTTTAGGTTCCCTTTATTAGGGAAGAATCTGGATATGTGACCTTTCTCATCACATGTGTAACATCTAATGGTAGACAGATCTCTTTTAGGATGTGAGGTCTTACCTTTGAAGTGATGATGGTTCCTTCTGGTTTTCTTGGAGTGAACAGTAAGAGCTTGATCTTCATTTCCCATCTTTTCTTCTTGAGCTATTATCCAAGCTTCTTATTGAGAGAATTCTTCCCATAGTCTACTGAACTTGACTAACTATTTTCTAGCACATATGCCTTGAATGAAAGAGTCCCATGATCTAGGGAGACCATTCAAGGTGGTCATCACAATTTCTGCATTTTCCACTTCTTCATCTACTGCTTCCAGCTGTTCCTTGATATGAGATACCCTTGTAAAGTAAGACTGAATAGTCTCAGCATTCTGGATCTTTACATTCTTCAATGGGTTTCTCAGAGTCATCTTCCTGTTTATGTTCTTTCCTTCAAACAATTTGGTTAGGGAATCAAACATAGCTTTAGGTATCTTGAGGGAGGACACTTGTGGTATGAGGCAATCCTTGATAGAATCAGCAATGATTCTCTTTACCATAAACAACTTATTCTTATGTAAGGCCTTAGCCTCATCTCCCTCTGGAACTGGAACCTCCTCATTGATATAGGAGTCCAACTCATTTTCTTCCAGGACTAGGGAGATCCTATACTTCCAGGATCGGAAGTTATCAAATCCCTCAAGATTTTCATCAAGCTTGGTATGATGAGAAATCTTGAACTGAGAACCTCAAATGGAAATACAAAAGATTTATATCTTACCAGGTCAAGATGTCGGATCTAGATTTGGAGCTGAAATCCTGTAGTACTGGTTCAGTAGCAAATTAGGGTTTTGATTTTCTGGAGTTCTGTCCAACCAAATGCTTTGAATTTGATCCCTAACTTCGATTTTGGGGAGGAGATAAATCCAGGCTTGGTCTCACTGAAAAATTCCTTTTCTGTGAAAAGCCCTAATTTTCGGCAGTAGTGTCGGGTCCAAAACTGAAAAACCTCAGAATTGGATTCTGCTTCGACGGAAAGATGCACCCTAAGGAGGAGAGTTAATCCAACCTTATTTTGCTGAAAATATGTGGAGGAAGATCCACAAACTAGGAAGCCCTAATTCCTACAGCTGCACAATGTCTTCTTCTCAGGTTAGCTCTGATACCATGTTAGAATTTCATCATTAAGCTAGTAATACATTAGGGTCTTTAACTGAGAGAATAACAAGTACAACAATCAAACACAAGAGATAATGAACACAGTGTTTATCCTCGGGGAAACCATAAATGGTGAAAACCCCGCAACTTCCTCAGAGATAGAATCAACACCAAAAGTAGAACCCAAAACAGTAAGTGATCTCCTCGTAGCAGTAACCTTCTTTCTATCTAGCCCCAGCGTCTTCTCTTTGCTCAACTATGCACTACACTTGAGTGTGTATGAGATGTGTGCTAAATAGAGAGTCCAACTCTCTATTTATACTAATCCTGATGTGACTAAAACCCTACTAGGGCCAAACTCTCTAGGAGAGTCTAATAACCCTAGTGCCCCAGAATTGCGGGGACTTTAACCCTTAGACAATAGGAGGGTTACCCACAATGACTTGACATGACTTGTTTACATTATAGATCTTCCCGATAGGAACATCGAGGAATGACATGACTCAAGTACATCCTGGAATAAACATCAGGTTATAATATATAAGAAATATAAGTGAAATACATTCTGAAGTTACATATACGTCAACAGAATGATGAGTCCAGGCATGAGAAAGAGCAATGACTCCTTCTCTTCAAAAGCATGGGTGGTGGAAAGGAGCTTGGAAGAAGAACAATAATCATGATGGTTGTAGTCATGGTGATGCTACGATATGGATAAAACTCTCCTCTGGATCATTAAATTCCTATTATTTTTATTGTTTAATTCCTATTATTCCCATCCAACTCATGCATCATGGAGTACCAATGGACCATTATAGGTCAACGGCTTGAGGCTCCTCCTTTTCATAAGAAATAAAGGGAAACGACTCCTTCTCTTGATCCCTTTAAATGATGGGAACAACCCTATTGGAAGCTAAAAACTAATATATCAGTTTTTAGAAATCAACAACTTGTGTATTGGAAACTGACATCCACAATATTGGAAACTAAAACTATAATTATTGGAAACTGATATATCAAATATAGGAAATCGATAGATCAAGTATTGGAAACCAGTATTTCAAGTATTGGAAACCGGTATTTATAGGAAATCCATGTTTTCTTAGACTAAGATTAGTCTAAGTTTATTGAAATTGGGGTTCTCATATGCTTAGTCCTATATGCACACTACAGGGCATGTACACCGTTGGGTTAGTCCAAAATTCAAATTTTATCACTAATGTTTGAAATTACTCTCATTTTGGGACTTTCACATGTCTATTGAATGGAGGGAATGATATTATTAGCTGATATATTTCTAGGTGGTGTTTGATACCACCGCTTTGGGTTCTCTTTGCCAATGCGGCTTGTTGAAAATATTTAGATGTGAGGATATGAGAGCCCATCCACAACTACTCAACTTGATATACAATACTGGGATGTGGACCAAGAGGAATTAATTATCAATGGAGTAGTCCTCAGTATTTATATTGAGGATATTTATTTATTTACCATCTTGTCTCATCATCGAGGAGAGGTGAACCTTAGGAGGAGTCCTTGGGGAGGATTGACAGTTTAGGATTATGTCAACAATTATTGTGGTGTTGACACTGAGATGATCGGTTCTTAGTTTCCCATCGAGCGTATCATATATCTTGGAATAAATATCATTGTTCTTACTATAGTGAGAGTGGTTGGTTTGGATTCTCCTCATCTAGCTTCCTGGAGTCAGATGTATTATCCAGTCGAGTGCATGAGGCCTAGTATTTATGATTGGTGCTCACCTTTGTTGAGCAACCTAAAATATTAGTTGACCATATGCAGGAAAAGTGGACTTCGATTGCTTGGTTATAGGAATTTTTTGTATCCTTATTCTTAGAGAGAATCTCAACCATGTGCCCATGCACTATCATTCCCCCTTATGAATCTGGGGAGTCATGCATGAGTGTGTGGGGTGTTATGTTGAGGAGGCTTGGAGGTGGACAAGTCCTCCATTCCTCCAATGATGCATTTTGTGACTAGTGGAGTTATCATATCATATCCATATATGAATACCCTTATGATTTGATGTATTTTTTCTAGGATCTTGAGCTTCCATTCCCACCAGATGCACAGTGGGGGAATATAGGTAACTAGTTAGCTTTGTTTTGATGTTATTCATTTTTTATGTTTTATTAAGAGAGATATAATATTTATTTATTTTCATTCATATATTATTTTTTTGTGAGAAACTATCTAACAAATATTTTTCATCTATTTGATCATGGCATCCTTCACCCAACAGGACCATGCCAAAGGAGGAGGCATCACACGGAGGAGGAAGTTTTAGTTGATGTTAGGGAATTTGTAGTGGTTGAAACCCTTGATCATAACCTATAAGGATTGTACAACCAGGTTCCTATGGCTCATATAAAGGATCTACTGGAGTGCATGTAGAGGTAGGTTTTTGGGGTTCCTAGTGTATGGGTCAGGATCCTTCATCGAGTGGCTTCTCTTGTGAGTACATACATAACCATGTACCCTACACCTAAGTTATAGTGTTGATAGGATGGTAAATTTTGTATAGAGGCCCTAGAGTCCTATTTTTTGTATATATGAATCAGTGAGTGCTATATGAATTCTCATTTTCTATTTTGAACTTGATTGAGATCCTATATTATTAATGGAAAATATCGACCGTTCTTCTAAATACAAATGTGTGTTCTTTTGCATACTTGTATGCTTGATTATTGGTGTGCCAAATAATAATATAACACATAATTGGCTAATGTGTTAGTTAATAAATTCAATCTCCTTGGAATTTGTACATATGAAATAAATTCAAAGATTCTTTCAAGAAAGTGCAGCTATAGAAATTTTCATAAAAATACTAGGGTCACAAGTGACAATACAAACCATTAATATGAGACAGTAAAAATTGGGGGTATGAATGGACTACTAAACTATGTATACCATATGGCATGGTGTCCAACAAGAGTCCAAACATTGCACTATATTAAACAACATTGTTGATTGTCAATCCAAGGCATACCCCTCCTAAAATTACTAATTGACTTGTGGGAGAATAAATCACCCAAGAATAATATGTTGGGTTCTAAGCATGGTGGATAGAATGGATAAAACCATTTGCATAAGTGACTAATGCAGGTGTTTCTGATGACATATTCCAATCGAGCAACAAACAACGATGAGTGGCGACTAAAAGAAACCATAATAGTATAGGAAAAGAAAATTTCTCTACTTATAATACAATAAGTTCAAGGCATTTCCCATGCGTTTCTTCCTAGGAATAATATATCTTAAAATAGATCCCACATATGATCCCACTTAGCACATTTTCCTCAAAATATTCTAATTCATAAGATCCTTTATTCAAAACTCACCTCACAATGTAAGGACCGAGCCACATTGAGTTGAACGAACTTGAACCTAGTTCATCATGATGATCATGATAATAAACAAGCACCATATCTTCTTCTGAAAATACACAGGGATGGATTGGATTATCATATTGATATTTGACACAATTTTTGTGCGTATCATTTGTAGTAGAGGCATCGCTTTTGTGCCCATCTAATTTCTCCAAGTACACTAAGTGTTCTTCTAATTGGCTAGTGTCAGGAAGGAGATCAATGACTAGTTTAACGGAGAAATCTCACATTCAAATGGTATCACATGTTCGAATCTATGTACTATATGGAAAGTGGTGAACCCTATTTCAATCTTCACTAAATTTTGATATGCCCAAAGAGTACGGTATAACATGATGCATCAATTGTTCTTACTCCTACTCATCGTCCATTACAAATGGTTTTAAGTACTTATTGGATACCTCTACTTATCTATTTGCTTGTTATTTGTATGGTGAAGAGAAATATTTTTAGAATCTAATATTTTCAGCTAATTCTGTCATCATTTTATTCTGGAAGTGACTGCAATTATCAGTGATAATATCTACGGGAATATTAAATTTGTCTATAATCTGGTTAAACATGAAATGTACAATTGTTTCACCGTCTCATGTGAAGGTAGGAAAAGATTTGACCCACTTAGTAAATTAGTACATGGACATAATAGTGTACTTGTGGCCTTTTGTCAATGCTAGGTTACATGTTTTATACTCTTCCCCCCATTTTGTGAAGGGCTCAATGGTGATAATAGAGTAAAGTGGAGAAAGGTATGTGTGCATCTTCCTCATTAATGTTTGACATGTGTGACATGTCTTTATTGCTTCAACACATTAAATATTGAAGGCTAAGAATACCTAGCACACAATATATTTTGGGTTAATGTATCTAACCTTGATAAATGACGACCACATGCTACTCCATGGAAATCATTTAATGCCTTATCAACTTCTTTATGAGTAAGACACCGTCTAAGTATTGTATCAACTCCATGAAGGTATAGAATGACAAATGTGATAATATAATTCTTTTCATGGTGAAGAATCAATCATCGATCCTTACAAGATAATTGAGAGGGGACCCTCTAAGTCTGGAGATATACTAGGATTTTTCCATACCAAGGGTCATTTGATTCGATGAGAAATTTGTTTCCATAAGGAAATGACTCACTCTCAACCAATTCCTCGCCTTTTCTATGGAGATCTGACATGATCTTGATAATTAATGTCAGAGACTTTTATTTATTGTTGGAACATATTTCCCATATAGAAATTGGTTAATAATATTTCATAAGGTTCCAAGTGTTTAGTGTAAGTTGTTCCATGTGAAATTGGTTCTAGTTCCTAGTCTAATGTCTTGGATCTTAGTTTTTTCATATTTGGCCCACTTAGACTAGTGGTTATGCCATAAAAGTTTGTTTTTCCACTTACCCACTCCTTTCCTTCTTCTTTGGAATCAATGTGCCCCTCTATGCTACATTTATGGGTTAGTAATTGCATTTCCCTATTTTAAGGAGACTGGGCATGCCTTCTTAAATATTTGGTCAATTTGCTCATTAATGGTCCAAAACCAAACCACTAAACCACCTCTAGCGCCCTCATGATGGTTTCTTTCACACTTGTTGACTAGGATAACCACTTCATGGTCCATATAGGTTAATTTTACCTCATTATGGTCACTACTTGGAGTTACACTTGGCACAATGTCTTAGATTGGGGGAACTAGTCAAGATAAGCCAATATTAATGTGAGATACTCATATGGTTTGTTGGACCCATGGTATTTGGTAGCCAATGGTATTTTCCCAAGGTATTTCATGTAATAATGCATATATATTGTACTTTGTTTTTTCTCAATAAACATAATGGAAGATCAATCCACTTGAGTGTTTTTACTCTTGTGTTCTACTTAATATTTGATTCATATTTCTTTTATTTTCCTGTCTTTCTCCTTGGTAAATTCAAAGTGAATCTTTCTCTATTCAATCTATATCTAGGATTGGATATGCACATGAAAAAAAAATTTAGTTGTGATGTTGTGCAATCCAAATTTTACATGGTATCAGAGCCTATGTGGTTCTAGTCTTGCTTCCAAAATAGATTTCCAAGTTTTGTTTGCAGGTGCATACAATAGCTTCATGGATTTGATTTCTCATGAAGTTGTTCAGAATGAAGAATAAGAAGTAGATAGAGATTCCAAAAATGATCCAACTCAAGTTTCTTCCTCTGTGAATTCCTCCCTATGTCAAGAATATATTTTTCATGAAGATAACATATGAGTTGTTTCCATCAATATTGTTGAAGAGTTATCTCTCCATTCCATGTATTTCTCTTCTATGTCTTCTATTACGAATGTTGAAGATGGGTTTCTAGTTGGTGATCATAGTGATCCTTATCTAGAAGATGGGTGTTCTTTACATGAGAGAATTGGTTCAAAAGATGGTCAAGGAGAGACTAGTAGAATTGCTTCAAGTTCATTTGAAGATGGAGAAGCCTTAGCCATCACATTGGCACATTTGGGACTCTTGTTATACCTTCTTGTAGATGATTACAACCTTCTTTCAAATTTGATGCGTCAAGACCTTATGATTCGCTTAGGGTCACTTATTATCAAGCAATTCAAGTCTCTTTTGGACATGGCACCTTGATTGGTTCGAAGTGCAAGTCTGAAGAGCAGCCTTCGCTCTCCTATCAGTACATTTTAGCTGTTCTACATGGTACCAAGATTCATCATCCAGTTGTACACATTTATGAGTTGGTTGAACACATTCCACTTATTCCTAAGAAGAATATTCCTCTATACATATTTAATTTGGAGTGTATAGAGTTTTTGGCTTCTCTTTCATATCCATTTTTTACGGAGGATTTTCCCCATGTGGTTTTGTCTCTTTCATCAATTTATATGGATCAATAATGTTAAGGGTGACCATAAGCCATGTTGCTCGGGCCCTCAATAATTGCTCACAAACATTTTGGCTTAATGGGGGGGGTGTTGGAACAAATTTCCCTTCTAGACCTTAGTTAATAATATTTCATAAGGTTCCAAATGTTTAGTGTAAGTTGTTCCATGTGAAAGTAGTTCTAGTTCCTAGTCTAGTGTCTTGGATCCTAGTTTGTCCACATTTGACCCACTTAGACTAGTGGTTATGCTATAAAAGCTTGTTTTTCCACTTACCCACTCTTTTTGAATTATTCTTTGGGGTTAATGTGCCCCTCTATGCTACAATTATGGGGTAGTTATTACATTTCCCTGTTTTAAGGAGGCTAGGTACAGCGTTTTGAGGATTTGGTCAATTTGCTCATTAATGGTCCAAAACCAAGCCACTAAACCACCTCTAGCGCCCTAATGATGGTTCCTTTCACACTTTTTGAATATCCTAACCACTTCATGGTCCATCTAGATTCATTTCACCTCATTATGGCCACTACTTGGAGTTTCACTTGGCACAATGTCATAGATTGGAGGGTTTAGTCAAGATAAGCCAGTATTAATGTGAGCTACTCATATGGTTTGTTGGACCCATGGTATTTGGTATCCCATGGTATTTTCCCAAGGTATTTCATGTAATAATTCCTATATATTGTACTAATTTTTTTCTCAATAAACACAATGGAAGATCAATCCACTTGAGTGCTTTTACTCTTGTGTTCTACTTAATATTTGCTTCATATTTCTTTTATTTTCCTGTCTTTCTCCTTGGTAAATTCTAAGTGAAGCATGCTCTATTGAGTCTAGTTATAGGATTGGCTATTCACATGAATCAAAACTTTAGTTGTGATGTTGTGCAATCCAAATTTTACATTTATTTTGCTGATGAAAATCCTACATCAAAGTCTTGTATATTTATGATCCACTTGTTGCATTTTCCACCAATTATGCATCGGGACAATATATGTTAAAATGGATTGATGTTTGCAATCATTGTTGTTTGTATTAGGATAATGTAATGTCAGAATCTTTGGATAGCGTGAATATCTACGAAGACCAAGTTATCAACGTGAGAATACCTCATCTTGAGTCTAGCCAATTTCTTTCTTAGATAATACACCACATGTTCTTGGTGTAGTTCATTTTCTTAAACCAAAACCATTCTAATGGTCAATTCATATGACACAAGATACAAAGGGAAATATTTATAGTTGGGTGGACTCAACGATGGGGAAGACATCAGTTCCCTTTTCAATGCATCAAAATATCTCTAGTACGATCATCCCAAATGAATGGGACCCATTTACTCAAAAGGCACATAAAACCTTTCATGATTTCAGTGGAATTTGAAATGAACCAATGCAAGAAATAACCCTTTCCCTAAAGGATATATAATTGATCACATTGCATGAAAGAGGGAATTGAACTATTGCCTCAACCTTGAAGGGATCTATCAGAATCCCATGTTTAGAAATGATGAAACCAAGTAATCATCCTAGAATTACACAAAATATTCACTTATGAGGATTCAAGTGAATACTGTAGTGATAAAACCTATTGAAGAATTCCCTGAGATGTTTAGGATGGTCAACTCTCCTTATGGATTGAGCATTTAGGTCATCTAGGTAGGATTCAATGATATTTTTGATGTCATGAAAACCATATTAAATGGCTATTTGAAACATAGCTCAAACATTTTTTAGGTGAAAAGGTATCTTCCTGTATGTAAATGTTCCCTAAGGACAAATGAATGTGGTCGTGTGCTGATATCTGAGGTAAATTTGAATCTGATTGTATCCTGGAAACTCATCCATAAATGAAAATATCTCATTTCTAGTGCACTCATCGATGATCTAGTTAAATTGGGTAGGATAATTATCCTTAGGACATGTGAGGTTCAGGTCCCTAATGTCAATATGCACTCTAATGTTTCCTAGCTTCTTATAAATGTGTACCAAATCGGACACCCATTTAGTTAGTCAAACAAGATAGATGAAACCAACATTGATAAATTTCTCCACTTCTTCCTTAATAGCAGTGGACTTCGAAGGGTTCACTGGATGTAGCTTCTATCTAACAGATTTAACATTGGGGCATGCTTTAATTTCATGCTCAACAATACTAGGATCAATACATGGCATCTCTTCATAAGGTTAGGCGAAAATATCATTATATTCTTTAAATAGTACGATATAAACTTATATCTCTTATGGAGAATAATCTGCACCAATAAAGACATTCTATATGACCCTAGGTGTCTTGGATATATCAATTGGGATGGTTTTAGAAATTCTATCCATATTTCCCTCTGCATATACTTTGTATGTAGCAAGAGGGATCCCATGCCAATCCATAGTTCCCAGGCTATTAACTCCATTCTCATCAATCCTTAATCCATTCATTCTAGGAAAAAATAATGCACATTGCTGCATGTCATTCGACAGTCTCTCCTCTGAATACATGGCTTCGTCAAAATAAAAATAAAAAAACCATATCTAATGGGTCTTGACAAGGTAAAGAATTGATAACCCATATAACCATGGTTATATATTGATAGCAGTCTTCCATAGATGTAGAATTATGATCATTTTATACTATATAAGATAAACAACTTGATAAGTTTCCTCGACTATAGACAAGGTTGACGGTGTCCTTTTATACCAAGCTTCCTAAGTGGTATTTGAAACACTCTACGAATCTTCAAAATAAGAGTTTTGAAGTGACATACTCTTACTGTAGAACTAGCATTGACTAAAGAGATCATGTGTATTAGGGAAATATTCTCTTGAGGGTTGGGTGGGGGAAGATTGAACATGCCCATAAGTGAAGGGTACATCCCCACTCCAACATTTTCATAGTCTTTCATGGAATGACCAACTAACGGAACATTTGTCATGAATGCTTGGATGGACACATTTATGCAAAAATACAATTGATCTATGGTGACAATATTTCCTTCATGTGTAAAATGAATCACTCAAAAAATCAAGGACACTAGTTCCATCATAGAATAAGTACAAATGTGCCCGAATAGAGGTTATAATCTAGTAGATCATCAATGAATTCAACCTACATAGTTACAACCTTGATCCCTAGCTCTAATGGAAGAGATGGGACAATTCCATGAGATCTAAAAACATGGTTGTCAAAATATTTCAACATTGTAGTTCAGGTAATGATCTTAGGTGATCCTATATCTTTCCAACATGACAAGGACATCACACAAGTGGAATCCTATTAATCTAGTACAGTCCTAAAAATGTTCGGCCCTCTAGTATAAATCTATCTAAAGTGTGGTAGACTGATGCAAGAGAGTTTTCTAGTTTTCCAAGTCAAATGATATCAACTGAGAATCCAAAGGATCCAAAGACATAATTGTCATTAACAAAGTTTTTTGTTGTGTAGGATAGCTCTGGAGTACCTCCAAATTTGATATTGGGGATGGATCTTGGGCCAGGTATTCAATGATGAAATAGTTTTGGGTGGCACACACATTAGTATTGCACATGTTTCTCTTTAGCACACCTTTTGACACACAATACATCATGTCACTTGATGTATTCATGGTTTGTAGAGGATTGGGTTGTTCAAAGTCAAGGATCACATTATTTAATTTGGATCCAAACGTGTGTGTTTCATAATTTCGATCTCTAGTATGGGTTTTAAGATCTCATTCACACATATACATTTGCATTCAATGGTTTCCCCCCTTGTGATGAGGTTCCTTGATTTCCGCATTGATGGGGTACAGGAGTTCCAACAACCATTTGTTGATGTTGTGGAAGGAATGGGATGGTCAAGAAATCAGGTTACTTGGTAGCTTCTTATTGTTCCAATATTTGTTGCACAACCTCTAGTTTGGGACATTGGTGATTCAAGTAATAATCATTACAAAGTTTGCATTGTAATATCAATTTCCTATTTTCCTTGTTATCCCCACCAACATTATTGGTGTTCGCAGTATTACCTTTGTTCCTGTTTATCTTATTCTTGTTTTGTTTTTTTCTCTCTAGGTTTCTTGTTTCCTTTCATATTAGATGTATGTATTGGAAAAACATTGGAGAATTGGCCAAAAGTAGGACTATTGGTGTTGGTATGAGAAACTACACGTGTTTTTAAATACATTTGTCTCATATGCATGGTCGCTTGACTAGATACAAAATTTTCCATTGAACTAATCACACCATCGACACATGGTCTAGGTATTGGTTGTGTTGGATCAACATATTATCTAGGAGCAGTGGGCATAATTTTGTATAACATCTAAGACTGTGAGTTCACCAAGTCCAATTGTTGGGCCTTGGCAATTGATCACTCCTTGGTAGTGATTGTAATAGCCCCAATTTGACCCCTAGATCATATTTGCTTGATAATGTAAATATTGTAAAAATGTGACATGTGATTCCTAGCATGGAGCTCTAGGCCAAGGCCCTGCTAGTCAACAATCGGCTTGTAACAGGAAAGTATTTTATATTTCGTGAGCCATGTGCTAGTAAGCCATGGAAATTGTAAAAGCACGTTAATAATTATAATGCAAATAAATTACCAAGGGATGGATATGGAAGCAGCTAAAATGAGGGGGATATGTGTATCTACAAGGAAGAGGCGAGGGGTTGTGGGATTTAACCCTTTGTTTCCAAGTGTCATCTTGAAAACCCACCTTGAATCTCCTTGCTGGAATTTATTTCTATGTAAGGAAGCAACTAAGAAATCAGCTCATGAATTTAATGAGCATGGGAAAACTCATAAATTCGTATGGGAGGCTATGGGATAATTTTACTTGACCCATAAGCCATATTTACTCATGGGAATTCATTTTACATATTCCCCATTCCTTGGTTGAACAACAAGACTATAATTTTGAGTTTGTTATGCATCCCTAGTAGTGGAAAACTAGAAATCACAACTGGGAAAGAAGCTTTGTTTTGAAGTGCCAAAATCACCTAGAAACTCATGGGATAAGTAAAATCTAGTGGGGAATCCATAGATGTAAACCCTAGGGAGAATTTGAGAGTGCCAAGAGCCCTTAAATTCGTGGGAAGACCTAGTTTTTAAATCCTGAAAGTTGAAATTTGTAATTCATAGTCATGTGTCCAAAATTGGAAAAAATCCAAGAGTGGATTGAAGCGGGAGTGAGATTAGAGGTTGGGTTTTCTTAATAAATTCCATGAGGGAAAGAATCTATGAAGGGTCAACAAATCAGACCACATGTTCTTTCCCAGGTCTGTGTTGAGGGAAGGGACACCCGAAGGACTTTGTAATAGAGAAGTGGACCTTACTTAGGTTGAGAGTGGAAGTGATAGGGGTGCCCACGCTGGCTGAGGCCATTGCGATGCTTGTAGCTTTGTGGTTGAGATCACTGGTTTAGCATACTCCTTGCTAATATCCCTACTTTCTTTATAAACCTAGCTATGTATTGGATTAGACTGAGTGATTGTGCCTATGGCTGTGAGTGAGCCTGAGTAGTTACTCCTTAGTGGATACATAGCCCTAGCTTGAGGGTGGTATTTGAGTGATGAAAGAATATAGCATGGGAAGAGACCTATGGTTGGGTGGAACATTGCACTTCCATATCCTGTTGCTCATGCGATTTCAATTAAAAATAAAATTGCTTAATGTTGTCTCTGATTATGTCATTTTTATGTATTATGAATGATTGTTTGTTTATGTCAGAGTGCATAAATTGGTCTAGTTGAATGGTTAAATTGAATGCATCTACATAGCATGGAAATTAGTTCATTTTTGTGCATTATTATATTGTTATTCATGTCATGGACATGCTGGTAATTCCATGTTATGTGTGCATTAATAGTGTTTAATTCCACTGTGTATGTTAATCATGCCTTTGCACACACATTTAATGGTTAATGAATTTCGTAATATGTCCCTGGGGAAGAAATTTATCACCTCCTGTATCACTCATGTTCCCTTGGTTGGTTAACTGGATGGGAGGGGATGTGACATAGTAGTATTAGAGCTAATGGTTGCAACACTCGGGTTGTTTGGGATGGAATCTACACTTACAGGCAAAAAATCAGAATGCACAAAAGTGTTGGTGAATGTTTGGTGAAGTTGTGAGCCAAATTAATGGCCAAAAATCAAAATTTTCAGATATTGGATAGGATCCACCATTGTATAGAGATCGCTGAGATATTTCCAACGAAGTTTGTTTCATAAAAAATGGACTTCGCACATGAAATATATTGACATGGAAATTTAGCAGTAATATGGGCATATTGTTAACTTGCGAAATTGAACCCAAGTGATAGAACAATTGCACTCACAAAATTGCTAATCAAACATGCAAATTTACACACAAAGGAGACTGAAATTGGAGCATAACACTAATCTGTATTGAATAAGTGTACAATAGCCAACCTTATGAAGTCATAGGCTTCTGCAATATATAATTACATGAGATATTTGAATGCATAAGGATGCCATTTGAAATAGTCAAAAAGTAGGCTTACTAAATCTAGTCGAATCCCCCATAGGTGCATAAAGCAGTTTTAAAATCCACTTAGAGGCTCACGAATTGGAAAAGTCAAGTAGGAAAGATAATAAAGGATGGAAAGACAAATCATACATGCTTTTATCAGGAGAAAATAATGGAGGATGATGAGGGTAAAAAACCAGTCGACTACACCTAGTCTTACTTTCCCTTTTGCCATAAATCTCAATAAAGCAGGCAACTTAGCAGAAAAAGAAGATATGTGCTAGGGAGGATCTATAATAAATAAAATATGCTAAATATGGATTCTAGGAGATTTCCCAAGTGCTCCATGACTCAGTTTTAGCAAGTTTGACTTCTATGGCATGTGGAAGACAACTTGCATAGAGTGGAATATTGGAAACTAGGCAAATAAGACAAAAATGGATTAATTAATTGTCTAAGGTAGGTAACTATGGGTTGATTATTCTAACACTCCCCCTTAATATTGAATTTATGAGTAAATATCAGAAAAATATAGGGCCTAGCAACAAGGATTAGTCACCCTTTACATACTGCATGTCCATTTAACCAAGGAAAGAGGCAAAAACCCAGTGGGAAAATCCTCCCTGAAACATGGACAGTAAAACAAAATTTGAAAATATTGTCATCAATCATGCTTCATAGCATGATCAGAAATCACCAGCAGTGATTTGAGATTACTTAATTTCTTCTCACAAAAAACTTTGGTGACGATGTCTGTTACTTGTTCTTAAGATGCACAGAAGAGTAGGTGAATGGTGCCATCATGCACAAGTTGTCTGATGTAGTGCATATGGATCTCAATATGTTTCGTTCTTTGTCTCTGAACTGGATCATTATAGATTTGAATGGTGCTCTGATTATCACAATAGATAATGGTTGAAAACTCTGATTTGAAGCCACACTCACCAAGTATCCCCTGCAACCATAAACATTGAGTTGCTACATTTACAACTCCTCTATACTCTGCTTCTGTATATGAGAGTGCTATGGCACTCTGTTTCTTGCTTCACCAACTGATTGGTCCTTTAGCAAGCATGAACACATATCCTGATGTTGACTTTCAATCTGTGTTGTCACCTGCCCAATCACTGTCAGTAAACCCAATCAAATCAAGATCAGATTTAGCTTTGTAGAAGATCCCATGAGTTCTTGTTCCCTGAACAAAGTTAAGGATCCTTTTGGCTGCTCTCCAATGGATCTCACGAGGCTGATCCATGTATATTGAAGAACACTTACTGCATAAGAAATATCAGGTCGAGTGTGTAAGGTATAGTAAACACCCAATCAACTGCCTATACAGTGTATTATTTACCATAGGAGAAGAACCTGCTTCTTCAAGCTTAACTCCTGAAAGGAAGGGAGTCTTGCTTGGCTTGCAATATTTCATGTTGAACTTGTTCAGAAAATCTAAAGCATACTTGGACTGATGTAATTTTATTCCATGCTGGGATTGAGCAATTTCGAGACCCAAGAATTGGCTCAACAACCCCAAATAAGTCATAGAAAATGCATGGTTCATTGCATCCTTCAAGGAGGCAATTTATTTCTTTGAACTTCCTATAATCAGAAGGTCATCCATATACAAGACAATAATCATCAAAGAACCATGAATCAGCTCCAAATAAACATTAGGATCAGACTTGCATCAAACAAAACTCAATGACCACAGAAAGCCATCAATCTTGGCATACCAAGCCCTGGGGGCTTGCTTGAGCCCATACAATGATTTCTTTAACCTGCACACAAAAGATGGATTAGACAAAAAAACTTGAGGCTGATGCATGTAAATATATTTAGTAATATCTCCCTTTAGGAAAGCACACTTCACATCCATGTGATGTACCTCCCACTACTTCGAAGCTGCAATGGCTAAGGCTAGCCTTATGGAGTCCATCTTTGCCACTGGTGCAAAGGTTTCATTGTAGTCAATACCATGTACCTGTGAGTAGCCCTTGGCTACCAATATTTCCTTATATTTCAAAGGTAAACCATCAGAAGAAAACTTAGTTTTGAAAACCCACTTACATTGAACTAGCTTCCTCCCTGGGGGAAGATCAACCAGTTCCCAAGTGTTGTTCTTCTGGAGTGAGTTGAATTCTTCTTTCATGGATGTTTGCCATTTTGGATCATGTGCTGCATCTTCATATGTCTATGGGTCTGTTTCAACCATCATATAGCACTTCTCTACAAACAAAGGGTCTTTCATACACAGGGCACTCTCAATTTGAGATCTAGTCCTCCTAGGATCACTAGGATTTCCAGCTAGTTCCCTAGCTGTATGAATGGTATTTTCTGCCCATTTTGGTCTTGTAGGACTGTTAGGATCTGCAATTAAATCATTATTATTAGACATATCAGAATCAGAAAAATCATTTGTCTCTTCACTTACATTCAATGGTTCTAGTGGTGACGAAGACTCTCCAACTGCTGCTAAAGGCTCTTCTTGGAACTGAACACTCCTTTCAATGAAGGATTTGTTTGTGCTCAAGTTGATCAGCTTGTAACCTTTTGAATCTTTAGAATACCCAACAAATAGGCATTCTTGGCTTTGGGGCTGGCTGCAAATCCTTTCTCTTTTCAGTTGGAATTCTAGCCCAAGCCTTTGAGCCAAAAATCCTGAAATGGGTCACATCAGGCTTGTGCCCACTCCAAGCTTCGAAAGGAGTCATAACATCAAGTTGTTTATGAGGCACTTTATTTTGGATATAGGATGCACATTTTATAGCCTCGACCCAAAACTTTGGTGGCAAATTCTTAGCCTCCATCATACAGGTTGCCATCTCTTTCAGTGATCTGTTCTTTCTCTTAGCAACACCATTTTGTTGTGGTGTGTAAGGGATTGAATGCTGCATCTGAATACCTGCATCTTCACAATTCTGAATGAACTTAGACTTGACATACTCACCACCATTGTCATATCTGAGAAACTTGAGTCTCCTCCTAGACTGGTTTTCAACCAAAGCCTTAAAGACTTTGAAGAGGCCAAAACCTTCAGACTTATGCTTCAGGAAGTAAACCCAACAATACCTGGAAAAGTCATCTATGGAGGTCAATGCATATTTGGATTGACTCATTGGCATATGAGGAAATGGACCAGAAATAGCACTGTGGATCAACTCAAGAGGTGCAGAGATTATCTCATGAATAGCTCTATCAAATTTATACTCTGGGTGTTTTCCTAGGATACAACCTTGATAGACTCCCTTGGAAAACTTAATCTTTGGTAACCCTATGACCATTTATTTTTCACTTAGATAAGAAAGATACTTATAGTTAAGATGGCCAAATATTTCATGCCAAAGCTTGCTTGCGTCATTAGCATGAATCATAAGAGCAGAAAGGTTTGAGTAGGGTAGAAAATGTGAAAACATGTATACCTTCGAAGTGTGATCTACAACTCCTTTTGCAATGACTTTACCATTCGAGATCTCTGTGATCTCAACTTCATCAAGGGAGAATATGACCTTCTTTGGAGACCCTGTGTGAGTCATCTAATACACTGACAAGAGGTTAGAGGAAAGACCTAGAACATACAATACATTACTAAACTTACCATGGTCAAGATCAATTCTTCCTTTCCCCAAACTGTCAGTGAGAGAGTCATCTCCCAGCACTATTGGTGGACCTTTCAACATTTCAAGAGAGGAGAATTCCTCCTTGGTCGAAACCATATGTCTTGAAGCTCCAGAGTCTATGATGAATCTAGGTGAGCTTGATGTTCTAGCAACCAAAGCATGTACTCTCTCTCTGTCCTCTAAATTTGATCTTCCTTCCCTCTTCTTTGAGCAATCAGGAAGGGAGGTTTTATTCTTCTCCAGGAGTTGGTTCAACATGTCAATTTGCTTCTTCATCCAGGAGCTTTCAGGATGATATCCTTTACTACAGTATGCGCACTTGCTCATTTCTCCTTTGTTCTTCTTCTTCTAGGAGTTCTTCTTGGAGCCTTGGGGATCCTCTTGAGACTTGTTCTTGTCTCTCTTTTGCTTAGGTGGCTTCTTATCTTTCTTCTTTCCTTTTGAATCCACCCTCGAATCTCCAGCAACCAAAGCTTGGTATTTGGAAGGTTTGATGGTTCCCATCATCACCAGTTTATCTTGTTCTTGTGTGAGGGATTCCATGAACTCTGCAAGCTTAGGCATATTCCAGGCTCGAGCTGTCAACTTGGTGGCATGGAAGGTCGAAAACAATGAATAGTCAAGGACAAGCTTGAAGAGTATGGAAAAAACTAGTTGCTCTTCCTTCTTTTCAATTCCACACTGTTTTCGCTGCAAAACAAGGGCTTTAAACTTGGAAAAGTAGAGTTGTAGGGATTCAAAGCTGCTGGGACTCAAAGAGATCAATTCATTCTTGATTTGATGTCCTCTCATCTCATATGTCTTACCAAAAATCTCTACAAGCTTCTCCCACACTTCATTAGGTGATGTCAATCCATCAACATGGAAGAGGAGGTCTCTGGATATGCTCAGACCCAGAAGACCATAGGCCTCATCCCTCCTGTTGTGCCATTTAACTTTCTCTGCAGCTGCATTGGGCTCTACCTCAGTTTCCATAGTCACCTTGTAGAGACCTTTTTCTCTCAACAGTATCTCCATCTTTGCTTTCCATTCAAATAAATTAAATGGAGTCAAGATGATATTCTGAGATTGATCCATAGCTCAAAAACTGTGCCCTTCAGTCAATAGAATGCTCCCCGTCAAGATGTAAAACCTACAATAGAAATATGGAAGGAGAGAAATTGATCTACAAAGTCTCTGATACCATGTGGAAATTGAACCCAAGTGATAGAACAATTGCACTCACAAAATTGCTAATCAAACATGCAAATTTACACACAAAGGAGACTGAAATTGGAGCATAACACTAATCTGTATTGAATAAGTGTACAATAGCCAACCTTATGAAGTCATAGGATGCTGCAATATATAATTACATGAGATATTTGAATGCATAAGGATTCCATTCGAAATAGTCAAAAAGTAGGCTTACTAAATCTAGTCAAATCCCCCATAGGTGCATAAAGTAGTTTCCAAATCCACTTAGAGGATCATGAATTGGCAAAGTAAAGTAGGAAAGCTAATAAGGCATGGAAATAAAACTAATACATGATTTTATTAGGAGAAATTAATGGAGGATGATGAGGGAAAAAAGAAGTCAACTACACCTAGTCTTACGTTCCCTTTTGCCATAAATCTCAATAAAGCAGGCAACTTTGCAGAAAAAGTAGATATGCACTAGGGAGGATCTGGAATAAAGCATATATGCTAAATATGGATACTAGGAGGTTTCCCAAGTGCTCCATGACTCAGTTTTAGCAAGTTTGACTTCTATGGCGTGTGGAAGACAACTTGCATAGAGTGGAATATTGGAAACTAGGAAAATAAGACAAAAATGGATTAATTAATTGTCTAAGGTAGGTAAATATGGGTTGATTATTCTAACAGTTGAGAATGACTCATTTTAGATCAATTGTGTGTTTTGATTTCTGATTTCTGATAATAAAAAAGTCAGAAAGGCTTTGAAAAAGTGCATAATTGAGCCAAAGCAGACCTTGGGAGAATGTAATTTTTAGGCCTTAAATCAGAATGAAGCATGGGGATAAGCATTGAAAGCTTATCCATTGGGGGGAAATGATGCACATACAAAATATGAATGAGGAATTCTTATGTTGCTATGATTGGAAAAAAAATGTTTCTATAACCTTGATTTGACAAAAAATTGTCAATAGGGTTAGTTTTCAGAATGTAAAGAAAATGCAACTTGTAAATGTGATGGGTGAAGAATCCTTGTATACATAGTGCAATGGGAGTTGCGGTAGTGACTAAAGAAAACTACAAAGGGATAATAAGATGGTTTAGCATAAATTGGAGAATATTATCCATAAGGCACAGTTGATAAAAAAGAGAAATTTCTCACCTTAAACTATTTATGTTTGTAGCATAAGAATTGTATGCTTGGAAAGTAGAAAGTATAATTGTTATACATATGTATATGTATTGAATTTCTACTTGGTGAGAAAATCATAGCTAGTGATCCTTTGTGTGTCTTCTAGGGAGGCCATGAATTAGATTAGCTATGATGTGAAAGAGGAATTGCATGCTGTGATGAGGAATTGGAGAGGGAGAGTTCCTCAACTACCCTCTAGCTATTGCATTTATAATTTTTGAGTTTTATGTACATAAATTATGACCAAGGAATGATGGAAATGCAAGAAATTAGATAGATGAAATGGATATGAATTAGTGGTATACTAATAGATATTGCATAGTATGTGTGAAGATGTTTGTGCATGTGTATGATATTGCATGTTGGTAAAAGTAGTGATGTTTTACATATGCAATGAACCACTAATGACAATTATTATGGTTGATGATGATTGTATGACCAGAGATGGTTGAAGCATGGTTGTATATTTTGATGATGTTGTTGCATGTGAATAGCAGAATTGGGAAGATAAGTTGAGACAACAAATATATGAACAATAGGTTGGTATAATGGATATATAGTCCTTGGTAAAATTCCAACTGATTAGGTAACATCAGAAATGTTGATGGAAGCCATGCAAGGAAAGGAATTCCATGAAGAAGGTTGTCATGTGGGTTGGATCCCAGATGCTCTGTTGGGAGGGAAACATTGCACAAAAAGGGCATGACTGTATTGCAAGAAGCATTGGATGGGTATGGAAAAGTGTGCAAGCATGTGGTGAAGGTTGGAAGCTACCTTGCATGGGGCAAAGTTTAAGAACCCATGATTGTGAAAAATGGATTCCTGTAGAGAATTAAATTTATAGAATTTAGATTTGAACATTTTATTGATGCTAATGGATGTTTTCTTAAGTATGATTTATTCTAGGAGGACACGTGGTAAGGGATTCGTAGGTTATGGAATCTAGTGAAAAACCATGAGGGAAAATGTTCTTCTACTTGCCATATGTTGGCAGGTGGTTTTAATGGTGATAAGTTGCACAGCACCAAGGGTGATGCACAAGGTTGAAGATTATGCGTAAGGGAGAAAGATGATGTGCAAGACAAAAGAAAACTCACAAGGAGGGAAAGTCGAAAAAGAGTTGACTTGGTCATAATTTTGTAGGATTTGGTCATTATTTTGTAGTTGTGGTCCAGGTAGTTAGGAAGTTGATCTAAGTGGACTATTTTGTAAAAGGTGTAATCCTATAAATAGAGATAGGATTGTAATGTTGAAATATCATCATGTGATAGCGGAGAATCTAATCTTTTGGAGAATCTTTGAATGATCTTATGCTAAATTGTGCTCTATGGAATATTATTGTCTGTTTTGTAGCAATTGTATTTAAGAACTTGTTTTGATGCATAAGTAATATGACATGATAGAGTTTTGACAGAAACACTGTGTTTTTATGTTTTTCTTCTTTCATGTTTTCCTTGTGATGTGATGCAAATGAATTGATACAGTAGTATGATGATTCTTTTTGAATGATGCAATGTTTTTGTGTTTTGAAGCATGTTATTGTGATCGATATGTTTATAAGTGATTATCTTGCGATGATCTGAATGTGTTAATGCGAACTGATGATTGATGGTATGTATATGCGATAATAAATCCTTGGATGGATCTCTAAAGTAATGATGCGATAGATAGACAGTAGATGCACAAACTCCTCCTTCTTACTGTGGAAACATGGTTCCAACAATTCTCCCTTGAGCATCTCGGGTGATACCTCATCTGCTTCGTAGGTGTTGCTGAACAGGGTAAAACTTGTCCGAGCCGGTGCTCAGGGAGATCGTTGAGTTAAGGGCATCGACATAGAGTGAACCCGTATCGATGGATTTGTGTCAAGAACTGGTTCCATTTCCAAGACCATAGTGAGAGGAGAAGGAGGACATGTTGTGGCATCTGAAAAGACCAAAGATTCAAGATTGGTTCGACTAGAAGGCTCGAGAATTTGAAGCAGAAGAGAATCAAAAGCCTAGATTAATGAAAAAAGAGTGAAGGTACCTATATTATGATCTCCACGAGTACTTCTTCTCTGAGTTTCTGATCATCTTGTACGAGTGGTTGGCATAGTTGACCTATTGAAAGACAAATTTTGAAGGAGGCGAACCCACTTGCTGGACCCCATATTTGATCTAGCAGCTGTAGGAGGTAGATAACAGAGCGTCAAGGGTTATCAAAGTGTGGCTTGACAACATCTTGGAAGGCTACATCATCGAGTTCGCAGTCGACATGGTCAAGTTGTACAATGATGCAGAAATGGATTTCTTCAAAGGACAGAGAGGTAGGTTTATGTTATATTTGCAATTGTCAATTAAGATGCTCATCTATGAAAAAGTCATATTCAAGATGAAATTCGACGAGTAGATCCCTAGTGTGTGGAGGCTACGGGCATCGTGGAGATGAGGGGTGGATGGAATGATACGGGGTAGATGGATGGGAGTTATGATGAGACTATGAGGAAGGATGAGGAAGGACATGGTATTCTATGAAGAGGATCAAGGTTTCAACAAGAGAAGGGGCAGAGGACTGAGGAGAGTCCCACTACGACCAAAACAAGAGGCTACGAGAGAAGATCACAAAGGACAAAGTGACCCTACAACGACAGAGGAGAGGACCAGGCTACGCCCGAGCCATAGGAAAGACTAACTCTGAGCAACAATGTACTCACACCTCTATGCATTTCACCACACTCAGGAAGAAATACTATATTGACACCAAATTGTCCGAGGTTTCATCAACACTCTAATAGTAGCAAATCATCGAATGTAGGAAGAAGGCCCAAGATGGCGAGCGATGATGTAAAGCAACCTCTATTTCATGGCAATAGGACTAAGGATACTGAATAATTATGGTATTTGTGTAAAGTGGTTTGGGTTGGAAAGAAGGCTCAAGATGATGAATTTAAGAAAGGTTAGTTGGAGAAAAATTTTCGAGGTCACAAATTGGACCGGTACATGGAGTTTGTACAAGTTTGCACAGGGACTCCAGTGAAGAATCTGGCAGAGATCAAAATTGGATTGATTGAAGAATTCAAAAATCCTAAGTCTGAGGCACAATATATCACGGAGATAAAGGAGATCAAGCAATATCCAAATGAATTTGTCTAGGATTTTGATTAGTGGTTCAAGACTCTGATGGAGAAATTTTGTTTTGGGATGAGTGATGTACATCACAAGGAGTGGTTCATTGCAGCATTAGTACCACATATTAGGATTCCCTTAATGCAGCAAAAGATTATGACATGGAGCAAGGCTATGGATATCATGATGAAGCTAGAAGCTTCACCTGTTGGAGAGAATGGAGTTGGAATGAATTAGATTCAGTCGCAAAGGAAAACCCGACGATCTAATTGCAAGATACCAAGAAGGGAAGGGATCATCATGAGGAAATATGGTGTACTCGATGTCACATGGAGGGAAGTCATAAGGGTCAATGCCCAGATTTCTGAAATTATCTATTGTCAGGAGATTAGAATCCACTAAGTCATGGTGGCATGCCATGGTGTCACATATGTCAAGTTCATAGACATCGACATTAATATTGTGTGTTTATGCAAAATATTGTATCGAAGCCCACAAATTTGTATTGCACGTTTTGTCGATTTGTTGGGCATGAAGACAAGGACTGTCGATCATATGATTTTCTCTAGGAGAGGACGATGGATGCATATTATGTGAAGGGAGAAGCCCATTGGCTGGTAGAGAGACCTCCACTGTAGCAGCCACTGTTGGTGGTACTGCCACAACTGTAGCCACAGTTTGTACCATAGCCACAACCACAACCATAATTTGTGCCACAACCGTAGTCTTCACTGATGCAACCAAAATACAACTAGATGTAGTATGCTCTATAGCACCCACAATATACTCAAGTACAGTATGCATAACCACAACCGAATCTCCCGCCGTGGTAGCAGTTCAATCAATTGCAATATCAACAACAGGGAGGCTTTCAGGGAGGATTTCGAGGAGGACGAGGAAGAGGTTTTGGTAGAGGAGGAAGAGTTCATAGAACTATGAAATGTTACAATTGCAGAGTGTTGGGGAAATACCAAAGAGATTGTCCAAACTTGCAGTCACAATGTACCTACTGTACCGCCGCAAATCACATAGTTGAAGACTGTCCACAACTAATTTCAAAGTGGCAAGCAAGGAATGTTTCGCCACCCCAGAACAAGAACTAGAATTCAAATTAGAACATGAACCAACCAGTGAATTCACCACCTAACCTGAACCAAGGACCAACAGTTGTGAAGATCTCAGTAGAACCCAGAGTTCAGTCTTTTGATGTTGTTGTTATTACTCGTGGAGGTGTAGCAACATGAGATGATGGAGCGATTCCACAAGTTCGATTGGTTGGGTGGAAAAAGGTGAAATTTTATGTCGACACTGAGAGGGATACATTCTTTTAAGCATGTGACTCTATAAGAAGAGATCCAGGTAAGTTTCCTATTTATGAAATGCCACCTATTTTTTATTCAACTTTGGTCGCAGAACCATTATGGAAGCATGGCAACTTGCAAAAATTCTTTGAATCTTTTGTCACTGGTAAAATATCCTAATGCACTCACCAAGATTGCAATTCTATTGCATCGACCAGAGAAGGGGTGAAAGGAGTCTGCCATGAACTCCCTGAATAAGAAGAAAATTGGGAAATCAATGAGAATGAATATGATGACTTATGTGTACTTTGATGTTATCAATATTGTTGATGAAGGAAGCTTATATCCCGCACTACTAGGGATTGGATGGGATAACGACAGCTTGGTGGTGATGAAATTCAAGAAGAGTGTGATGACTTTCGATAACAGTGAGATCAGATTCATAACCATGATGGATCCAAATGAAGGAAGGAGTTATGTTGAACCAGTTAAGGAAGAATTTGTAGGGGGATGGGACTATGTGTACAATATTTTAGAATATTATGTCCACCCTACTGTTGATGAAGAGCTGGGATTGTGAAGATATAGCTTTACATCATCAAATTCTGATGATGCCTTCAAAAATTGGTAGAATTTGATGCATGAGGTATCCATTCAGAAGTGTAGAAAAACTATCCAGTCGCTACGATGGGTCAAAATAGATATTGTTGAGTTACCGACCTATGAGGGACTTCCTAACTTACCTGAATTTTTGGTTGATTTTGAAGATAGGCTGTCAGAACCATGGAGGTTATTGGCGTTGGATGAAGACTTGAAGGCTACTCCAGCATGATGGTGGGAAACACATAAGAAATTGATTGTTGGGTGGTCGCTATGTCACAGATTGATGGAAGTTCACTTTGGTGAAACATAACAATACCAAGTGGAGAGGTATGATGGGAAGAATGATCCCAATGATCATTTAATTGCATGTCATACCATGTGGGTATCATGACCAAAAAATTAGTGGGTACATGATTTTGTGCACACATTGGATGAAATACCGCGATAGAGTTATGTCTCAGTCTATCTTAGAAGAGAGATTACAACATAGGAGGAGTTGTCGATTTGTTTTAGTCACATTTTCAGTTTTGCGGATGCCGATCTAGTGATTCATAGTGTGCTACACCATATCCACGATGTTGTTTTGAAGGTAGTTGCACCAATGATGCAGTCAATGATGGAGTGCTAAAATGTGACAGGAGGGCCTGATGATGAAGATTACCCACAAAACATCAATATTCTAGAATTCGACGAAAATCAGGATATCATGGCACCAGAGATGCCGACAAACAAATTTCACCATCCATTGAAGATTCAGAAGGTAAAAATTGGGATAGAGGAGGAGCTGAAGTTCACAAATATTGGAGACTATTGGGATGAAGAAAACATGGTGAAGATCACTGATCTATTGCATGATTTTCAAGACTTGTTTCTGATGAAGTTTTCTTAAATAAAGAGGATATTAGGAGATTTGGGAGAAATGAAAATCCCACTGAATCCTGATGTGAAACCTGTAAAACAATGATTATATTGCCTGAATCCACGATACAAGGAGAGAGTAAAGGCTGAGCTTGACAGGATGCTGGACGCTGGAATCATAGAACTAGTTGAAGAATTAGAGTGGATCAGTACTATGGATGTTCAAGATAAGAAGATAGTTGAGGTTTGGATCGATGTTGATCTCATGAATATGAATGATGCATGCCTTCATGATCCATTTCCAACACCATTCACTGACGAAGTATTGGAAGGAGTGGGAGGTCAATAAATCTATTTTTTCACGGATGGATTTTCTGGCTATCATCAGATCAATATTGCGAGAGAAAAAAAGCATAAGAAAATGCTTGTGACTGAATGGGGATGTTTTAAGTACATGGTGATGCCATTTGGACTCAAGAATGCACCTACGATTTTCTCCAGGATTGTTATAGCGGATTTCACCACACTAGGTGAATCACACATTGTATGGCCTTCCCGCTGCAGACTCATTAGCCCCTATGGACCACTTTTTGTCTTTTGATGTGTCCTTGATCATCCCTAAAAACATAAGAAAAGTGATATACGCAGCTTTTTCCCCGATAACCGTGTACATACGCAGATATTCCCCCTATAGTCGCATACATCAGGATGTATGAATAATCCAAATCCTTTTGGAGCGTTCCTTGACTTGGATCCGACTCATATGACTCCTGGCCTTCCATATGCCTTGAGATCGCACAGATTTGACCTTTCAGTATCCCTTTGAAAATCTATATAAGGAACCCCTTGAGACATTGAAAGCATAAGAGAGAATTGAGAGTAATGAAACTATAGTCCATTGTTGCCAGAACTTATGCTTGAGTCTGCATCCCTTTGTCCCTTGGAGCACTGTTGTGTTCTTCCCAAGCTTTCCTTTTGCTAGTAAGCTTGCTATCGGAGTGATGGAGGATTGAGGTGGTGGAGGCCCAAGTGGGGGATTCAGTTTCTCCGGTTCGTAGACGTGCCGTCAGAGGTTGTCACTTGTAATCTCTGATTCATATTAATAGAAATATCTTTTCCTGTCCAGTAATGTGTATTTGAATGAATATTGTATCCATTGGAATATGTCAAATGCTTTTACATTATTGATTATATATGCTAGAATAGATCTAACACCATGAAATATAGTATGCTTGTATTGTTTACTTGTTGTTGAGGAAGTATTATATCAATTCAAGCCGAAGATTGGAAAGCTCAACGGGGATCTCCTTCAACCGTCCGGAATAAGGTACGAGGTTCGATCCTTTAGTGTTAGACATTTTATTTCTATTGCATATTGGGAAAGATTGATTTCTGGAGTCTAGCTGTCTGTTGTGGTACCCCAAGCCATAGGAATTTCTCTCCGTAACAAGGATCATGGTTGTTTTGTTCATGGATTTTATACAAATTGTTTTGGCAGTATACATGGATTATTAGACGGTTTATGGGATGGTAAAGGATCATCTCGCAAATGCGTATTACGCTGAATTCAAAGAAATGTGTATTTTGTGCACCATTTGGGATGTTGCTGGGGCACATTGTATGTAAGGAAGGACTGGTATTTGATCCATTTAATATTGCACTTATTCTTAACTTTCTACCACCCATGAATGTGAAGCAACTTAGAGTGACATTAGGCCATACAGAATATTATCGCAAGTTTATCAAGGGATATGGTGTGATCACAACATCTATGGAGAAGTTGCTGAAGAAAGATGCACAATTTGAATGGAGTCACGAGTTTCAGGGAAGTTTTGACACATTAAAGACGAAGATGGTTGCAACACCAATATTGGTTTTTTCGGATTGGACGAAGGAATTTCATGTTCATGCTAATGCATCGTTAATCATGTTGGGAGTGGTGTTTGTGCAACCAGACAAAGGGGATATTTGCTAGAATAATCAACCCATAGTTACCCATAGTTGTCATTAATTAATAATTTTTTTCTTATTCCTAGATTCCTAGATTCCTCACTATGCTAGTTGGCTTCCACTTGCACCTAGAAGTCAACACATGCTAAAAATGGGTCATGGAGTGCTTTGGAATCATCCTGGAAACATTTTTAGCAACTCTACTTTTATTCCTATATTGGACAAGCGTAGTTTTTTTTTTTCTGAAAGCTACCTTGCTTTACAACAGTTTTAAGGAAAAAAGGAAAAGCTAGTCTAGGAGTAACTGCCTTGTTTTTTTCCCACATCATCCTCCTTCATTTTCTCCAAACAAAGCATGGATATGATATCTTTCCATCACCTATTATTTTTCCTATTTGATTTATCCAATTTTTGAGCATATTCTTAGAGTTGGAAAGTGTTTTATGCACATATGGGGGATTTGACTAGTTTTAGTAAGCCTGCTTTTTGACCAATTCAAATAGCATCCTTATTCTTTTGAATATATGATGTAATTATATATTTGGATAGCCTATTACTTGATGATGTTTTCTAATGTGCACTTATTCAATACAGGATTGTGTTATGCTCCAATTTGAGTCTCCTTTTGTGTGAATTTTGCATGTTTGATTAGCAATTTTGTGAGTGTAATTGTTCAATCACTTGGGTTCAATTTCCACATGGTATCAAAGCCTTTGTAGATAGATTTATATCCTTCCATATTTTTATTGCATGTTTGAAATCACTAACTGGGAGCGCATTTTGCCAACTAGAGGGCACAGTTGCTGAGATATGGACCAATGGCAAAGGATCATCTTGACTCCATTCAATTTCTTCGAATGGAAAGCTGAGATGGATATATTGTTGAGAGAGAAAGGTCTCTACAGGGTTACCATGGAAATTGAGGTAGATCCCAATGTAGCTACATAGAAAATTAAATGGCACAACAAGAGGGATGAGGCCTATGGTCTTTTGTGCTTGAGCATTTCAAGAAACCCCCTCTTTCATATTGATGCATTGACATCAACTAATGAATTTTGGGAGAATATTGAAGAGATTTTTGGAAAGACAGATGAGATGAGAGGACATCAAATCGAGAATGAGTTGATCTCCTTGAGTCCCAGTAGCTTCAAATCATTGCAACTCTATTGTTCCAAGTTTAAGGCCCTCATTTTGTAGCTAAAACAATGTGGGATAAAAAACAAGGAAGAGCATCTAGTCTTGACCATACTCTCAAAGCTTGGTCCTGACTACTCAGTTTTTTTTAGACCTTCCATGCCACCAAATTGACAGCTTGAACCTGGAATATTCCTAAGGTTGCTGAGTTCATGGAATCCCTCACCCAGGAGAAAGATAAATTGGTAATGATGGGAACCATAAAACCTTCCAACTACCAAGCCTTGGTTGTTGGATATTCAAGGGTGGATTCAAAAGGAAAGAAAAAATCCAAAAATCCACCTGAGAAAAAGAGAGACAAGTCAAAGTCTCAAGAGGAGCCCTTGGGCTCCAAGAAGAAATTATAGAAGAAGAAGAACAAAGGAGAAATGATCAAGTGTCCATACTGCAGTAAGGGATATCATCTTGAGAGCTCTTGTATGAAAAAAGAAAATTGCATGTTGACCCAACTATTGGAGAAGAACATGATCTCCCTTCCTGATTTCTTAAAGAAGAAGGAAGGATGATCAAATTCAGAAGACAAGGAGAGAATACATGCCTTGGTTGCTGGCACCTCAAGCTCACCTAGCTTCATCATTGATTATGGAGCTTCCAGACATATGGTTTGGACAAGGGAGGATTTCTCCTCTCTTGACATTTTGAAAGGTCCAAAAATTGTCTTGGGGGATGACTCTCTCACTGACAGTATGGGGAAGGGAAGGATTGATCTTGACCATGGTTCCTTCAAAGATGTGTTGTATGTTCCAGCTCTTGCCTCTAGTCTCTTGTTAGTGTATCATATGACTCAAATGGTCTCCAAATAAAGTCATCTTCTCCCCCAATGATGTTGAAATCTTAGATATTTCGAATGATAAAGTCATAGAAAAAGGTATTGTGGATCACACTTCGAAGGTATACAATTTTTCCCATTTTCTACCATACTCAAACCCCTCTGCTCTTCTCACCCATGCTAATGAGGAAAGAAATATTTGGTATGAGATATTTGTCCATATTAACTATAAGTATATTTCTTATTTGAGTGACAAATATATGGTCATGGGGTTACCAAAAATTAAGTTTTCTAAGGGAGTCTGCTAAGGTTGTGACCTAGGAAAACACCCAGAGCACAAATATGAGAGAGCTAATCATGAGAGAAACTTTGCACCCCTTGAGTTAATCCACAGTGAAATTGCTAGTCCATTCCCTCATATGTCCATAATTCAAGCCAAATATGCACTCACCATCATAGATGACTTTTCCAGGTATTGTTGGGTCTACTTCCTAAAGCACAAGTCTGAAGTGTTTTACCTCTTCAAGGTCTTTCGAGCCTTGGTTGAGCACAAGTCTGGGAGGAAACTCAAGATCCTCAGATCTGAAAACGGTGGTGATTATTTCAAGTCTGAGTTCATCCATTATTGTAAATATGCAGGTATCTATATGCATCATTCTATTCCTTACACACCACAACAAAAAGGTGTTGCTGAGAGAAAGAACAAATCACTCAAGGAGATGGAAACTTGCATGATGGAGGCTAAAAATTTGCCACCAAAGTTTTGGGCTGAGGATATAAATTATGCATCCTATATCTAGAATAGGGTTCCACATAAGCATACTAATGGTATTACTCCTTTTGAATCTTGGAGTGGGCACAAGCCAGATGTGACCCATTTCAGGATTTTTGGCTCAAAGGCTTGGGCTAGAATTCCAAATGAACAGTGGAAGGCTTTGCAACCCCAAAGAAAAGATTGCCTATTTGTTGGGTATTATGAAAATTCAAAAGGGAACATGCTGATAAAATTGAGAACTAACAAATGTTTTATTGAAAGAAGTGTTTAGTTTGAAGAAGAGCCTTTAGCAACAATTTAAGTTGGAGAGTCCTCTTCATCACCACAACCACTGATTGTAACTGAAGAGACTAATGAGTTTGATGATTCTGATACATATGATACTGATGGTTTAATTGCATATCCTAATATTCCTACAAGACCAAAATGGGCAGAAAGTACCATTCATGCAGCTGGGGAACTAGCTGGGAATCCTAGTGACACTAGGAGGACTAGATCTCAATTTGAGAGTGCCCTTTGTGTGAAAGATCTACTCTTTGCTGAGAAGTGTTATTTGATGGTTGAATATGATCCTAAGAAATATTAATATGCATCACATGATCCAATATGGAAAACATCCATTAATGAATAATTCATTTCGCCCTAGAAGAACAACACATGGTAACTAGTTGATCCCCCCCGGGAGAAAGCAAATAAAGTGTAAGTGGGTCTATAAAAATAATTTTGATGCTGATGGTTCACCTTTGAAATATAAGGTAATATTTATATCCAATGGATACTCACAAGTACATGGCATTGATTACAATGAGACCTTTGCACCAGTGGAAAAGATGGACTCCATAAGGCTAGCTCTAGCCATTGCAACTTCAAGGCAATGAGAGGTACATCACATGGATGTGAAGTGTGCCTTTCTAAATGGAGATATGAATGAAGAGATTTATATGGAGAAACATAAAGGTTTTGTTTCTAATCCATGTTTAGTGTGCAGGTTAAATAAATCATTGTATGGGCTCAAGCAATCCCCTAGGGCTTGGTATGCCAAGATTAATGGCTTTCTGCTGTCACTGAGTTTTATTCGATGCAAGTATGACACGAATGTCTATTTGAAGCTGATTAATGGTTCTTTAATGATGATTTTTTTATATGTGTATGAACTAATAATTACAGCAAGTTCAAATAAAGAGGTTGCCTCCTTGAAGGATGCAATGAACCATGCATTGTCCATGACAGATTTGGGATTGTTGAGCCAATTCTTGGGTCTCGAAATTGCTCAATCCCAAAATGGAATCAAAGTTCATAAATATAAGTATGCTTCATATCTTCTCAACAATTTTAGCATGAAATATTACAAGCCAAGCAAGACTTTATTCCTCTCAGGAGTTAAGCTTGAGGAAGCAAGTTCTTCTCTTTTGGCAAATAACACACTGTATAGGCAGTTGATTGGGCGTTTGCTTTATCTTACACATACTCAAACTGAATTATATTATGCATTTAGTGCAGCTTCAAGATACATGGATCAACCTCATGAGATCCATTGGGGAGCATCCAAGAGGATCCTAAACTTTGTTCAGGGAATAAGAACTCATGGGATTTTCTATAAAGCAAATGCTATACCAAAATCCTGTCACCATCATGTGATAAGAACTTTGACATACCTACTTGCCCTGAATCCCAACTCTTGGAGTGGAAACTCATGGTTATTATCAATCTCCCATGAAAATTCCCAGCACCGCGCTTCGTCTGTTGTCCAGAAGCGGTACCTTGTTCACACCACCTATCCCTTATTGTCCACAAATGATGCCATCGCTTATGGCCCTTAGTCCATAAGCGTTTCTTACCAGAACAACTATGTCATTTAAGGAGAAACGTGGTACCCTGGGTAAAAAGAGAAAAAGAGAAGTTTCTCAAGGCTTCTAGATCATAATCCTCATGTCCTCCCTTATCCCTACTGTTGTGGGCCAGTTGAGCTCAAGATCCCTCATCCTAGGATCTTAGAGGCCACCTCACCCACTAATCTCTCAACCATAACTATCCATTAAGCCTTATAAATATGAGCTCATAGCCATGGTTGAGGGGAGAATGCTTAAGGTATTGTTATGTTGTTGGATTGATCACTTGGCCCAAGACCATTTGGGGGAGCATAGAGAGCAAGGGTCAGAGATTTTGGGGATGAGAATGCTTGGTTTCATGGAGTTGCATGTCAACACTAAGGCTTGGTTGTAAACTTCTTCATATTTCTATATACATGAAAGTTGATTTCTATCCCACATATATTGTTATTGTTTGATTTCACATGTATGTTGTTAGATTCCTTAGTCACTAACATAGATTAGTAGATTATATTCTGGTGGTTTCGATATGTTTGTGTGTTAAAGCTTATTGCAGGTACACAGGGTAACGATCGAAGCATTACATTCCAGGTATCTACAATGTCTAGGAAGAGTCTTCATCCTCTGTCCTCTATTTGTTCTAGATTTGAGCAATTTAGACCAGTGGAACACCTTGTTGTCCGCAGGAGGTGAAATATTCCAGCTAACAAATCTAGAGACTCACGTTGGGGAATAGATATATGTATCAGTTGTTCTGATCTTCCTCAGTTCTTTAACTCTTGTCTGAATCCAGGATCCTTCTCCAACTCTGTTCAGTCAAATCTGCTATCTGACTCAGTGGATTTTGGTTTGAAACTTCCAGATCTGTCTAGATTTGAATTATTTTCAACCTTTTATGCTTTTTTTAACTCTCAATCCATCAATTCTTACCTTGATCTAGTCTTTTTCTGACTTGATCTGTCGTTCTCTTTGTGTTTTGGATTTTTACAGGGAATCACACATGTTCTGTTAGCCATACGTAGTGCCACTGCCTGAATCCAGTGAGCAAGGAGTGGTTCTACCTCAAAACTGCATGTCAACAGCTTCATCTGCGCGGTGCTAGGTAGGCCCTATTCCAGACTTTGAATTTTGATTTTTGTGTGTTTTTGGCTTACTTTTTGATGAAAATGAAGTGTATTTTCTGAATTGGATATTCTGCAGTCGCTTTGAGTGTTTTTTTCCCTTTGCATTCAAAGAGAGTTTATGTTTCTTGCATTGGATTTTGCATTATTTTCTTTTCTTGAAACCTCTTGCTCCTTTCTGTAGATATTATTCATTGGAATTGGAAATATACATTTCATTTTCATGAGTAGGTTTTGGTTTGTTTTGGACTTGGAATGCATGAGTGATCCATGTTGTTTTGAGTCTTTCTTTGCCTGGGGTGATTCTTGTTTCCTTTTGCATGCTGGTTTTTTCAGTGCTTGGTAGGAAAGATTGGTTCTCCATTTCCTTGTCTGTTTCAAAGAGAAGTTTTAGTTTTCTCTCTCCTTTGCTTTATTCGCAAGCATTGTTGAATGATTTTCTTCTTGTTTTGTGCATGATTGTTTGAAATTCTAGATCTTACTGTCATTGAGAAGAAACATCTATTTTCAGCTTTGTGTGCATTAGAGTTAGATTTGTTTGGAAACGTTAGTGAAATCATCTTTCCATTTAGTTTTTATGCGTCTTTTTCAAGCATGAAAAGATAGGAAACATTTTGATTTATGTTATATGTTCTCTAGATCTCTTTCTTATTTGCTTTGAAGATTGTTTCGGGTGCATTGATATTTCACTTTTCGTTTGAAAAGATAGAATTGCATTTGCATTTGGGTGTGCATTTTTGGGAACAAAAGTAAATCTCTCTCCCTCTCTTAGGTAGAATTTCATTGAAGAGGAAAACTTGCACTATCATATAGATTAGTATGCATCTTTTTTAAATTCATGTTTTCACTCCATGGTTCCACCTAAATGTACAAGATAAAATTAATGGTAGTACTAGGTTAAAACTTTTAGTAATTTGAGTGATAAGTTAGAGATGTGTTCGAGCGTCGTTAAATGTAGGAGCTGTCATTATTTGTCTGCATTACATCCCAGGACTCGTGCGGTTCTTCCACATACCGTCGGTATATTGAACGGCCTTTCATGTACCCTTGAGGTATATAGAAAGGTACTTTATGCACTCGATTGTATATTGGAAGGCCTCTTGTGTACGGTTATGCATTAGACAACACTACTACTGATTTGAGCTCCCTCGTACCTTGTGTATATCAGGATACCCTTTTAGGAATCCTCAAACCATCTGAGTTATCCTTTTGGCCTATCCTGTGAGATTCCTGACTCTTATCCACTCCTTTCACATGTTTGTTTGTTGCTTTTAGTTTGAGTAGTACTTGCTTGTGCATGGTAGTTAGGGGGTTATTAGAGAGTTTAGAGATGGCATCCTCATTTGGGATTACCACTCAAGAGATCCCTTTCCAAGGTATACCTTTTGTATTCCCTCCAAGTGAAGGTATTGGTCCTCCCTTTATTGCCACTCTAAATCTTCCTGGATTAACTATAGGATTACCGGTTTGGATAATTAATCTAGTAATTCCTGTTACACCTAATGTCTTAAATGTCACCTCTCCTCCAGGAGAGGATCGACCTCAACCTAATCCCTCTCCTTCTTCACTGGTTGTGGATTCAGCTCTTTCTTCTTCTTCGCTTGGCCAAAGCTCTATGGTTATTAGTCATGTGGATAAGAAGAAGAAGGATAAGAAAGATAAAAAGAAGCAACCATCTTCTCTTGGTGGTGCCCGTTCTAAGAGAACACTTGGGAAACCCAAGTTCCCTTGTAAGCTTTGCAAGGGGGACCACCTTTTTAAGGAGTGTCCCGGTCTCTCCCGTGTACAAGAAGAGTGGTATAAAAGGTCCCAACTGTTTGTGTCATCAACCTTTGATCATCATGTTGATGATACTCCCTCAACCAGTGACCCATTGGTAAAAGGTCGCAAGGGTAAAGTCTTGTATCCTTGTTTGATATGCAAGGCCATGCATCATACTTTTCTTTGTCTAAGCATGGATGAAGCTTTGCGTTGGTTGGAAAATATTACTAATCATCAACAGGTGATTCCAACAAGTGATAGTAAGTTATCCCTCGATCCCCCAGTGGTTGACCAAGTGGTCGATTCAGATTTATCTATGGTTGATCCCACTCTTCCTTTGGAGAGTGAAGTTAAAGTGGTTAAGTCGGTGTCATTGCCACCCGATCCCACTCTTTCATCAGAGAGTGTTAAGACTGAAGTAGTCTATTTGACAAAATCTTCGTCTTGTTCTTCTCTTCCAGTAGAGAATGAACCGAAACCTGTTGAAGTTTTTATGCTTCGTTCTGATTGTGTTCGACAAGAGGAATTTTTGTTTGTTTCGACAAAACCCTCTCCATGTAGTGAGGTTATTTCCTTTGACTGGAGTAACCTAACAGAGTCTCGTCTTCATTCAAGTGTTCCTTTCCAGATAGTTGTGAATGTTACTGCTAGGCGGATGCTTCACACTATTGTTGATGAAGGGGCTTCTGTTAGTATTCTATCCTCAACTGCTTGGAAAGCTTTAGGTTCTTCTCAGCTTGTGCCAGCCACTGATCAGATACTGACTTTTAATCAAATGCCTACTACACCTTTAGGGATCCTTCCTCATTTTCCTATTACATTAGGGGGGGAAACTATCTTCATTGATGTTATGGTGGTCCAAGGTCCTTTAGATTTTAATCTACTCCTTGGACGTGATTATGTTTACGCCATGAAAGCCACAGTGTCCACACTCTTTAGAGTTATGCATTTTCCTCATGATGGGAAGATTGTGACCATTGATCAGCGTTCTTTTGTTACACCTGACCATCGCATTACTCCTAGTAATCAGACTGCCTTGAATGTGTCGCATGGTCTTGTGGTTCCTTCCCCTTCTTCTAGTTAGCTTCTTCCCATCATAGGTAAAATGGGGGGCATGGCTCTAGTCTATGGACATCATAATGGAGCTAAGCCGCTATCTTTTATGTAATGGGGGAAACCTACCAACCTCTGGATATCATGTTGGATAGGAGCAGGTTTTAGAGCATAGTTTACTTCTGGTTTCAAGCTCATTAAAAAATAAACTCACTCCTTAAGCATAGTTTACCCTTTTGGTTTCAATCTTGCATAAAAATGAAACCATGTCTAGAGCATAGTTTACTTTTGGTTTCAAGCTCATTAAAAAATAAAACCACTCCTTAAGCATAGTTTACCCTTTTGGTTTCAAGCTTGCATAAAAATGAAACCATTGTTGAGCAAAGTTCCCATTCTATGTCAAGATCGTTAAAAAATGAAATGGATCTCCTCAAGCATATTTTACCTTTTGGTTTCAATCTTGCATAAAAATGAAACCATTCTTGAGCAGAGTTCCTATTCTATGTCAAGCTCGTTAAAAAATGAAATAGGTCTCCTTAAGCATAGTTTACCTTTTGGTTTCAAGATTGCATAAAAATGAAATCATTCCTGAGCATAGTTCATTTTCTATTTCAAGCTCGTTAAAAAATGAAGTAGGTTTCATTAATCATAGTTTACCTTTTGGTTTCAAGCTTGCATAAAAATGAAACCATGTTCCAAGCATAGTTACCTTCTATTTCAAGCTTGCGTAAAAATGAAACAGATCCCCTTCCCTTGATTCGAGTCTTCCCTTTAGTGTTAGAACTTGAACCTTCTTTTCACATTCTTGATTCTCATTCTTCCTACCCCCCTGGTAAACATTTTCACATTAGTAACCAGGTTTTTAGGTTGGGTATGGAAGAAGAATCGTCCAGTGAAACGAAGTTTGGGGGCATGTCGATCCGCTAGCAACCATGCTAGGGGTAAGCTTCGCTATAAATCATGCTGGGGGCAAGATTCCAACCTCTGTATATCATGTTAATGGAATTTTTCAAGCATAATTTACCCATTGGTTTCGAGCTTGCATAAAATTGAAACCAATCTTCGAGCATTCTTTCAACTGATCTTCGACCTCGTTAAAAACATGAAAAGTGGTTTGAGCTTAGTTTATTAATTTTTCATGCCCTAGATTCAAACATGAAAAAGTATAATGGAGTCCTCTTTAAACTCTTTTCAAGCTCCCTAAATATGAAAAGATCGTCGAGAGATCTTGTCTTCTTCACGCTCGTTAAAGTATTTGAAGAGTCATCCATCCGACGGTAGGTTATCTCTTTTTTGGTTCGGATAGGACTATTTACGAAAAAGGAACACTCCAACCAATCATGATTGGAAGAATTCTCTAAGGTATGATTTTACACTTTTTCGGGCCTTAAAGACTAAATCGTACAAAAAAGGACCCCTTTGGAGTTTTCTTTCTAATTCATTCAGACTCTCTAAACGTGAACGATACCGAGTCTTCTTTCAATGGACTCGTTAAATTAAACATTGAGAGACCTGTTTTAGGAACAAACCCCTCCTGTCTCAGGTTTGTAAAATATATGAGTTTGGACTTGTCTTCCGACAAGCTATATTGAGTGTTTGTTACCCTCTTTGAACTCGTAAAACCAAAAAGAGGCACTCATCAATCATGATGGGGGAAATGGGAAGAGAATCATTTTTGCAAATAATGGCAGTTGTTTGTCATTACCTTTGAACATGGCACTTGTTTGTACATCATGTTAGTCAATTGGGTATTCAGCTGATCTCCGTGATGATCCACTTTCATGAGTCATGTCACTCCTTTGATTCTTTCAGAATAATGCATTGTCCACTATCGCATTGTGTGTCTGTCTTATCTAGTCATGCTGCCAAGTTTTTTTGTCATGCCGCCCGATGTTCAAAGGGGATTTGAAGAAGTTTTACCTCTGCAGTCCACACAGTCTTTGTCACCAGTATCTTTGAGTCAGTATTATGGTTACTATATTCACATAATTCCAGAACTATGTTTCGAGTTTCGTGTCGTTGACATGGGACTCATCATGGCCCTCCTTCGACGAGACCTTTTCCCGTCGACATCAGCTCATCATCAGGGAAATGGTATTAGAAACAATATTTAGTACCTTGATATCTATATGCCTTAATGACAGATTCTCTCAGTCTCGACATAGGTTCACATCATTGACCTTTGATTGATAGAATCGACTGGGTGTTCGACATCAGGACATCTATTCACACTCAGTAGATTGTACTAGGGTACCTTGGGAATCATTGACATCAATGGTGATCTCCCTCACACTTGTTAATGGTTGACATCATTGGATGGTAATCAAGTGGTTTCTACCATGTTCAACTTCAGAACATTGTAATCACATGGATAGAATCATATTTTGTGGAAGACGAGACGAAGACCTTGGGTATTTGTTTAAAGCGCTCATTGCTTTTCCCCAGGTTACGATGGAGTTTTGTATATATAGCATGGATCCACATTTGTATGGTCATGGCTATGCTAAAATTTGCATCTGTATGACATAGATCTATGTTTTATGTCTGGTAGTGATGTCCAAGTTTGAGTCCTCTATCACATGGATCTACACTGTATTCTAGTAGCCATGCTTGTTTATTCCTCTCATGGATCTGCCTTGTATTGGTCTGCAGCCATGAGTTTGGTTACTTATGTCTATGAGTCAACATACTGATGTAATACAGATGCCTACGTGATGACATGCTTCGATCAAGCCAAAATTTTCATCTCATGGCGACGACTTGTTCTCTCAAAGCTCTTGTTTATCGTATCCCTCTAAGACTCATGCTTTGGGGGGCATCCTGTTATACCAAAATATTGTCACCATCATGTGATAAGAACTTTGACATACCTACTTGCCCTGAATCCTAGCTCTTGGAGTGGAAACTCATGGTTATTATCAATCTTCCATGAAAATTCCTAGCACCGCGCTTCCTCTGATGTCCAGAAGAGGTACCTTGTTCGCACCGCCTATCCCTTGTTGTCCACAAATGGTGCGACCACTTATGGCCCTTAGTCCATAAGTGTTTCTTACCAGAACCGCTCTGTCATTTAAGGAGAAACACGGTACCATGGGTAAAAAGGGAAAAATAGAAGTTTCTCGAGGCTTCTAGATGATAAGCCTCATGTCCTCCCTTATCCCTACTGTTGTGGGTCAGTTGAGCTCGAGATCCCTCATCCTAGGATCTTAGAGGCCACTTCACCCACTAATATCTCAACCATCCCTATCCATTAAGCCTTATAAATATGAGCTCATAGCCATGGTTGAGGGGAGAATGCTTAAGGTATTGTTATGCTGTTGAATTGATCACTTGGCCCAAGACCATTTGGGGGAGCATAGAGAGCAAGGGTTGGAGCTTTTGGGGATGAGAATGCTTGGTTTCATGGAGATGCATGTCAACACTAAGGCTTGGTTGCAAACTTCTTCATATTTCTATATTAATGCAAGTTGATTTCTATCCCACATATATTGTTGTTGTTTGATTTCACATGTATGTTGTTATATTCCTTAGTCACTAACATAGATTAGTAGATTATATTTTGGTGGTTTTGATATGTTTTCATGTTAAAACTTATTGTAGGTACACATGGTAACAATCGAAGCATTACATTGCAGGTATCTATGGCATCCAGGGATAGTCTTCAACCTATGTCCTCTATTTGTTCTGGATCTGAACCATTCAGACCAGTGGAACACCTTGCTGTCCGTAGGTGGTGAAATATTCCAGCTAACAGCAAAATCTGACTTAGAGCTAGTTGGATTTACTAACAGTAATTGGGAAGGTGACAACACAGATCAAAAGTCTACTTCAGGATATGTGTTCATGCTTGTAGATAGAAAAATGAGCTATTCAAGTAAGAAGAAGAGTGTCATATCACTCTCATATACAAAGGAAGAGTATAGAGGAGTTGTGAATGCAACTACTCAATGTTTGTGGTTGCAGGGGATACTTGGAGAATGTGGGTTCAAATCAGATTTTTCCACTGTCATCTATTGTGAAAATCAAAGCACCATTCAAATCTCCATTGATCCAGTTCAAAGACAGTGAACCAAGCACATTGAGATCCATATGCACTATATTATGGAGCTTGTGCATGATGGTACCATTTCTCTACTCTACTGCACATATTCAGAGCAAGTAGTAGACATCTTCACCAAGGTGTTTTGTGAGAAGACCTTTAGTAATATAAAATCAATGCTAGGGATTTCTGATCATGTGGTGAAGTATGTTTGATAACAATATTTCCAAAAAATTGTTTCATGTCCATGTTTAAGGGAGGATTTTTCCACTGGGTTTTTTCATCTTTCCTTGGTTGTATGGACATGCAGTATGTAAAGGGTGACTAAGAATTGTTTCTGGGCCCTATATTTTTTTGATATTTACTCATAAAGTCAGGATTGATGGGGGGTTTTAGAATAATCAACTCATAGTTACCCATATTTTACATTAATTAATCATTTTTTTCTTATTCCTAGATTCCTAGATTCCTCACTATGCTAGTTGGATTCCACTTGCACCTAGAAGTCAACACATGCTAAAACTGGGTCATGGAGCACTTTGGAATCATCCTAGAAATTTTTTTAGCAACTTTAATTTTATTCCTGGATTGGAAAAGAATAGTTTTTCTTTTTCTGAAAGTTGCCTTGCTTTACAACAGTTTTAAGGCAAAAAGGAAAAGCTAGTATAGGAGTATCTGCCTTGTTTTTTTCCCACATCATCCTCCTTCCTTTTCTCCAAAAAAGCATGGATGTGATCTCTTTCTATCACTTATTATCTATCCTATATGATTTATCCAATTCATGAGCATATTCTTAGATTTGGAAAGTGTTTTATGCACCTATGGGGTATTTGACTAGTTTTAGTAAGCCTGTTTTTTGACCAATTCGAATAGAATCCTTATGCTTTCAAATATCTGATGTAATTATATATTTGGATAGCATATTACTTGATGATGTTGGCTGATTTACACTTATTCAATACAAGATTGTTTTATGCTCCAATTTCAGTCTCCTTTTGTGTGAATTTTGCATGTTTGATTAGCAATTTTGTGAGTGTAATTGTTCTATCACTTGGGTTCAATTTCCACAATATTGATCACCCAATTTCTTTTTCCAGCTAGAATCTATCATCTGCAAGGAAGAAGCAACTCATCTTGAATAATTTCAGGACATTGGAGTTCAACTATCGCTGAAAGCAGTTACTACACTTCAGGCGGTGCAGGACGATCGAAGAGAGGTGAATGGGAATATTTCTAAGCATCCACTTGACCAGGAGGTTACATAATGCATGGAAATTAGTGAAAAATGAAGGATAAAGTCAAATAATTTTCACAATAATATGAGGACTTCAATATTAAAATCAGTGACTACACTATTTCCTATTGACGTGGCTTGAGGGCAAGCCAAAGATTGTGTTGGGGGCTTGTTTAGCAGGCGATTTTCATGGAGATAAGTTGCAAAACACCAAGGGTGATGTACAAGGTCTAATATGATGTGCAAGGTAGAATATGATGTTCAAGGTCCGAAAGATGATGCGTAAGGTGAAAGACAGCGCACAAGGGGGCAAAGTTGACAAAGAGTCATCTTGGTCATAATTTTGTAGGATTTGGTCATTATTTTGTAGTTGTGGTCCAGGTAGTTAGGAATTTGATCTAAGTGGACCATCTTGTAAAAGGTGCAAGCCTATAAATAGAGATAGGATTGTAATGTGAAATATCATCATGTGATAGCAGAGAATCTAATCTTTTGGAGAATCTTTGAATGACCTTATGTTGAATTGTGCTCTACGAAAGACTGTTGTTTGTTTTGTCGCAATTGTTTTTGAGAACTTCTTTTGATGTAGAAGTAATATGACATGATAGAGTTTTGATGGAAACACTATGTTTTTATGTTTTTATTCTTTCCTTTTTTCCCTGTGATGTGATGCGAATGAATTGATACCGCAATACGATGATTCTTTCTAAATGATGCAATGTTTTTGTGTTTTGAAGCATGTTATGGTGATTGATATATTTATAAGTTATTATCTTGCAGTGATCTGAATGTGTTAATGTGAATTGATGATTGATGGTATGGATCCATGATAATAAGTCCTTGGATGGATCTCTAAAGTAATGATGTGATAGATAGATAGTAGATGCACAAACTTCTCCTTCTTAATTTGGAAACACGGTTTCGATAGTTCTCCCTTGAACATCTCGGGTGAGACCTCATCTGCTCTACAGGTGTCCCTGGATAGGGTAAAACCTGTTTGGGCTAGTTCTCAAGGAGATCACTGAGATAAGGATGTTGATAGAGAGTGAACCCTTGTCGATGGATTGGTGTCAACACCAGAGCTAAGAAAGATGAGCAAAAAGCTCATGGCTGTAAAAAATTCAATTATGTAGGAGACAAAATTATAAATTATGTTTTGAATTAAATTATTAAATATGATTGATTTTTTAGTTTCTTGTGAATTGCATCAAGAGGATGTGTTGTAGGAAGCTGCACACTATGGCCTATAGAAGCCAAACACTAGGAGAAGAATCCCATGCTTTGGAAATAAGGTTTCAATGAAATGATAAATCGTGACAGTGGGGCATGTGCTAAACACTGAAGCTGGAAGTGAAAAGGAAATATATGGTGCTTTCTCAAGATGTAAATCCTGAGTTTACTATGGTGGAAATATATTGTGACCTAAATTCCTTGTAAGGGAAGCTATGTAGCGATAAATTGCTTGAGAACTAAATAATTTTTCGTGGCAATCGCATAAAGGAAAAATGCAAATAGATAAGTTCCTTGTTAACCTTATCAAGGAATTCTGTATAAGTTATGGGTAAAAAGTTATTTTATTGAAAGGATGCTTGAATTTTAATTCTAATCCTACATGGAACACATAAGAAAGGAGTGCACACCTTCATGGTGTTGTGTTGTGTTATGATTATCGACATTGATTACAACCCAAGGGAATCGACAAGTTCTTGGTGTTTTCATATCGAGAAATTAATTTATGTTTATAGTTTTATATTAGTGCATTTTGATAAATATATGACACTAATGAGCTTGGCTACTCACCTTGCATTTTTCAGGTATTAAACATGTATGTTGGTGTTGCATACTGAAGAATCAAAGTGAAGGAATGGGTACCATCCTTATGTGTGTGATTGGTTGTTTTATTACCTAATAAATCTGGTAAGTATGATGGATAGGTATTATTTAACTGGAATGTGGTGGTATTTGGAAAGGCATAAAATATTTATTGGTTCAATAGTGAGGACCTTGTACACTTTCCCAAGACAACTCTAAGGGAAGGGGCACCTGAGGGACTATTCAGCAGATAAGAGGACCTTACTCGGGTTGTGAATGGAGGTGAGGTGGGTGCCGAGAATTACTAGAACCCAATGAGATGCCCATATATCCATAGTATAGATCCTTGATTTGGAAATGGTTATGGAACAGTTTCCTTCCATTGGCTTGTTGACCTAGACAAAAGTGATGGCTTGGAAATGGAGAGGGTAAACCAGGTATGGGACTGGTTTAGCACCATAAATTCTTGGTAAATCCAGTCAGTGCACTGGTTGGGAATTGAATGTTATGGAGAAACTTGTGTGCTATCCAAACATTCATTGATATATCCATAGGTGATCCAAGGCTTGTAAAGTGAAACGACACACCCATGGAACAGAGTGAAGACACTCATACAGATAAGTATTTTGTTATCATGTACTTTCTATTTTATTTGGTGTATAATTTCATGTGTATTTGTCAATTCTGAAGAGGATAAGTTTTATGACAATCAAGCTGATACGTTATAGTTTCCTTGTTGAAACCCAGGTAATACTGGAAGTAAGAACCATGAAGGCATACTAAGGATGTATTTGGACATGTGATTGTCTTGGAAATCCTAGCATGATAAACAATGGAAAATGGATCTAGTGGAATTGGGATGGACCTAACAAGTAAGGTATTGTAGGTAGACCATGGGAGGTACCCTGGTTGTGAGGCATTGGATAGACCTTAGACATTAAATGTCATCACCAAATTGGGAAATGGGCGAGTCAAGAATTCAGACTTGAAGTGGAAGAGGACAAGCAACATGGAACCACTATTCTGGGGCTTCAGGTTGGAATAATAATAAGAGGGGGAAGCCTCTTACTCTTCTCTTTCCATTTTATTGTCGCATTCTAGAAATATAAAGTGATTAAATGCATGCTACATCTAAAAGTTGTTTGTGTTTGTTTTCTTGAAGTAAATTATGAATGTTGAATTAGTTAAATTCCTGTGAAAGGATGAAGATAAATGGGTTCATTTGTATGTTTGGAAATCATGAAATGTTTGAAATCATTTTTGGATAAATCATGAACCTTCCAATTCAATTGAGCAAGTAATTGACTGATTTTAATGCTTTTGTTATGCTTGGACTAACAAGATTCACAATGATGAATTTCATAGGTGAACATTGAACAAATTGGTTACAGTTGTTATAAAGCAAGTGTTGTTGGAAAATATAGTGTGGGAAGATGAACACATTTCCCATGGAAGCAGATAATGAATTATTTCATTTCACTGAAAAATTGCTTCAAACAATTTCCAATACCCAAGGAAATCTTGGGGAGATGCTAAAGCTACAAAAGCAGTAGAATGAGATGAACCACAAAGTGTTGCAGGACTCTACACATCTGTAAAATGAGGGAAAATGTATATTGGAAGATATCAACGATGGTAAGGATAGTGAATAAATGATGAAGCATTCATCTAATCAGTCCACCAAGAAAAAACCAAGGTTGGAAGGATAAAGTATTATTGGGAATAAAAAGAAAAAGAAGCCACTGAAATGTTGGAAATGTCTAGGAAATCACCACCTTTGTAATTTTTGAACAAAGAAAAACAAGAAATATAGCAGCCATAAATTTCCCAGACTTATGGATTGGCTAGAAAATAAGGAAAAAGAAGGGATTGATATGGTGCAATGCCCACAAGTTGAACTAGAAGATTAGAGCCAGTAGGGACTTGATCCTGAAAATCCAAGTTAAAAGATGCAATGCAGGACATACTTGGTACATTTTGTACTAAATTTTGATTTGTGTAAATATCCATAAGTGTTGGAACACCGAGGACAAAATTTTTCTAAAGGGGGGGGATGTAATACCCCCATTTCAACCCCTAGATCATATTTTCTTGATAATGTAAATATTGTAAAAATGTGACATGTGATTCCTAGTGTGGAGCTCAAGGCCAAGGTCCCACTAATCAACACTCGACTTGTAACAAGAAATTATTTTATATTTTGTGAGCCATGTGCTAGTAATCCACGGAAATTTTAAAAGCATGTAAATAATTATAATGCAAATAAAATACCAAGGGCTAGCTATGGAAGCAACTAAAATGAGGGGGCTACGTGTATCCAATAGGAGAGGTGAGGGGTTATGATTTTGAACCCTTTTTAGCCAAGTGTCATCTTGAGAACCCACCTTGAATTTCCTTGATGGAATGCATTTCTATTGTAAGGAAGCAACTGAGAGATCAATTCATCAATTTAATGAGCATGTGAAAACTCAGAAACTTGTATGGAAGGTTATGGGATCAGTTTACTTGACCCATAAATCATATTTACTCACAGGAATTCATTTTATATATTCTCCATTCCATTGTTGAACAACCAGACTGTAATTCTAATCTTGTTATGCAATCTTGGTAGTGGAAAAACCATAAATCACAACTGGGAGGAAGTTGTGTTTTGAAGTGCCAAAATCACCTAGAAATTCATGGGAGAAGTAAAATACAGTGTGGAATCCATAGATATAAACCCCACGGATAATTTGAGAGTGAAAAGAGCCCATAAATTCATGGGAATTCCCATTTTTGAAATCCCGAAAGTTGAAATGATTCAAAATCATGTGGCCAGAATTGGGAAAAATCCAAGAGTGGATTGAAGTGGGAGTGAGTTTAGAGGTTGGGTTTTCTTAATAAATTCCTGGAAGGAAAGAATATCTGAAATTTCAATAGCTTGGGTCTCCTATTATTTCCTAGGTCAATGCTAAGGGAAGGGTTGCCTAAAGGACTATGTAACATAGAATGGGACCTTACTCGGGATGAAAGTGGAAGTGATAGGGATGCCTACACTGGCTGAGGCCAATGAGATGCTTGTAGCTCCATGGTTGAGCTCACTGGTTTAGCATCCTACTTCCTTATCTCCCTACTTACTTGATAAAACCAATTATGTGTTGGATTATCCTGAGTGGTTGTTCCTATGGATGTGAGTGAGACTGAGTAGTTCCTACTTAGTGTATACATAGCCCCATATTGGGGGTGGTATCCAATAGATGAAATAATATAGGTTGGGAAGAGACCTAAAGGTTGATAAAACAAGTTGTGTGTTGGCTTAACCTGAGTAATTGTGCCTATGGATGTGAGTGAGTCTTAGTAGTTCCTTCTTAGTGGATACATAGCCCCATATCGATGGTGGTATCTAAGCACTGAAAGAATATAGATTGGGCAGAGACCTACGGTTGGGTGGAATGTTGCACTTCCATAGCTAGTTGCTCGACGATTTCAATTAAAAATATAAGTGTTTTATGTTGTCTCTGATTAAGCGATTTTTATTTATTATGAATGATTTCTTGGCTATGTTAGAGTGCATAAATTGGTCTAGTTGAATGGCTAAATTGAATGCATGTGCATAACATGGAAATGAGTTTATTTGTGTGCATTACTATGTTGTCATTCCTATGATGAACATGACGGTAATTGCATGATGTGTGTGAATTAATAGTGTTTAATTGTGTTGTGTATGTTAATCATGCCTTTGCAAATGCTTTTAATGGTGAATTAATTTCATAATAAGACCCTGGGAGAGAAATTTATCACCCCCTATATCGCTCATGTTCCCTTTGTTGGTCGGATGGATGGGAGGGGACATGACACTGACCCCTGATAGAGACACATATTTCGCAATAAATGGTTGCAAAACTCTCTCTTCTACTTGACTCTTTACCTGCGATATCCCACACGGTGGCTCCTCCACCAGTGCAATATCACCTTTCTGTGCTGTGATAGCTTCTATAGTAAGACTCAATAGGATTCTCCAACTCTCAAGGTCTAATGGCTTTCTTTCTGCTTATAATAGCTCAGTTAACCTTCACAAGGGTGTTAAACAACTTCACTTAACCTCTACAGTATAACATGTTTAACATCTATTGCGCTCAACTTGCTGAACTAAATATACAGAAGTCACTTAACACTGTAACTGTTACGGCCTGAATCAAGCACTAATAAAATCATATGCAGAATACTTAACACATCCAACTTGAATTTAACCTTCTACGTTACTGTAAACTAAAGGATAGCATACATACATTCATTAACTGTTATATAAGCTCATGTAACAGGTAATAGATAGCAGATAAGTAAACACAATCACATGAAACAGTCGCACAACGCACGGATTTTACGTGGTTCACTTCCAGGGAGGAAGCTACTTCCATGGGAACTGTGTTTATATTATATCTGGAGAGCGTACTGCAACCTATTATGCAGCTCAAGATCTTCTGGGAAACTCCACACACACAGTTGGGAGCCCTTCTCTTAGATCTCTTCTCTTTCTATTCTGCTTTCTTCTTACAATATATTCTCTCTCTCTCTCTCTCTCTCTCTCTCTCTCTCTCAATCCCTGCGGATTGTTACATTCATGCTCAAGGAGTCAGCTACTGGTTACAGTAAGATAACTACAGACTGAATACAGAACCAGAGCTCAACTCTTTCTCAATATCTTACAATACAGATGACTAAACAACTAGCTACTTGTCTATCAGAATGTCTGGCTAGCTAACTATCTAACTATCTAACCTTTCACAATACAAAATACATGCTTAAATAGGTGGCCCGAAGGTCTCACCATGATACAACATTGTGGGCCTTTCCCAACAGTAACCCAAAACCCTAACTGTGACATTCGGCCTATCTGTACTTTGAACTGTCGCTTCCCATCACACTGCAGCTCTCTGCAGTCTTCCACGCTTCCCGACGCTGATCGCGGGTATGGGCGCCACTTCCTCCGTCGCTCCCCTTCCGTCCTTTATCTTCAATACCTCGGCCTGTTGCTCCTTTTCCTTTATGAGGGTAGCTGAGCCCTCAGCTCTTCGCCACTGCCTTAAGTGCAGTGGTTGAGCTCTCTCTTCTCGACCACTTTAGGTACTGTTTATTTTTACTTTCTTGTCCCGATATAGCAGCTTTTCCTGTAGCTGCGGGGCCCTGCTCCAACAAACAACAAGATATCTGAATAAAAAATACAATCAAGTTTTTTAACCAACATCAAGGATTTTCAGATACCATAAGGAGATCGTTTTGATGTCCATGCATATGAGTGTAATCGAGTTGAGTTTGGACATTGGTGGGAAGTACCTCTAGCCATGCCCCCCATTATAAAGAAATGCATGTTCCCCTATTGGTGTACTTTTTGTTGGACCAGGTTTAGATCCCTTGTTTGTAAACAAAACCCAATATATTGGCCAAGACAAAGAAGAACTCCGTCGACAACTCTAGTGAAGCAGATGAAGTCTCACCCGAGGTATCTTATGGGAACTTCCAAAACTAGGTTTTTGCAGTTTATGGTGGGGAATTTATCTATTATAGAATATTCAAATCACTTGAATGAACCCATGAAATAGTATTATGTCTTATACAATCATTCACAAAGATATCCTATTGATCCATCCACATATATAACAGAATATACCATAAAGCATCAACTCATATTTGTTAACACCAAAAAAGGTTTACCTAGCTCTCCATGGTCTAAACCATAGTCATACATCACATTCCCACCATTATTCCTCCATTTTTACCTTCACAACTAAAATTCCACCAAATATGGTCCAAAACATTATTATTCCTTCCCCATAAATGAAGGGAAGTTGAGAATTTATTATGATTTGTCCCCACTCTCTCCAAAAAGGACAAAAAAACCCTAAAAATGAGAATGGGTAAAAAACCATAGATAAATACCATGGACAATAAAATACCATGGGTTAAAAAACCTTGGACCATCCTATAAATGCATTATGAAGGTCTCACCAAAAACACTTTTTGGCCATTCCAGAAACATTCCTACACTTTTGATTACATGTCATTACTTTTCACCATTATCTCCATATTTTTCCATATCATTTCCCACAGTGTATGTTGAGCTTGCTCCATACCCATTTGATCCATTCCCCTTATTTGAAAACCACTAGTGGAGTATACTGGAGACCCAAACCGTGGAGCTGCGAGACCATTTCATCAAATAGCTATAGTGGCCCAACTTCAAAAGAAAGGTATTTTTTGTTCTTGTTTTGCATTAGGTAGTAGAATTTATTTAAAACATAAAAATATTGTTATTATTTCCATTTTTTATTGTTGTTATTCAAATTCAAGTAGTCCTTTGCACCATTGAACTCTACCTTATGATATGGACGATCTAGGGTAGGTGCTTTTGCTCGTAGTAGATGAGAAATCCCCACTACAGTTTTGGAGACTACACTCGGTCGATCCTTTAGGATCTTTGTTTTTGCAAGCGTGTCTACTAGTTTGTTCTCCTTGGGTACCTCCAACCACCATAGACCTATTCCCCTCGTGACAGGACCAAACCAGTCTTGCTGCAATGCCTCCCCCCCGTCACACTTATTCGGTAGAAATATGAGACCAACCTAGTCACACATTTTTTCCCAATAAGTGCATCCTAGGTCATGCATTTTACCCCGGTAAGTGTGAACTGGACCAGAAATCCAAATTACGCTTGTCTCGGCTCTTGGAGCGAACCCAGTCACTACAGTGACCCATTTTTGTGTGACTTGTCACACAAAAACCCCTGTTTTGTGCAACCTAAGTCTTTTGACTATTTTTATGTCCCGGTCGCGATTGTTTCACAGTTTTGTGCAAGCTTGATCTCACCTATTCCGCAAACAGATGCGAACTGCAGTTTTTTAGTCCTTTTCGGTGTTTGAGATCCTTGTTCTAGACCCCATGTCTGTGTATTACCTCTTTTCGGCATGTTTCTATCCATATCTGATCCATTACAACCCCTTGGTTCATTTTTTGGTCCTATTTACATTGCATGTTAGTACCTTGATTTGAGCTTCGTAGTTGAGACCCCTTGTGTGTTTCCTACATCATGATCAGTTCCTTATGCGTTGATTTACTTGTGTATATTTAATGTTTTGGAGGAATTAGTTATGATTTTGCATGATATTTATTGTCATTTATCTGCATTTTTTACGTCTCGATCGTGAGATCGTTGGGTTTTATACACATCACTTGCACACATCTCACACCTGAAAACAAAACCCTTGGTTTAGGCCCCCAAGCTTGCCTAAAAATTTAACTTAATACAACCAACATTGTAACCTCATTTGAGGACCAAAACAATCTTGTAGCTAAGTTAGGACATTAGGGATAGGTATACAAAAAACACCCCTTTGACACTTACATTTGAGACATATTTGTTTTCCATTAGGGGACCAAAATCCTCTGGTACTTGTTGACACGGTCATGACCAGCCTATCAGAGGGCCCCACACTCTACGAGAGTAAGCCACAACGAAGGGGTTTTGGAAGTCAGGGTGGAATACCGAACTCCATTATGCACCGAAGGATAACCCTTCATAGTCCTCCTTGTGCATGCCGAAGTATACAAGGTGTCTAGGGTAAAAGGGATGAAGTTCCAGTAAACCACTCGAGACGTGTCATGAATGAGGTAGCCTAGATTCCATTCTATTAGGCCCGAGGCCCCTCTTGATAGTGGGATTCTATTAGCCTATTTTTCTTCCAATTCATATTGTTTGAGTGGGATTTCATCACCCTATAGAGGATACGATTTGTGAGGGGCTTCCAGCTTGTATCTAGGAGCTTGCTTGCACTCATATGCCATAGTTTAGTGAGTCATCTTTATTTCCAGGTAGTGCTACTTATTGGATTTATGGCCATTTTGTTGTAGATTTGACTCTATAACACGTTGTTGTAGTTCAATTTTAGATCTTTCTTTTTGTCTTGTGAGCCACCATTTGAACGCTCTCCTTCTGCACACTCAGTTGTAGTTGGATTTTTTTATCCTGTGTTTGACACTCTTACACCTATATTTATTATATAGCACACCACCACGTCACCATTGCTCCACCACACTAATCGCATAGGCTTAGGGAACATAGCCCTCAGTTCGGTTCCTTGAACCATCACCATCGGATCCATATTCGACGTCATTCACCACCTTCGAAGCCATATACTGCCTCTGAGTCTGATTCAAATCCCTATCATTATGAACCTACCTTGTTCACTGCCCCATCTAGCCCCATGGCTGGCACATCTCCTAACCCCTTTCATGGGTGACCATCCATAGTGGGATTCCATCCAGTCCACCCATCATTTTGGGTATACCTTCCACTGGACCGACAGGTCCATGATAGGTCCTGGTCCTAGTGGGCCCTTCACCACTACACACACTATTGCTAGCCTTCTACCCATTAGTGGTGGTGCCACTTGAGCCACTGTGGTTTCTACCATATCACCATTTATGCACAGGGGAAGTGGCCCTTCCCTATCCATTTCGGTTATTCCTACCACCCTAGTGACAACTCCTATTTTCTGAAGTCAACCTTACCCATCCCCGGTCATCCATAAGAACTACATTCTCACTGGCACTGACAACATTGATGGCCCTTCCCAATCCACTCTCGGTTCTAGTCTACCTTTTATGGCTAGTATCAACCTTCCATATTTGACACGATTGACTAATGACCACATTCATCATAACCCACTAGACATCCCTAAGTATGAGGGAAAGGTTAGAGAAGATCCCCAAAACCATAATATTTCATTCCACTTATGGTGTTCATCTTACAACATAGTGGATGATTCTATCAGATTTTGGTTGTTCCACAGCACACATTCACAAGTGTTGCGACCAAGTGGTATATTGAAATGCCTCATGCCACCTACCTAGAATTTTCCTCGTTAGCCTTGATGTTTCTCTAGTACTTTCAGTTACCCATTTAATATGATGAGAGTGTGGAAATTCTATTATTATGTAAAAAAAATACAGCTACCCATATCACAGATCATATCAATGAATGGAAACGTCGCCATATCTTGTGTAAGATCTAGTTAGATGATAGAATTTTCCTAGATTTGTTTCTTAAAACCTAACTCTCCCCCATCACCGAGGATGTTGCATATGAGCTCCCACAAACAAAGGAGGAATCCATCCTAAAGGCACAACAGTTTGACCTCATCTACGCCCAATCAGGTTATCTGTATACCATTATACCCAATGCTCCATATGTTGGATCCTCCCATCAAGATACACCTGGGGAATCCCATGCTATTGACATACATTTGTCGACAGGGTTCACACTCTGTCGAAACCCCTAACTCAACAATCTCCTTGAGCACTGGACCAGACATGTTTTACCTTGTCCAACAACACCTATGAAGTAGATGAAGTCTCACTCGAGATGTTCGAGGGAGAACTGTCGGAACCATGTTTCCATAGTAAGAAGAAGGGTCTTTTGCATCTACTATTCATCTATCGCAACATTACTTAGAGATCCAAGAATGGGTTTTACTATCACTAATTCATATCATAAACCACCTAGATTGCATCAGTACACTAGATCGCAACATTATATTTACTTATGAACAGATCAATTAGCATGACATTATTTAGAACAGAGAGACATCACTTCATTTAGAAATAACAACCATATTGCATATTTAATCATTCAAATCACATAATTTAAAACAGGAAAAGCAGTAATACATAAGACAAAGAGTTTCCATCAACATCTGTTCATGTCATATTACTTTGTGCTTAAAATCAGGATCCTCGGAAATCATCTTCACAGTTGCAACAAAGAACAAAACACATATCGATCTTCTGCAGAATTCAAGAAGATCATCACACATACAATCATGCTTCATATATCTTCAAAAGCATACTCATGTATATCTATTTCCTACTACATTCCTACTTCTATATATAGGCTTGCGCGTTTTACAAAATGGTCCACTTTAACTGACTCTCTAACTGACTTGGACCAAAAACTACAAAATCATGACCAAGCCGACTCTTTGTCAAATTTTCCACCTTGCACACCATCCTTGGTCTTGTACATCATCCTTGGCCTTGCACACCTTGCTTCTTCTTTCCCACCAAAACCTCCTGCCAACAGGCCCCCAACATAATATTGTGGCTCGCCCTTGAGCCATGTTAACGGGAAACAATATATTCATTAGTTTTTATCTTGGATTATTCATACTGTTGCTTGACTTCCTCAATTGCAGCCTTCACCTTGTCACTAATCCTCGTGAATTCTTCCACATCTTGCTTAGATGGATGTTCAACAAGCTTAGCAGTCACCTCCTTCTGACTATCTTGAACCGCTTGAAGTGCATTTACTTCCTTAAGCACTAACTGCTTGCCTACATCCTGGAACTCATCCGATTGAGTTTTGCGACATTCTTGATGCTCTCTCTCCTTGGTTACCCGCTACTGCAATGCCTTCAAATCCACCGCTTTAGTGACTTGCACGACAGGGGGAATCTCCCTGAGTGATTTCCTCATCATAGCCAATTGTGCTTCTGCTTCCTGCAACTGTGTGTTCAACTGCTCATCTTGGACCACACCTCCCCAAAACTGCATGGCCACATCCGTGATCAACTTGGCTTCCTTCTCGCTTTCCTCGAGTTGTGTTGCAGCATCCTAGATGAATCCTTTGCATGCAACAAAATTTTATAGAGGCGTGCTCAGGGTCATTCGTGCTTGTAAATACTTGAGGTCTCCAAGTAAGTATGTGATGAGCTGCCCTAACTGCAGAGATTTGGTCTCCGCATGCATGTCATCTGGTACATCTAGAAGTTCTTGATAGTCAAAAGAAACTACTTTCTCCAGCCGTGACCTATCATCCCATAACCGCGCTTTCTACAGGATCAATACATCTTATTCCTTCTCGAGGTGCTTGATCTCCTACTTTTCCAATGTTTCCTGCTCCTGCAACTTCACCAAGTGGTCGCCAATGATATGTTCCCTGTCCACAAGATCCTAGCTTGCGATCTTCTGCAACCGCACCAAATTGTGCATTGGAAGTTCATTGATGTCCAATCCAAGAGCCTGAAATTGCTAAATTGAGGTGTTAACATCCTCACTATCAGTCTTCATTTCTCACGGTGAAATCTGCACTATCCTGACCCTCTTACTTGTGCTCGACTCGCCTATCCACTGCAACACATTGTCTTCGGGAAGCTTTTCCAAAATGACATTAACTAAAGACTGCAATTGTATCTTTACCTCTTGAAAGCCTTAGGTCGACTGCTCCCTTAGTCGCACCTCACTCGCAGTGGTCACCATCGTCATCACCACTAGGATGAGGTTTACTTGGTCATCTGCCATTGACGTAGTGATGATTGCTTCTCGTTCTTGTCTTCGCTTGGTCCTCATCTCTTCGAAATGCCATTCCATCTCTAAATCCATCGAAGTCCTTGAAGATGCCTCATGCGTATCTTGTTTTCTTTGTTGTACCTGCGCTTGATCCACCAAAGCATCGGGTGGGGAACCGGTCGCAGTATCTAACACTTCTTCAGCACTGACCTACACTCTCCACTCAGCAAGACAATCCATTAGNACTTTTTTGTTTGTATTTTTGACATATCTCCCTGTGTTTTTACTCAAATTTCGATCAGGAGAGCTCGTTGGATGCGGAATTAAATTCTGCATCCAACGAGACATCATCATTCCATTTTTTCACGTATTTCTTGTTTTTGGGGTGGCGGGGTCCGTCAAAAGTATGCCGAGTGGGTACTCGTTGGATGCTGAATTTAATTCCGCATCCAACTAGCTCTCCCGATCGAAATTTGAGTAAAAACACAAGGAGATATGTTAAAAATACAAACAAAAAAGTAGTTTGTTTTATGATACCTATCCCCAAATTTATATTAAAAAAGTGTTTAAGACCTATACAGTATTTCAAATTTGAAGCAATTTCATTAGCTAACACATGATGACATGGAATTTGAATAAAAGTTAAAAGGCCCATTTTGAGTTGAAATTTCCTCTAATGATTCACTATCGCATCAAGATCCTCATCGACTAACTTGTATTGAGTAGCTAACCATTTTATTTTTGTGTCTCTTCTTTCTTGTATGTGAATCGTGTGCGGGTCCATTGCAAGTCTCATGACCTGCCTATCTTTTTTTGCTGCTTCTTCAAATAAGCACAGGATCTTCTCAGCTGCAACCCACATCACATCCTGAGATAACCAAAACAGAATTACAGAATCAGTTGACCGATCCCTCTAGTTGAGATAGTAAAGGTTTTGGTACCTCACTCCCTTGCAGACCTAGGCAATATCAACGTCTATCACTTGGTAGTCTGTAGGCTCCATCCATGCCACTAATGCAATCAAAATCAACAACCAAGAGTAAGTAAACAATCACTTACCCTCCTGTACAAGCATTGCATATTCCATTAACTGGTTGAATAATAATAATGACCAGTTCATCTGTACGCCCTTGGTGCACTGTTCCACGCATGTGATCACCCTAGATGTACATTGATTGGGGCGGTTCTTGCGCATCACCTTAATGACCAAAATATTCATTGCAATGTGAACTACATAATCATTTATGGTATCGATGACGTATGCTCGTTTATCACGGTCCATGCCATATTTCCTCTTCAAATTATTCGACAACCTCTTATCATTTTCCTTGTTGCAAAATTACTACAATGGATTAGGTCCGTGCATGGGAAAATCGATGATTTTTTATATCAACTCCATGGTGACTAGCACCTTCATGTCTAGCCACAAATAACCACTGTGAAAACATGCCAGCAGTTGTTTCACGCACCCATTGGCTTCCACCAACCTACCAAAGTGCGGCATGTGTATGAGGCCTAAAAGCCCTGACCTTTGTAATCCCATCGACCACTGCTGTGGGGTGCGCGTTACTAGTTCACTATATTTCCTATATTGCAAATCGAATGGATCCATTGTGCATTCAGTGTATTCCAGCAGATCGTGATTGTTGTAATTCATCTGCATTAGACATGCCATAATATTAAATGTGCACTGCATCCCCATTGGCAATGTCAACATCAGAATTGGGTACCGCTGATTATTCGTCATCTTGGGTCAGGTTGCATTAGGATTTTACGGGGGCACAAACCCAAGGATGTTTGCAGCAGTCACCCCATGTCTTGCTGTAGATCCTTCTTCCCTAGTTTTCGACGACCCATCTTGCGTTGCTGCTTCTACCTCTGCTCTACTTGAGTTTTTGGTAGTCCTCTTATTTTGAGAAGGAGTTTAATGGAATCCTTAATGGTTCCACCTACATACTGAACCCCTCTTCCTCAATCAGTGTGCCAAGAGGTGGAAAATCATGGATGCTACAACTTGAAATTACATGCACCATCTCTACACTCCGAATCACTCACAATTGCTCACAACCGCTCAACAATGCTTGGCTATCGCTCTAGGCTCTATTTATTCTGCTCACTCAACAAATATGATGGTTTATCCAAGGTGTTTCCCACCAAATATTATAGTGCAGGAGCACCTGTGCAAAATATTTCCAATCATCACGACCAAATACACCACTTATCAACCAAATATTCCCCCAATCCACTCAATCTAATGGTCAAATTCGCCATAAATGTGCGTCTACTCCAGTGACACTGCCACCCGACTGGTTTAACTATTGCATTAACTTCTCAATTTGACCCTATCATGTCCTTGCAGATGTTGCCACACTGCTTCCTTACTTTGAACTCAACACTTTTCCTTGCATTGCCACTGGTTTCCTAGTGTGTCAGCCTCCTCAGTACCACCTCGTGCATTTTTTCATTGTGCGATACCTCAAGCATCATGTCGCAATGGGCCTTCCTAGTAGGGCTTGACTAGGATTCCATTCACTAACTTAGGAAACATCACACCATCTAACTATTGCAATTGTACCACACCCCCATCAGTCATGCAATTGATTACATAAGGACCTAAACAATACATCAACAAATTACCGGGATTTTTCACAAACTTACTGTCATATAGCAGCACCATATCACCTTACTATAAGTGATTGGTTTTGATGTGTCGATCATGCCATGATTTTTGGAAATCCTTCTAAACTTGCTGATGAAATCCTGTGATGAACTAATCTTCTTCTAGCTGCACCAACTGAGTTAGGCGTTCTTCCAGGGCTCCTTCATCATCCATCCCTATCGTTGCTACGATACACAAACTTGGAAAAATATATTCCATTGGCATCACTGCTTCCTATCCATACACCAACTTGAATGGTGTCTTCCCTGTCAACCATTTGCAAGTAGTGCAATAAGCCCATAAGATCACCGGAATCTTCAAATCCCAATCATCTCGGCTTGCATTGTAGACATTTGTAAGCACATGCTCCAATACCTTATTGAACGCTTCAGATGTCCCATTAGCTTGCAGATGATAAGGAGTGCTCTTCTTGTGATGAATATGGAACTCCTTTGTTAGTGCACTGATGGTGCAATTTATGAAATGACTCCCATGATCGCTCATCAAGATCTTCAAACAACCAAATCGAGTGACAACATTTTCAAATAGAAACCTTGCTGCAGTTGCAGCAATGCAATCTTCCATTGGTGCGGATTTTGCCCACCTTGTAAAATAGCTTATTGCTGTGATGATATATTGCACACCTATCCTTTTTCCTAGTGGGTTCATGGGTCCCACAAAATCCACTTCCCATTTATCAAATGGCTGTAGTTTTACCTGAGGTACTAAGGGCATATCATGCCTTCATGTCAGCTTTCCCATTATTTGAAAAACATTGCAATTCCTCGCATAATCCACCACATCATTATGCACAGTTGGTGGCCACTAGAGGTCTGCACGAAGTATCTTCCTGGATTTTGCGTGACCTCCATAGTGTCCTCCTATAATGCCATCATGTGCTTCCACCAACATCCTTTCCTGCTCATGCGGTAAGACATATCAATTTAGAATCTCATCGGGTCCCATGTTATAGAGTTCTTTAGCAATCAACTGAAAATCCGCAGTCCGAAAAACCAATTGTTTCTTCTGATTTGTGGTGAAATCATTTGGTTCTTTCCCTGTCTCCAAAAACTGAACTATTCACTCATAATGGTCATCGACCATTCCAACCTTAAATAGTTGTGCATCAGGTAGCCCATTCTTAATGTTGGTTGGTTATTTGCCTGTCTCAATTCGTGACAAATGGTCAGGTCCTACATTCAAGCAACCCAACTTCACAATGATTTCGAAATCAAACTCTTGGAAGAGTAACAACCAATGACATATCTTCCCTGACAGCATAGGATCAGTCACCAGGTATTTCAATGCGGAATGATCAGTGAAAATATTGAAATTTCCTCCCAAGAGATACTAGAGAAACTTTTGTAATGAATAGACCATCTCCAACCCTTCTCTTTCAGTCATGGTGTAATTTATTTCCGTAGACGATAGCTTTCAACTGAAAAAAGAAATCAGATGATCAATATCCCCTTCACCTGGTTGCACCTAAACCACTCCTAATGCAATTTACGACGCATCGACATGGACATGAAATTCCTTTATCAAGTCCAGAAAAAAACAATATATGTGTAGTGACCATCTTCTTCTTTAAGGTGTCAAGACTCCTTTAACACTCGGGACTCCATTCAAATTTCACATTTTTCTTCAACAACCTCTCCATCGGCGCTATGATCGCAGCATACCCTCTTATGAAATTCCAATAATACCCCATATGTCATAATTTCGCTCTGAGTTGCTTCACATTCATCGATGGGGGAAAGTTAAAAATAAGTGCAATCTTGGTTGGATCAACCAACATCCCTTCCTTATAGACAACATGCCCCAACAAAATCCTGAACAATGCACAAAATATGCATTTCTTCAAATTCAGCATGATCTGATGTTGTCAACACCGCTCCAACATTAGTCGAATATTTGCAAGATGATCCTTTACCAACCCATACACCATCCAATCATCCATGTATACCACCAAAAACGTTTGAATAAAGTCCTTAAACGCAGCAACTACGATCCTGGAAAATATTGTAGATGCGTTCTTGAGTCCAAATGACATCACCGTGTACTGAAAGCATCCCATTCAGTCATAAAAGTCATCTTATGTCGATCTTCCTTCACGATCTTAATATGATGATAGTCTGAAAATACATCCATAAATGAGTATATCTCCTGACCACCTACCCCTTCCAAGACTTTGTTAATAAATGACGTTGGGAATGGGTCTTGAAGACATGCGTCATTGAGCTTCCTCAGATCAACATAGATCCAAACGTCACCTTTCTTCTTGTCTTGCACGACCATTGGAATGATCCACTCCGATTATTTGACTGGTTCTATGATTCCCGCATCCAAAATTCTATCAAGATCCACCTTTACTCTCTCCTTGTATCGCAGATTCAGACGATACAGACGCTGCTTCACCGACTTCAGATCTGGCTTTAGTAGGATTTTCATTTCTCCCAAATATCCTAAGATCCCTTTCATCTCAGAAAGTTTAGTTGGAAACAAGTATTGAAACTTGTGCAATAGATCAATGATCTTTGCCATAGTTTCTTCATCCCAATAATTTCCAATATTGGCAAACTTCGGCTCCTCTTCTGTCCCAATGTTGACCTTCTGAATCTTCAATGGTTGGTGAATTTTTTCTGTCGACATATTTGGTGCTACGATGTTTTGAATTCCCTCAGATTCTAGAATATTGATGTTCCTTGGGTCATCTCCATAATCAGGTCCTCCAGTTGTGTTGTAACACTCCATCATTGACTACATCATTTGTACCTCATGTGATTCCTCCTGGTACGCAATTGGGACTATCTCCAAGACAACATCAAGGATATGTTGTAGTGTGCCATGAATTACTGGATCAACATCCACAAAATAGAATTTGGGACTAAACCAGATCGATAGATCCTCCCATGTTGTGATCTCCCTTCGGATATCTACCGATACATACCATTGTCATGGAATTTCATCCAATGTGTATACAAATGCATGTACCCACTCATCCTTCGGTCATGACACCCACATGGTATGACATGCAATCAAATGATCATTGGGATCATTTCACCCATCATACTTCTTGACTTGATACTGCTCTACTTCGCCGAAATGAACTTCCATCAACCTGTGACACAACGACCACCCATTGATCGATGTCTTATATGTCTCCCACCAATGTGTTGGAGTGGCCTTTAGTGCCTCTTCCAACACCAATAGTCTCTGTGGTTCTGAGACCGTGTCTTCAAACCTTTGCATATCAGTAACTCGACAACCTCTGTTGCGACTTGACATAGCGACTGAGTGATTCTTCCACACTTCCAAATCGATACCTCATGCATTTGATTCTGCCAATTTCCTAGTGTGATATCAGAATCTAATGATTCTGAGCTAGATCTTCACTAGCCTAACTCTCTATATGCAGTGGGATGGTGATAATTGTCTCGAATGTGTACGCATGATCCCATCCTCCTACAACTTATTCCTTGACTGGTTCGACATACCCTCTTCCTTTGCTTGGATCCATTAGAGCTATGACTCTAATATTGTAGTTCTCAAAACTCATCACACGCTTCTTGAAGTTGATCACCTCCAAGCTATCATTATCCCACCCAATCCCCAGTAGTGTGTGATACAAGATTCCTTCATCGACAATATCGATAAAATCTAAATCCGCATATGTCCACATTCCTTCGACTTCCACCATTAAGTGTGGTACTCACCCAATTGGTGAAATCCTGACCTGATTGGGGAGTCATAGTTGCACAAGGGACCAAGCCAAATGTGGTTTCCCCATCTTCTCCCATGTTTGCTTTGTCAAAATGGTCACATTTGAGCCCAGATCCAAAATAACTGAATCCACATCGTAATCCTCAATCTGGACATTCATCCTCATCTCCTTCCTAGTTTTCTTCTTATGTAGGGAATTCACAGTAGAATCTTGTTGACCCTTCTCTGGTCGATACAAAAAATTTGTGATCTCAGCTAGCGCATCAGGATATTTTTCTAGCAATAAACAACACTCAAATAAATTTTGCAGTGTATCATGCTTCCGTGATGGTCCTTCAACCATTGTTGAATAAAAAACATGAGACATTTCATAAATAGGAAACTTACCCAGATCTCTTCTCATGATATTGCGTGCTTTAAAGAACATATCCCTATCAATGTCGACATGAAATTGCACATTTTTCTGAGCCACCAATCGAACTTGTGGGATTGGGCCACCATCTCTAGTTGTCACACCTCCATGAGTGATGACACCAACATCAACAGGTTGAGCCTTGAGCTCTGCTAAGATCTTCCCAACCATTGGTCATTTGTTTTGGTTTGGTGGAGGATTCACTGGGTGGTTCACATTTTGATTCTGGTTCTGTGGTGGTAGAACATGCTTCACTTTCCATTTTGCGATCAGTTGTGGACAATATTCCACTATATGGTCTCCAGCAATACAATAGTTACACTGCGATTGCAGTTTTTGAAAATACCACTGATAATTCCCTAATACTCCACAATTGTAGCACTGCATAGGTCCACGACCTCGTCCTCCACCTCAACCAAAACCTCTGTTTTTTCCTCCTCAGAATCCTCTGCAAACACCTCCTTACTTTTGATAATGTGGTTGATTAAACTGCTTCAGTTGCAATTGATTCGACTATGGTTGAGTATATTGTGGCTGAGTATCTTGTGACTGCTACAGAGCATACTGCATTTGGTTATATTGCGGCTGCGTCAGAGAAAACTGCGGTGGTGGTATAAATTGTGGTTGTGGTTGTACAAACTGTGGCTGTGGCTACACCACTTGCAGTAGCTGCTGCAGTGGTGGTCTCTCTATCGATTGATGTTCTTCTCCCTTCATGTAGTACGTATCCATCATCCTATGTTGGAGCAAATCATATGCTTGACAATCCTTGTCTTCGTGACCAACAGAATAACAAAAAGTACAATACAAATTCGTAGGATTGGATACCATATTCTTAAGAAAAAAACATTCTTTGTGTCAATGTCCATGAACTTGATAGGTTCGAGTCCATGGAAAGCCACCTTGAATTAGCGGATTTGGATCTCCCAACAACAAGTAATTTTAGAAATATGGGCATTGGTCCTTATGATGTCCCTCTGTGTGACATCGATTACACCATACTTCCTCATGATGCTCACTTCCCTTCTTGGTATCTTATAATTGGATCATCAGGTTCGCCAGTTGTGATTGGATCTGATTCATGCCAACTCTAGTTTCGCCAATGGGTGAAGCTTCAAAATTCATTGCGATCTCTAGTACTTCACTTTGTGTCACAATCACTCATTCTAAAACTGACTTTTTCCATCATCGTCTTGAATCCTTGATCGAAATCCCAAACTGATTCATTTGGATATTGCTTGATCTATTTCAGTTTCATGATATATTGTGACTCAGACTTGGGTTTCCTAAATTCTTCGATCATTCTAGTTCTGATTTCCACCATATTCTTTATTGGGTTCCCTATGGGAACTTGCAAAAACTTCATGTATCAATTCAATGCACGACCTCAAAAAATTGTCACCAATTGATCCTTCTTAATATCCTCATCTAGGACTTTCTTTACAGTCCATACCTCTTTGCATAGAAACCAATATTTTTTGAGATCCTTGGTCCCATTCCCATGAAATAGAGGTAACTTTACATCATCTCCCTCCATCCTAGGCCTTCTTCATACATTTGCTGATTCGCTACTATTAGTGTGTTGATTACACACCAAGGAATTAAATGTTGAGCTGGTGTTTCTTCCTGAGTGTGGCCCAATGCACAGAGGTGTAGGTACGTTTTTGCTCTGGTTGGTATCTCCTCGGGCTCAGGCATAGCCTGGTCATCTCCTCTGTCATTGTAGGGTCGCTCAGTCCCTTATGATATTATATCGTATCTTCTTGTTCCGGTCGCAACAGGACACTCCTGATTCCTTTGCCTCTTCTCCTGCCGAAACCTTACCCCACTTTACAGAAGATCACACTCTTCCTCGACTTCCCTCACAGGTTCATCGTAAATCCTATCCATCAACCTCGTATCATTCCATCCAAACCTCATCTCTGCAGTAATCACAACCTCTACAAACTAGAGCTTTTACTCTTTAGAGTTCATCTTCAATATCACCTTTTCATAGATAAGCATTTTAATACACAATTGTAAAGATAATAGAAACCTACCTCTTGGTCCTTTGAAGAATTCTCTTTCCACGTCACTATAAGACTTGATTGCATCAACCTCAAACTCAGTAATGTATCCTTCCAAGATGCCATCGAGCCACACTTCAATAGCCCACGATGCTCTATTTTCTACCTCCTTCAGCTACTAGATCAAATATGGGGTCCAACAAGTAGGTTCACCTCCTTGAAATTTTTTCTTCTGATAGGTTAGCTGCGCCATCCACTCATACAAGATGATCAGAAAATTGGTGAATAAATCCTCATGGATATTCGAATATATATTACTTCCCAGCCACTCCTCTCATTAATCTAGAACTTGGGTTTTCTTCTGCTGTGAATTCTCGAGCCTTCTATTCGAACCAATCCTGAATCTCTGGTCTCGTTGGATGCCACAACATATCCTCCTTCTCCTCATACTATGGTCTTGGCAACAGAACCATTTGTTGAAACATATATGTCGATAGGGGTTCACAATCCATTGACACCCCTAACTCAGCGATCTCCCTTAGCACTGACCTAGACAAGTTTTACCTTGTCCAACAACACCTGTGAATCAGATGAAGTCTCACCCGATATGTTTGAGGGAGAACATTTGGAACCAAGTTTCTACAGTAAGAAGAAGGGTCTTGTGCATATACTATTCAGCTATCACAACATTACTTAGAGATCCAGGCATGGGTTTTACTATCACTTATTCATATCATAAACCATCTAGATCGCATCAGTACACTAGATCACAACATTATATTTACTTGTGAATAGATTTATTAGCATGAAATAATTTATAACGAAGAGACATCACGTCATTCAGAAATAACAACCATATTGTAACATTGAATCATTCAAATCACATCATTTAAAATAGGAAAAGAAGAAAGACACAAGACAAAGATTTTCCATCAACATTCGTTCATGTCATATTACTTTTCACTTCAAAACAGATTCCCATAAATCATCTTCACAGTTGTGACAAAGAACAAAACACAAATCGATCTTCCACAGAGGTCAAGAAGATCATCACACATACAATCATGTTCTGTATATCTCCAAAAACACACTCATGTATATATCTTTCCTACTACATTCCTACTTCTATATATAGGCTTGTGCCTTTTATAAAATGGTCCACTTTAACTAACTCTCTAACTGACTTGGACCAAAAACTACAAAATCATGATCAAGCCAACTCTTTGTCATCTTTTCTTCCTTGTGCACCATCTTTGGTCTTTTGCATCATCCTTGGTGTTGCGCACCTTGCTTCTTCTTTCACACCAAAACCGTTTTCCAACACATGGTGGTGATGGAGTCATTGGGTCTATTACTCATAATCCTAACTTTTACATAGCCTCTCATTCGATTCCACCCCATTTTGGTAACACCCCTTGTGTTTCCCAACCAGGTTGCACCCCTGATTTTTCATGCATAATGGATCATTCTGGAGCCACGCCTTCCTATGTGCCTCTTGTACCAACTCCTCATGTTCACATAACAAATTGTTCAACACACTCGTGTAATGGCCAGATGGTTGGATCTACAGACCCACCAACTGCTCCTACCTGTTACCCACTACCTGTGCAGCCTACTCCAGCTCCGACCATGACTCCTCCTACTCCTCCAAGACAGTTCTATGCACATCAAAATCTCTTTAATCAACCCACCCCTAATAACCAACAAGGGTAGAGAAGACGACAATGAGGTAGGACTCGACATAACAACCAGCCTTAAGGAGGTGGCCAACAACCCAAAACTTCGAACAATAATAGAGCCAACCTGTTAACCAGAATATTTCACCTCCTGTGAACAACAAGGTGTTCCATTGGTCTGAATGGTTCAGATCCAGAAAAAATAGATCACAGAGGCCGATAGCTCTCCCTAGACGCTGTAGATACCTGGAATACAAGGATTTGATAGTCCACCTGTGTACCTACAATCAATCTCAACATGAAATAGATCAAAGAAACCAGAATATGATCTACTAATCTATGCTAGTGACTAAGGAATCTAGCAATATATATCTAAAATCAAACACCAACAATATATATGGGACAAAAAATCAACTTGCATTAGAAATATGAATAAGTTTACAACCAAGCCTTAGTGTTGACATGCATCTCCATGAAACCAGCTCTTCATCCCCAAAAGATCCGACTCTAGCTCTCTATGCTCTCTCCAAATTATCTTGGGCCAAGAATCGGTCCAACAACATAACAATACCTTCAATGTTCTCCCCTCAACCATGGCTATGAGCTCATATTTATAGAGCTTTAATGGATAGAGATGGTTGAGAAATTAGTGGGTGAGGTGGCCTCTAAGATCCTAGGATGAGGGATCTTGAGCTCAACCAACCCATAACAGTAGGGATAAGGCAGTACACGAGGCTTATCATCTAGACGCCTCAAGAAAATTCTCTTTTTCCCTTTTTACCCAGGGTACCACGCTTTTCCATTTTTACCTAGGGTACCGCACTTCTCCTTCTATGACAGAGTGGTTCTGGTAATAACCACCTATGGACCAAGGGCAATGGGTGGTGGCACCGCTTGTGGACAACTGATGAAAGGCGGTGCGAGTAGGGGTATTGCTCCTGGATAAAGGGGCATGCGCAGTGCTGGAAATTTGTATGAAAGATTGATGAAAAACCATTTAGTTTCCACTCCAAAAGCTGGGATTCAGGGCAAGTAGGTATGTCAAATGTTTTATCACATGATGGTGACAGGATTTTGGTATAACATTATGCCCCCAAAATCATGAGTCTTAGAGTGATAAGATAAACGAGAGCTTTGGGAACAAGTAATTGCCCGGAGATGAAAATGTTAGCTCGATCGGAGTATGCAGTTAAGTAGGCATCTGTAGTACATCAGTATGTTGACTCATAGACACAAGTAACCAAACTCATAGCTGTAGACCAATACAAGGCAAATCCATGAGTGGAATCAACAAGCATGGCTACTAGAATACAACGTAGATCCATGTGATATAGGACTCAAAATTGGACATAGCTACTAGACATACAACGTGGATCTATGTCATACATATGCAAATTTGAGCATAGCCATGACCATACAAATGTGGATCCATGCTAGATATACAAAACTCCATCACAACCTAGGGAAAAAGAAATGAGCACTTTTAAACAAATGGCCAGGGTCTTCATCTCATCTTCCACAAAGTACGATTCTATCCATGTGATTACAATGATATGAAGTTGAACATGGTCAAAACCACTTGATTACCGTCCAATGATGTGAACCATTAATAAGTGCAAGGGAGATCACCATTAATGTCAATGATTCCCAAGGTACCCTAGTACAATATACTGAGTGCAAATAGATGTCTTGATGTCGAACACCCAGTCGATTCTATCGATCAAAGGTCAATGATGTGAACCTATGTCTAGAGTGAGATAATATATCATTAAGACATACAGATCTCAAGGTACTAAATATTGTTTCTAAGACTATTTCCTGGATAATGAGCTGATGTCGATGGGAATAGTGTCGTCGAAGGAGGGCCACGATGAGTCCCACATTGACGACATGAAACTCGGAACATAGTTCTGGAATGATGTGGATGTAATAACCATATGACTGACTCAATGATACTGACACAAAGACTTTGTAGACTGTAGAGGTAAAACTTCTTCAGATCCCCTTTGAACATCGGGAAGCATGACAAAATGACTTGGAAGCATGACTAGACAAGACAAATACACAACGCGACAGTGGACAATGCATTATTTTGAAAGACTCAAAGGATTGGCATGACTCATGAAAGTGGATCATCACTGAGATCAGCTGAATACCCAATTGACTAACATGATTGTGCAGACAAGTGCCATGTTCAAAGGTAATGACAAACAACTGCCATTATTTACAAAATGATTCCCTTCCCATTTCCCCCATCATGATTGATGAGTGCCTATTTTTGGTTTTACAAGTTCAAAGAGGGTAGCAAACACTCGATATTGCTTGTCAAAAGACAAGTCCAGTATCATATGTTTTACGAACCTGAGAGAGGAGGGGCTCGTTCCCAAAATGGGTCTCTCAATGTTTAATTTAAAGAGTCCACTGAAAGAAAATTTGGTATCGTTCATGTTTAGAGAGTCTGAACGAATACGGAAGAAAACTCCATGGGGGTCCTTTTTCGTATGATTTAGTCTCTAAGGCTCGAAAAAGTGTAAAATCATACCTTAGAGAACTCTTCCAGTCATGATTGGCTAGAGTGTTCCTTTCTCATAAATAGTCCTATCCGAACCGAGAGAGAGATAACCTACCGTCAGACGGACGACTCTTCAAATACTTTAATGAGCGTGAAGAAGACAAGACTGCTCAACAATATTTTCATATTTAGGGAGCCTGAAAAGAGTTTAAAGAGAACTCCATGAGGTTTCTTTACACAATGTCACTTTTTACGAGCCTGGAAAGATTCAGAAATGGACTCGACTATCTTTTCATGTTTAAGGAGTCTGAAAGAAGATGTGGAAAGAAGACTCCATGACATTTCTTTACACAATGTCATATTTTACGAGCCTGGAAAGAAACTTGAACTGGACTCAAAACTTTGATACTATATTTTAACAAGTGTGACATAGTGTTGTAATAAACACTCAATGACCTTTTCCATTTTGTGAAAGTACGAAAAAATTATAAACAAACTTTCCAAAGCTTTTACTAAAGTCAACCTGTAGATGACTCATAAACAAGTGTTAAATGCATCCAAAATCAACATTAAGGGATTACAACAAATATGTTTTGAATAGAACATGATGTAATATCAAAACTATACTAATTCAGACCCAAAAAATGTCTATATAAGGCGAGTAAATAGTAAAAAATCAAACATTTCACTATTTACCTCTAGCATAGAGCACTTGGAGCATTTTCTAGCCAAATCTTCCACAGCTAATACTGAGAGTTCCCACCGTCTGTTTTCAGTCTCATCAGTTGCAAGTAACAGCTAAGACCCTTATCTTTCATTTCATAGCTTCTATTTTGGGATTTGGTGGGGTTTTAGGCCTATTTGGCAAGACCTAAAATCCAATTTGTGGGCACCGCAACTACCTCTTACGGGATAGGCGGTACCACCCGAGAACCGCAACAAGAATATGGTGGACAGGCGGTGCCACCACCTATCTCCAATGGGGCACAGGCGATGTCATCCATGGAGAAGTTAAAGAAATGATATGGGCATAATTTACTCATTCCTTTGATTTTCAATGACTCAAGGATGATATTAATGCATACCATTGTTGTTTTTGGCAGGTCTAGGCTTCCAAAATATTGTGATATGGAAGGAAAGGACACATGATGATGAGAATGCTGCTGCTGAAAGGAATCCGGTTTGTATCACCGTAATCTGGAACTGTGGGCTCTTAAAGTTCTTCTGGACACCAAGCATGGTGTCCCATGAGAGACTACTAGAACACATACTGAGAATGTGGAATCCAGAACAACAGTATTTCAAGGTGGGGGAACATATACTTACAGTGGAGGTAGAGGACATCTACCTCCTGACTGGCCTATCAAGACGAGGTGCCCCCATCTCATTGACAGGTTCCCATGGTGGGGAAATTACCACCAGAGATCTCATAGATCGACACTGTGTACCAGGTACAGGCACATCGGGGAAGAAAATCCCCATCAGGGCAGTGATAGACAGGGCTCTACGGATCATTTTGTTCACCATGCAGAGGGTGGCAAGGAGCCAGGGTGTACATTAGGCTTCCAAAGCACATATTTTGTATGCCCTAGAGGCTATGGCACCTACAGTGTTCAAATGGGCGGAAGAATTGCTTCCAATCTTCAAGGATCAACTGACTAAATGTTGGCAAGGAGAGCTGAAGCAGTTCGGCTTTGGTTCCATCTTAGCTTGCTTCTTCATTGAGTGGGTCCCCTAGATGAGACCCCAGGTGACTTTCCAGAGTGTAAGAGCATGCGACCCCCATATGCTGAGGTGGGTCCAGGTCATGGCTCACACAGGAGTGGGTAGGGGCAGAGTGAAGTTCAGTGATGCATTCTTTAGATGGTTGTGGGATCAAATGCTCATGGTCGAGGACTATGCCTATGCATGAATAGATTTTATAGGTGATCCTGACATACCACTCCCACCTGGAGGGTAGTGGGGTGACATTGGTAAGAAGCAAGAAACCCTAACAATGGAAAATGTTTTTATGTTTTTTATGTTTTATATTTTTTATGATAAGTGACGAGACCTATTTGTCTTCATGCATATTTTGGAGTTGCGAGGCTTGGAGGAGCATCTCCATTAGACAGGCGAGTCGGAGCTTGCTTCGTGCCACGGGGTGATGATATCATCAGGGAGCTAGAGGAGAACCTAGAGAAGTTGACTCTGGACATCCTAGATGCTAACATAGATGACCTTCCGAATAGATATCAGAGATCTACAGCAAGAGTACCAGGCCGATTCAGCAGGATACTATGCAGGGTGGCTAGAGCAGTGATGTGCTATCATGAGCACCATTAGTGGATGAGATATGTACACTGAAAGCTTATAGCTTAAGGATTTTTTGTATGATGATTTTGCATGAAAGCCTACATGCTTCAGATGAGGTCTCGAGACCTATTTTTGTAAAAACTTTTCGTATATATATATATATATATACAGAGTTCTACACGGTGTTTATACGTTTCAAATGAATAAATGCATTTTCTATGAGTTCTATGTGTCTTTAAATGTTTATTTACAATGTACCATGTTTGATTTAACGTCATAAATGGGCAATATGCCAATCTAGGATGTAATTATCCAATGAATCAGCAACTACATTATGTTCCCTAGGGATATTCCTATATGTAATGGTTCAAAATGATCTTTCCAACAAACGCACCCTCTAGAAGAGGTGGAGGAGCACCGGGTTCCTAATGGCGTAGACATGGTTTAAATGACAAACCACGAGCTGAGAGTCCATCAAAACTACTAGATCACGGACATCCTGGGAGGCAGCTTCAGTCAGAAGACCAATGACTGCTTCATACTCGTCGATGTTATTAGTAGCAGGACCTAAACAAACCATTTCTAAACTGACCAAATCTTCAGCTGGGGAATAGAGAACTCAAGTATCTGAGGCTATATTCAAGGTGTGGTGGCAAGCACCATCAGCAAAGCCGTAGAAAGCCATCTGCATGACCAAAACATGGTATAAATAGATGCAGACACTAAAAATCAAAACCATCTTGAAAATACTGAAAGCACACTGAAAATAAATCAATATACATATATACAATATACCATCTAAGAAGACCTAGGCATAGTACCTTTTCAGGTACAACCCATTGCAAGCTTGCCCCAAATGGATCCCATCATAATCAACTAACTCATAGGCTCCTTTCTCTAACACTTTGGAAATAATGAAAGGCCCATACCACATGGACTCGAACTTACCCTTCCCTAGCTTGTCATATCTCTGGTCATAAGTCAAAACTAGGTCACCCTCATTGAAAACACGAGGCTGGACGGATTTATCGTACTGCGCCTTGACACATTTCTTATGTGCCTCATTAGCCAAGGCAGCATCTCTACAAGTCTCATCAAGGTTATTTAAGTACAAAAATCTTGCTTCCTCTGCAAAAGTGTCTGGGATAAGTTCGACGACGAGTTGCAAATATGGAATCTAACATTGGATCAGCAAGATAGCTTCAAGTCCATAGATAAGCTAGAATTCCATGAAACCAGTAGTTGTTTTCATGGAAGTCCGATAGGCCCAAAGAGCGGAAAAAAAGAACGATATACCAATTGGATTTATGATCTCCAACCATCTGACGAAGCATAGTTTTCAAAACCTTGTTAATGGCCTCTCCCTGACCATTAGCTTGCGGATAATACAACATAGAGTTTTCATGGTGAAAACCTAGCTTGGCACTCAATTCCTCCATCATTTGATTACAGACATGAGATCTGTGATTAGTGACGATGGACTGCGGAACTCCAAATCTAGCTATGATATGATTGAACAAGAAGAGAGCAGCGGTCTTGCCATCTTCTGCATATGTAGGCATGGCCTCAACCCATTTTGTGAAATAATCCGTGGCTATGATGATGTAACCATGCCCCCCAGCTAAGGTAGGTTTACAATGCATGAAGTCAATCCCCCATTTGGAAAAAGGGCCAATGGCAATGACGGGGTGAAGCAGAGCAGGATGGGTGCACTTTTTGGGATAAAAATGTTGGCAAGGTGGGCATTTCTTAACATCCTCGTGGCATTCTTTGAAGACAGAAAGCCAGAAATAGCCAGCGCGAAGGATTTTCTAGGCTATAGCCATCCCAGATAAATGACCACCACATGCTCTAGAGTGGCAATCATTCAGTACGTGTTCAGCCTCCTCATGAGTGAGGCATCGCCGGAGAATGGAATCGATCCCACGTCTATACAATGTATCATTCAAAATAAGGTAGTACTTCACGTGGTGATGGATGCGGCGACGATCATCGCAAGATAGATGCGGCTGAAAACACTGGGTCTAGAGATAAATCAGTAAATCTCCATACCAAGGATCAGTAGTGCTAATTAGGAACAGGAATTCATCTGGAAATGAATCGGTGGGCTCATATTCTGTGGTAGCATAGGGAAGGTCACATATAAGCTCGGCAAAGACCAAGGATTTATTTGATGTAGCCTTGGCAAATTTGAGATCAAAGTCCTGAAGGATAACGATCCAACGGGAGTACTTGTCCCCGGGTACCTGATGAGTCAGAATGTAGTACATTGGGTTCTAGTCTGCCAATACAGTGGTAGTGCGAAGCAGAATGTAGTGACGAAATGTTTGCACAGCAATGACCATGGAAAAATATAGCTTATCCACATGTGAATAATGAGTTTCAGAATCAATAAGATTCTTACTGGTGTAATAAATCACATGCTCCTGACCATGGAGATTTTCCTACACTAAAACCATGGCGATGGTAGTAGTAGAGGTAGCAATATACAAGAGAAAATCCTTTGAATAATTTGGGGGGTGTATAGCGGGTGAATGAGTCAGAGAGTGCTTAAGATTATCAAAGGTGCGTTGGGCTTGGTCATCCAAGAAGAATGGAGTGTTCTTCTTGAGGAGATGCATATAACCGTGCGTTTTCTTAGCGAAATTGCACACGAAACGACAGAAAAAGTTTTCCTTCCCCTACAAACTTTGGAGTTCAAGGATGTTGGTTGGGGCTGGTAGATTAATGATAGCAGAAATCTTCAAAGGATCGATCCGGATGCCATCTTTGGATATTACAAAGCCAAGCAAACGTCCCATATCAATGCAAAAAACACATTTATGCAGATTGAGCTGTATATTATAATGACGACATCTCAGGAATATGTCTCTAAGATGACCATGATGGTCCTCCCGTCGCTGTGAATGAGTAGGGAGGTCCTCAAGGTACGGTTCAACAATATGTTTAATGTCGTGAAACACATAGGACATTGCGTGATGAAATGTGGCTCCAGCGTTTTTCAAGCCGAAAGGTAACTTCTTATATGCAAAGGCTCCCCATGGGCAAATGAATGTCGTCTTATGCTGATCGGAGGGCAATATCTCAATCTGATTATAGCCAGAGAAGCCATCCATGAATGAAAAGATGACCCTTCCAGCATAGTTGTCGATAATCTGATCGATGTGCGGGGTAGGAAAGTTGTCCTTGGGACAAGCTTTATTTAAATCCCTAAAGTTGATGCAGACTCTAATGGTGCCCTGCTTTTTATTGATAGGGACAATGTTCGATACCCATTCCGTCAGAGGTACAGGATAAATAAAACCAGCTTTCAGAAGTTTCTCAATCTCAGCTTTAATAGCTGTGGCCTTCCTAGGATGGAATTGCCTAAGTTTTTGCCTGATAGGTTTAGCCATGGGATAAGTTTTAATCTCGTGGACCACAATGGAAGGGTCAATCCCCGACATCTCTTCATAGGACCAGGAAAAAATATCACGGAATTCCTTAAAAAGTGCCTTATATGCTTCAGATTCATCTGTGGAGCAGTTATGCCCAACATGAACGTGCTCAATAACATCAGGCTTGGCTGATATGTCAATTGGGTTCGTCTGAGTAATGTTGCAAAGGTTTCCTTCAGAATCTGTGTCTTGCAACAATATAGGACTTTGCAGAACCTTGACAATATCAGTAGGAAACAAGGATGCAAAATCATGGCTGCTCAAACTGGTATTGGGGAGGAACATGGATCTATGATGGTGATCCTCCCAAATGGGCTCATCTGTATTCATGATCTCTATAATGGACTCATTGAAAGGGAAAGTCTTAGAGAGATAATCTAGAATCAGAAGAGAAGGTTCTAACCAGTACGATTAATGGTAAGGATATGAAGCCACCAAATGAATGTCATCAGTGTGATTATCGAAACAAGTTTGAATGGTGTCATACATAGCTTCATGCGGGCTCAATGAGGTGGAATCAACAACATTTTGGCCCCGGGGCTCAAAATCAAATGAGGCGATCATATGTACTATCGCGGTATCCATGCTAGGAGGAGTAGAGGGAAAAATTCCCATAAGGGATGAATCCTTCAGCATACCTACCCCAATCGACTAGTAAGGAGGAGGGGACTGACCTAACATGGGGATGTTATTAGCCATGGAGGTAGTAACATCCAGCGTATAGAAATCAAGCTGGTCAATGGTAACAATTCTCCCAAGATGCAGGAATTGGATTGTTCAAAATACTGTTGAAGCAACAGCATTCATGGCATAGAACCAATTCCTTCCTAAAAGGAGGTTATAATCCAAAGGGGCATCTGCCACTTCTACTTGGATGGAAATGGTTTTTCCCCCCAGCTCAACCATGAGGGCTGATATGAGGCCATGGGGTTGGTAACCCCGTCCATCAAAGGCTTTAAGGGTCGTAGGTGATGTAGCAAGTTCAGGAGAGCCAAGAGCTTTCCAACAAGTCAGAGATAACACTGAGGTCGAAGCTCCTCCATCTAGTACCGTTCGAAAGACTTTCTTTCCCACTACTTTCGTAATGATCTAAAAAGCAAGTTTATGCAGTAATATAGGTTTATAGTTCTCAACATTGAAGTGAATCAAGTTAGTGTTATCCGGGTCTACAGCTCCTAATGCGGTCAACAAGTTCTTGCACTGTGTAGGGCAACTTTGGAGTACTTCTAGGGTAGACATCACACAAGGTGCCTGGACGAGATCTTCAACAACATTATAGAATTGAGCAGCTTGGGAATTGGGATTAAAGATAGCCTTCTGAAGAGTACTCTTTGGTGGGCGCAAAATCATGTCGATAGTAGGCTTCTTGATAGACAAGGGAACAGTAGACGAGGATTCCAGAGAACTAGTAGAGGGAGCTTTCCCTGAAGAAAATTGATCTTCTTTCTGATTTGTGGGTTTATCATAATTCTGGCTTCGAGTTTATAGATGGATGGTATCTGAGGACATCATATGAATTTACTTCGATGAACTAGAGTTACCCTGGTTAGACATATGGTCTACCAGTTGTTGTTGAGAGGGAAAGGGATCTGTAAGTACTGCAGGTGCGGGATTAGACTTTAGAAACTGGGAGATTTCGTCCTGACGGGGACACTCCTTTGAAAAGTGGTCACCACCGCACAACAGACAAGGATATTTATCCTTCCTTTTCCCTTTGTCGTTGTCATTATTGGTTGATCATGGGGTCTCTTGTTGGTTTCTAGGTTTTTTATTTCGATTTTTACCTTTCTTTTTATTACCCGAGGTTTGAGTACTTTGAATAGAATTGACCTCGGCAGAAACCTTAGGAGTTGAAGGAGTAGCAGTTTGGGTTTGCTTGGAAGGTTTCGCTATGGATGAGGACTGGAATGAACCAACAATCCCATCAATAGGTACTTCTGCTGGTGGCTTGGCAGGGTCAGTGCTGGGGCGAGGAGCTTGAGGAATCAGGTCATAAAGAGTCTCGAACTGGGAATAAACCAAGTCTAGGTAATGAGCCTGACTAATAGCTTGCTCTTCAGTAACGACACTGCCCATGGCCACATCTCAAGCAATAGGAGGCAACAAGGACTTAGTGAACCAATCAACTAACAACTGATTCGGAATAGGGGACTTAATAAGCCTTTCTTCGCCTTCTCCACTCATGAATATGATCATAAATGTGGGTGAAGGTGTTCTATTGTAGAGAAGTTAAAAGATCAGTGCCCATTTCATAACAAATAGGGAGCTGAAAGTGCATAAGGAATACGGTTGCCAATGAGACAAAATCCACAAACGAATGTTGTGGGAGTTCAATATACCACTTCGCGGCCGTACCGGTCAAAGTTCACTGAAAGAGTCGTAATAAAACAGAATCATCCATGAGGGAGTTTGAGGAACACCACAAATGAAAAGTCATAACATGGCTCCGCGGATCTTCACCTTGCTTCCCATTGAATTTCAAAATATCTGATGGTAACTTTACTGGAATGGGAGGCCATGAGGGATTATGTCAAATGGGATCATTAATCAACTTGGACAAATCAGGCAAGTCCAAATTTTCTAGGGAAGGTAACTGTCGATTGGGCTCCACATACTGATAATATTGATATGGAATGTAATTACAAGTAGGGCCATAGGTAGACTGATAAATAGGTTACTATGAAGAAGAACTACCAGGAGATCTGCCCATGGGGGGTTGATTTCTGGAATTAGGACCGCTAGGACCATTAGGGCCTCCAGGAGGAGGACCTCCAGAGCCACTGGGACCACTAGGACCACTAGGACTATCGGGACCACCAGGACCACCAGTACCACCAGGAGGCAGACCACCAGACCCTACGGAACCTCCAGGATGTGGTAAATCTCTAGAGCCATCGGAACCACTAGGTGGAGGGCCACTAGACCCTCCCGAGCCATAAGGAGGAAAGCCACCAGGTCCCATAGGACCACTAGGACCACCAGGACCATGAGGAGGACCGCTAGACCCTCTAGGACCATTAGGTCCCCCAGGGGGAGGACCTCCATAAGGTGGTCATCCCACACCTCCCGCAGTATGTATGGGTATCCCTCCCATGGCTGACATGTAAGACCAGTTGGGTTTCCCCCATGGCATAAAAGTGTTGCTAGGGAATGGAATTCTAGTAGGATTAGATGGATGATTACCTATAGGTATTTGATAACCATAACCACTAGAAGAATGAATGGGAACAGGTTGTGCCCCCAAGGGCTGACCTAAACTAGATGGAGGATTTACCACATTAGTGTGGGTGGGAGGGACAAAAACTATAGATGTTTCTATGTTAGGGGTCTGCCCTTGACTAGGTACAACTCTGGAATCAGATAACGTAGGTCGTGTCGGGGGTTTCCCACCGACATTCAAAGGTACTGACGGAATAGGAATTGAAGGTTGGGCCCCAGATGCAAAAGACCTGGGAGGATTTGGAACAGACATAACATAAGAAGTGATAGGGGTGGAAATTTGACCTGGACTGTGGGTTGTTAATGGACGATCTATAATCGGCTCAATGGGTCTCATAGAATCAGCTAGTGAACGATATCCCACGAGAAATGATGTGGGATGAACTAGTGAAGAGCCTAATAGGTTATCAATCTACTTTTCTACCTCCTGGGCATGAAGGATAGCAACACGGTATTGCCTACATTCTTCTTCACTTTCAGGAGAACTTACACGGGCGCCAAATGAGGCAATGGACTATCCAATAGGTTTCTCCCAAAAAGGAGCATTAGGACCAAATTTTGGACAGGTATCCTCAACATGACCTTCCATGGGAGGATGGAATGATGAATCGTCCTGGGAAGGTTGTTGGACCAAGGGAGGCGAGTGTGAAGAATATGGTACTCCACTTTCCACCACCATATTATCTCCCACTTGGGAGGTGGTAGCAACTCCTTGGTCGATAGCTTCCATTGGATTTTCTCCTGAAGTAGGAGTAAAATCAGGTGGCAAGCCTCCTACTCTCCTGGACTGTCTTAAATAAGCTAGTGTGTATAGTTCCTATCTAACCCAGGGTCTAAAAATCTAGAAAAAACACACCAAAATAATTCCCTACTCAAACTATAGGTCAAAACAAGCAGACTTAAAATGACAGGAGGAGTTCAAAATTCAGGTCTCTCACTAGGATTGTCAAGCAGGTGCCACTCATGATATACCTCGAGGGTACGTGCGTAGTAATCTCCTCGAATGCTGTTTTTGGTGTATGGATCCAAACAAGACAGCCAAAGGGCTTTTCTCAGATAGATAAGGTACCCTAGTGGGGTCTCCCAATATACTCAAGGTATGTGGGAGCTCGAATTGGTAGTAGTGCTGTCTAATGCATAACCGTACAACCGTACACAAGGGGCCTTCTGATATACAATCGAGTACGTGAAATACCTTTCTATATACCTCAAGGGTACGTGAAAGGCCGTTCGATATACTGACAGTACGTGGAAAAACTGCACGAGTCTTGGAATGTAAAGCTGACAAATAACGACAGCTCCTATGTTTTATGATGCCCAAACATGTCTCTAACCTATCACTCAAGTTACTACGTAAATTTTAACCTACAACTATCGTTAATTTTAACTTGTACGGTTAGGTGAATGCATGATGTTTTGACAAAAAAGTAAAACCATGCAATATGCTTGTGCAAATGTTCACTTTACTGTTCAATATGCCTACTTACAGGAGGGAAGAGAGTGTTTTTCTTTTTGTTTCAAAACCAAAAATCAGTCCAATCAATAGTCATGAACATCAAATCAAAGACAAGCAAATACTTCTACAAACCAAATTCTTCTTTTCAAAAGCAAATGGGAAGGGTGAGAATCTCTTTTCCTAAAAGAACAACACCAAGCACACCTGTATGCCAATGCACTCTAACTTTTCAAATTTTTTTAAAAACATAAGCAAATCTAACTTAAAACTACCATTTTTTTTTGGATCGAGATAGTCCTATATGCATGAGAGGCGAAAGATCATAAAGGTCCTGAAAGCTTATAAAGTCAATTAGAAAACTAAAATCCAACGCTAAAAAATGATGTCCTAATCTCAAGAAAAACTTTTCTTTTTGAAGGGAAGAAAAAGAAGTTTACTATGCAAGCAAGAAATGAAATCTAGAAGCTAATATAGTGTTCTTCTTTCAGTATATGCAACAAAAAGAGAGTTCAATGAACACCCTAACTTTTAGAAAACAATAAATCCTTCTTTAAGGACAACCAACAAGTGAGAAGCGGATGAACAATAAAAAATACTAAACAAATTTTTGAAATTCCACTCAAAATCAATCTTAAACCATCAAAGCAGCAAGCCACACACATTAGATTCAATAACACAAGCTTGATAATAGAATTTAAAGCAATCAAAATTCCGAATTTTCACAAAGAAAAATGAGGAAAGGGTGTTTTGGATTAATTCCTACCTAGTACCGCGCTTTGTAGGTGTTGTAAGAGCGTTTCCAAAGCAGCACCGCTCCTTGCAAACTAGATATAGGCGGTGGCACTGCATACTACTCACTATGTTCAGCTGGTGGCACCGCTCCTCGTACCCTATAGATGGCCAAAACAAAAAAGAGAATGATGGATCAGATAAAAAAAAACTAGATCAAGGCAAATACTGTCGAATTGAAAGTGGTAATAGAGCATAAAAAACCGAAATGACTCAGATCTGGAAATTTCAAGCCCAAATAATACAAATCAGAAAGTAGATCTGACTGAAAAGAGTTGAAGAAAATAGAGCCTGGATTCAGACAAGAGTTTCAGACTGAGGAAGATCAGAACAATTGAATACTTCAATCCCCAGTGGAGTCGCCAGATTTGTTAACCGGAATATTTCACCTCTTGCAGACAGAAAGGTGTTCCACTAGTCTGAATGGTTCAGATCCAGAAAAAATAGATCATAGAGGCTGATAACTCTCCCTAGATGCTCTAGATATATGGAATACAAGGCTTTGATAGTCCACCTGTGTACCTCCAATCAAGCTCAACATGAAACAGTTCAAAGCAACCAGAATATGATCTACTAATCTATGCTAGTGACTAAGGAATCTAGCAATATATATCTAAAATCAAACATCAACAATATATATGGGACAAAAAATCAACTTGCATTAGAAATATGAAGAAGTTTACAACCAAGCCTTAGTGTTGACATGCATCTCCATGAAACCAGTTCTTCATCCCCAAAAGCTCCGACTCTAGCTCTCTATGCTCTCTCCAAATTATCTTGGGCCAAGAATCAGTCCAACAACATAACAATACCTTCAATGTTCTCCCCTCAACCATGGCTATGAGCTCATATTTATAGGGCTTTAATGGATAGAGATAATTGAGAAATTAGTGGGTGAGGTGGCCTCTAAGATCCTAGGATGAGGGATCTTGAGCTCAACCAACCCATAGAAGTAGGGATAAGGCAGTACACGAGGCTTATCATCTACACACCTCGAGAAAATTCTCTTTTTCCCTTTTTACCCAGGGTACCATGCTTTTCCCTTTTTACCTAGGGTACTGCGCTTCTCCTTCTATTAACCGAAATATTTCACCTCCTGCAGATAACAAGGTGTTCCGCTATTTTGAATGGTTCAGATCCAGAAAAAATAGATCACAGAGGCCGATAAATCTCCCTAGATGCTATAGATATCTGGAATACAAGGCTTTGATAGTCCACCTGTGTACCTCCAATCAAGCTCAACATGAAACAGTTCAAAGCAACCAGAATTTGATCTACTAATCTATGCTAGTGACTAAGGAATCTAGCAATATATATCTAAAATCAAACATCAACAATATATATGGGATAGAAGATCAACTTGCATTAGAAATATGAAGAATTTTACAACCAAGCCTTAGTGTTGACATGCATCTCCATGAAACCAACTCTTCATCCCCAAAAGCTCTGATTCTATCTCTCTATGCTCTCTCCAAATGATCTTGGACCAAGAATCAGTCCAACATCATAACAATACCTTCAATGTTCTCCCCTCAACCATGGCTATGAGCTCATATTTATAGGGCTTTAATGGATAGAGATGGTTGAGAAATTAGTGGGTGAGGTGGCCTCTAATATCCTAGGATGAGGGATCTCAAGCTCAACCAACCCACAGCAGTAGGGATAAGGCAGTACACAAGTCTTATCATCTAGAAGCCTCGAGAAACTTCTCTTTTTCCCTTTTTACACAGGGTACCGTGCTTCTCTTTCTATGACAGAGAGGTTCTGGTAATAACCGCCTATGGACCAAGGGCAATGGGCAGTGGCACCACTTGTGGACAACCAATGAAAGGTGGTGCGAGCAGGGGTACTGATCCTGGATAAAGGGGCATGCGCGGTGCTGGGAATTTGTATGACATATTGATGAAAAACCATTTAGTTTCCACTCCAGAAGCTGGGATTCAGGGCAAGTAGGTATGTCAAATGTCTTATCACATGATGGTGACAGGATTTTGGTATAACACAACCCCCGTACAAAGAATCCCCACCGTCCCCTTATACCTAGGAAGAACCCACAGTTGCGGACCGACCATCCATGTGCCATTTGTAACACTTACGTCTATTACACACATCACTTTCCTCATATGAACCACATCGGCCATTTAATCCAAAATGATCATCAACGTGACCTCAATGGGGCTTCTCCAGCTCATCCAAACCTAGCACCACTGGGTCCTCTCCCTATGGTGGTGCTCCAAAACCCCCTACCAAACCAAGGAATGGTTTCAACCCAACCTTTGGTCCCACACACTTCTGTGGTCACTTTTGTGGGTCAACCCACTGATCCTGGTCTCCATCACCTCATGACATTATCATCTGATGTCAACCTATAGACTCGATGAAACTAGTATGGCTCCACCACATAAACCATTAAACCCTCTGGGGAATCTACCTCCACTACTCCAGATATGTCTTTGCATTTGCTGAGACACCCCAGGGACGAGACTGCCAAAATCTCATGATTCCCTTTGCATCGTGTCATGTACAACACCACTGCAAGAGCTGTGCTCAACTACAGTATAGTCGACGACTTGGCCCAGTCTCCCTAAGCCATCTCTACTCTCGAATTTCTAAAAGCTAGCCCCTTGCAACACAAAGAGTTTTTATCTATGTTAGGTGCTATCGATCCCTTTAACTCTAGGTTGATCACCTTCTACCTGGATCAATGAGAACCCCGGATGTCATCATTCATTTCCTTCCAAGTTCCTCTCATGATTCAGAATTTTGTTATTCATCGATGCATCATTGATGAGGGGGCATCCACCTATGTTATGTCAACCTTTGTTTGGCAGAAACTTGGATCCCCAACCCTTCAACCTTCTTCCACCTCTCTTCACGCCTATGATGATCGTGTTGCTCAACCCCAGGGCATACTCATGAATGTCCTTGTTGAGTTAGCTGGAAAAACAATTGTGATTGACATTGAGGTTTTCAACACCCAACTTGATTACAACCTCCTCCTAGGAAGTAGTTATATGTATGCAATGCGAGTTGTTGCCTCTACCATATTTCGACTCTTGATGTTCCCTCATGATGGGAATATCATGACATCAACCAGCTGACATACTATGATCCAAAGGGACCAGCTACACCGGAACACGTCCTCCCTACTATCGACACTACCATCAATAGCTTGTCCATACCTTGCCTATTTGTCGTTGGCCTAGGATTATTTTCCAGTGGTCCTATGATAGACACCTTTTTGTCCTTACCACCTCCTCCTTCACTAGCTGATATATCATATTTGTGCACTATCACATCCAGTAACATTTCAAACTCATCGCAACCTCAACCACAGACCTCGGGGAATTATTGGGGTTCACTTCGTGCCCACACGATTCCCTTCCTCATTCCACCTTCCAACATCATGAGTAAGCCCATCATGGCTACTCTCAACCTTCCTGGTTTCACTTTGGTTATTCTTGTGTGGTACCTTGATCCACCTACCCCTCCCCCAACTCCCCAGATTGTGTTGACTACTTTCCAACCTATTGAGATGATGTCACATCCACCTCTTGGTACAAAAACGACTACTTCTGTCTCTACTGCTATTCCCTCTCCTTCAATGAAGAATGGGGGCAAGATGCGCAAAGTGATGATAGAACTACATCCTCCTCCTATATGTGCTTTATGTGATGTCCAAGGCCATGTGACACAACATTTTCCTGATTTTCCTATCCTTCGCACTGACATGCGCATTGTAGTCAAGACCGAGGATGCACCAATTGTCAATGTACCAACCATACATGCGGTTAATAAAAAATTGCTTCAAACCAAACCACCCACCCATGTGTAGTTTGTGGCCTATATGGTCATCATTCACACAATTTCCCAAACTTTATTGAGTATCATCCACTCCTCAGTGACCTTCGCAAGCAGTCCCACGAGTCCAACATTAATGTCCTTGAGGATATCCACCCTCTGTCTTCTTCCTCAGACACCAATAACACCATTTACACGATATCTACTTCCAATAGTCCTTGCTCGTCTTCGACTGTGGAATATCTTCCTGATCTATTCTGACACCACTTTCATGATGACAGAGAGATCCCTAAAACTGCCACCGGTTTTACCTCATTTCACTTAGTCCATGGTGTGGAATTGGTTCTTCCCATTGAATGCCAGATTTCGTCGCTTTGCCTTGCCATTAAAAATTTACCTGATACTTCACTGTTAGAACAATGCCTACTTATGCTTGAACAGACTAATGAGGATCGTTGTGTTTTTATCCAAATGATTGAAGCAACCAAGACTCGGTCAAAGTCCCACTATGAATCCCACGTCCAGCCATGCACCTTTAGCGAAGGGGACCTAGTCCTTGTCTACGACCAGGAAAATGATAAGATTGGGAAAGGAAAGTTCAAATCCATGTGGTATGGACCTTATGTCATCCATTGATGTCTCAGCAAGGGGGAATATCTACTTTCTTACTCTGACAATCACTCTTACATAAGCCCATCAATGGGATTTACCTCAATAGGTTCTATGCCTGAAGTCAAAATCTGCTTTTCAACTTGTATTTTGACCTCATCACAACCTCAATCGCAGAACTTGAGGAATTATTGGGGTTCACTTCCTGTCCACGTGATTCCCTTCCTCTTTCCACCTTATGGAATTGTGAGTAAGCCAGTAATGGCTACTCTCAACCTGCCTAGTTTCACTTTGGGTATTCTTGTGTGGTACCTCGATCCACCTACCCCTCCCCCGACTCTCCATATTGTGTTGACTCCCATCCAACCTATTGAGATGATGTCACACCCACCTCCTAGTACAAAAAATGACTTATTTTTTCTCTACTACTACCCCCCCCTCCTTCTACAAATACTGGGGGCAAGACACCCAAAGAAATGACATAAGCACATCCTCCTCCTACATGTGCTTTATGTGATGTCGAAGTCCATGCGACACAACATTGTATCAATTTTCCTATAATTCACATCCACATATGTAGTGTAGTTGAGACTGACGATGTGTCACTTGTCAACATACCAACCATACCTGTGGTTAAGAAAAAATCGCTCCGAACCAACCACCCATGTGCAGTTTGTGGCCTATATGGTCATTATTCACACCATTTCCCAAAATTTCCTAAGTACCAGTCACTCCTCACTAACCTTCGCACACCTTCGTAAGAACTCCCACAAGTTCGACATTACTGTCCTTGAGGAGATCCACCCTTCGACTTCTTACTCGGAAACCAATAACACCATTTACACTATCTCTACTTCCAATAGTCCTTTCCCATTGTCGACTATGGAAGATCTTCCTGATCTATCCCAACACCACTTTCGCAATGATGGAGAGATCCCTAAAACCACCACTGGTTTTACCCCATTTCACTTAGTCCATGGTGTGGAATCGGTTCTTCCCATTGAATGACATATTCCCTCACTTCACCTTTCCATCGAACTTTTACCTAATACTTCACCATTAGAACCAAGCCTAATTATGCTTGAATAGACCAATGAGGACCTTCATGATACTCTCCAAATGATTGAAGCGGTCAATACTTGCTCGAAGTCCCACTATGACTCCCACGTCGACCCATGCACCTTTAGCGAGGGGGACCTAGTCCTCATCTACAACCAAGCCAATGATAATATTGGGAAAGGGAAGTTCGAATCCATGTGTTATGGACCTTATGTCTCCATCGATGTCTCAAAAAGGGGGCATATCTCCTTGCTGACTCTGACGGTCACCTCTTGAAGAATCCCCACAATGGGATTTACCTCAATAGGTTCTACGCCTGAAGTCGTTCACCATGACTACCTTTGTATCATGTTTTTTCTTTCTTATTTTCCTCATTTTTGCGATGAATCTCACAATGTGTCTCCTTGGTTTCTCCAAATGGATCCTACCTCACCTTACTATGATGGTTTCGCTGATGGAGCAAGTAGATGGTATCCTAATCCCATCTCAGTTGCACGGGTCATTTATTCCTTGTCACATGAGTTGATCCATATCGACGAAATATGTGTTTGTGTTTCTACCATCAACCAGGTTGAGGATGAGGGTGTCTCTAGACTCCTGACCTCCTCCTTTCACTTGGGTATTCGTCACCTTGATGTCTTCCTATACTCCCAGCTGCTTGTCTCCCAGTTGAATAACTACTACCAGGTACACGATCCTTGCCTCTTTAGAAAGTTCCTATGCACTAGACACTTGGTTAGACATTTCAAATCCATTTCATTCATGCATGTTCCAAGAAGTCTTAGTAGTGTAGCGGACCAAATGGCTAATGAAGTTCTAGAGTGGCACATCAATCATCGCATATAGGAAATACACTGCATCATGCATTGTCATATAGTCATGCATACCTATGTCATATACATCATATAGGAATCATAACATAAAGAGACTCATAAAACCAATAAAAATATAAAAAGGTGCATCTACGTGCATATATATCATAAATATCATGTTCAGTACAAAATGAAAAGCTCCACAGGATTTCTCGATTGACCATACATATCATAAAAAAATCCCCATGCACCAACACATTAGGGGAAGCATCACAAGTTTCTAGTCCGAGTCATCCTCCTCTGAATTTGTGTCATCATCTGAGTCCTCCTCATCATTGGAGCTCTCCTCCTCCATCGGCTTGTCAGTCTATTTAGTTTCTTTGGCATACTCAACAACAACTGCGATCCTCTTCATGAGAGAGATCCACACTAGAGGAGCCTTGTAGAATGTGGCGATCAAATCATCATTAAGGTATTTCCACCCATTATCGGTGACCCCCTCTAGCAACTGCCCCACATCTAGCCACATTGATTCCATTGTAGCACTTCACTTCCTCCTATTCTCGTGAGAGGGTGGATCTAACCCCTCCACCCTGCCCCTGCATCGCTGGTACCCTGCCAGAGGGTGCGGTCTCACGTATGCACATGCACACAATATTTCATTAGTATCTATCACACACATGATCTAGATACCACTATTCTAGTAAACTATATATTAATGAAACCACAAAAGCATCATGTATACGTACCGTCAGGTCCCCAGACCTGCCCTGTAGGTTGAGGCATCTCTGAGTCTCCCTGGTAATCCATCCCTACGTATGGATAGTCCTCTATGAGGAATGGAATCTATCACCAATCTGCAAAAACCTCTCAGGTGAAGAACCAACCCACCAAGCCGCCTCCCTCTCTAATCATCATCTCCCACCATCTCCTCATGTGAGGCTCGCAAGGTCCCCCCTTTATGCACTTCCAGATGCGGTCGCAGTGTTGGTAGTCACTCAAAGAAAAATGAGCACAAGAAGGAGGGGAAACATAAGTCCCCACCTACCAATTTGGCCCAATTCAGTGCACATTGAACCATCATCAAGTACATATGAGCCACCCATAGTAGGTTCCCCTGAGCACTCTCTCTACCATCAACCGTTGACTGTCTGAGATCTTATGCAGCCGTTTCGATCCCAATATGTGCAGCAACATAGCTGCCACTGCTTGAGTCTCCAGACTCTCAATGTCTCACACCAATATGTATGACTTATGCACATACACTAAGGCATAAAAATTCCTAGCACAAAGTTCATCCATCAACACCCCCCTTGGGAGCGTTGACGAGGTGTCGTTGATCATGCCCAACAACGAGAGACCAGTCAAAAAGTATACATCTCAGAGGGTGATATTCAAATGCTCGCCTTGGATGATGAAACACTCAAAGCCTCTATCCGAATAACTCACCAACTTGTCCAACAACAGTTTTAATGAACGCATCAAGGGGATATGAAAGAACTTCAGTAACCCACATTGGGAGAGCGTGTCCTATACCACTCCATCATCCTCCACATATTCTCTGAGATCACTGAAGTATTTCTCTCACCACCTAACTTGAGGCATCCTACACATGCACAAAGTCCCTGTCAGAGCCATTCATACAAAAATTCTCATTTTGGGATAGGTTTCGTTTGTTTGGCCTTTTTGTGCAACCCAAGTCACGCAAAAATGCTATATAGGTGCGCCTAGGTCGCTCTTATATCCTAAACAGGTGCAACTTGGGTCGCGCATGTCTCCCTGATATGTACGACTGGGTAATGCTTGTCTTCCTGATAAGTGCAACCCAATCCTGAGATCCTTTCAGGCTTGACCATGGCCCCTAGAGTGAGGAAAACAAAAAAGTACACCATTGAAATTGGTGGGATCAGTGAGAGCTCTTACCTGCAATTCACAGATTGGAAAAATGTCGGCCCAGTCGAAAGAAATCAACAGTTGTGTTTTGGGGCCCTCCACTCCAACTTAGCACTGCACAATGAAAATTACACATGTCATGTGGTCCCCCTTGTTTATAGGCCTTGTTAGTTTTTCAACATTAATCTAGCATTATGTTAGGATCTTTACTGAGAGAATAACAAGTACAACAATATAACATAAGCACATCACAAGAGACAAGAGACACAAAGATTTTTATTTGGGGAAACCATAAAGGAGAAAACCCCACAACTTCCTCAGAGATAGAATCAACACCAAAACAGTAAAATCCCCAAAGAAGTAGTCTTCTTCTTCTGTCTAGTCCCAGTGTATTTCCTTCCTCACTAATGCGCCACACTTGAGTGAGTGAATGATGTGTATGATAAATATAGAGACTCACTCTCTATTTATATTCTTTCATTTACTTGAAGTGCACTCAATCATGTCAGCCTAACTTAACAATTACTTACTAGAGTCGACATCTTTAGGAGTGTCTAATAACCCTAGTGCCCCCAAACTATGGGGACTTTAAAAATGACTTGTCATGACTTATTTACATTATTGATCCTCCCGATCGGAACATTGGGGTATGAAAATATGACTCAAATACATAATAGATACATCCCGGAATAAACATTGGGTTACAATACATAAGATACATAGATGAATACATTCCGAAGTTACAAATACATCAACACTCCCTCTTAACTAGGAAGGTATTCTTTCGACACAATTTTCAGCACTGGTCTTCTTCTCTGTATTAGCTGGATCATCTCGTCTTCAAGTCATCTTCGTCTTCAAGTCATATTCATCTTCAAGTCATCTTCATCATCGGATCTGGATCATCATGGGACATCATTACTAGATCTGGATCTTCTCTCGATCTGGATCAACATCACTGGACTGGATCTGGATCATCTCTCAATCTGGATCAATATCACTGGACTGGATCTGGATCATCACTCGATATGGATCATCACTACTGGATCATCATCACTGGATTTGGATCATCACTCGATCTGGATCATCACTGGCTGTCATTACTGGATCTGGATCATCACTGGTGCTATCTCATGATTCTTCTCGTCACAGGAATTTCTATATTAGAGCCAGCCCTTTTTCATGCTAGTTGTAGGCCTACCCATCATGTAGGTCTTCACCCAGCACTTACATCTGACCTACTCATCAGAAAGGCATGCCCAGCACTCACATCTGATCATGTAGGAACCAATCCTATAATCATATCAGAAAGTCCCAGCACTCACATTCACCAGCATGATAGGACACACCTACTATCATCTGTGAAATGGCTCAGCACTTACAACCACCAGCATGATAGGAAACACCTACTATCATCTGTGGAAAGGAACAACACTCACATCCACCAGCATGGTAAGACACACCTACTACCATATGTGGAAAGGCTCAGCACTTACAATCACCAGCATGGTAGGACACACCTACTACCATCTGTGAAAAGTCACCGCACTTACAATCACCAACATGATAGGACACACCTACTATCATCTGTGAAAAGGCACAGCACTTACAGTCACCAGCATGATAGGACACACCTACTATCATCTGTGAAAAGGATCAGCACTTACATCCATCCAGGTGGGAACACATCCTGCTCACAATGATGGAAGGTCGTACACTCATATCTGATCAAGAGGGAACACATCCCAACAATCATATCAGAATGGCCCCTACTACCATATGTGGAAAGGCTCAGCACTTACAATCACCAGCATGGTAGGACACACCTACTACCATCTGTGAAAAGTCACTGCACTTACAATCACCAACATGATAGGACACACCTACTATCATCTGTGAAAAGGCATAGCACTTACAGTCACCAGCACCATATGTGGAAAGGCTCAGCACTTACAATCACCAGCATGGTAGGACACACCTACTACCATCTGTGAAAAGTCACTGCACTTACAATCACCAACATGATAGGACACACCTACTATCATCTGTGAAAAGGCACAGCACTTACAGTCACTAGCACGATAGGACACACCTACTATCATCTGTGAAAAGGATCAGCACTTACATCCATCCAGGTGGGAACAGATCCTGCTCACAATGATGGAAGGTCGTACACTCATATCTGATCAAGAGGGAACACATCCCAACAATCATATCAGAATGGCCCCCAGTCCTCCTTGACTGAGCTACCTGGTAACTGACCAAGCGCCTCCATTCTCCTAGAGAATGGCAGTTGCCCTTACATCTGACCAGCTCATTGGAATGGCCAACACTCACATCTGACATGGAAGGAACTTAATCCTTTAGCCATGACATAATGGTTCAGCCCTTACATCTGATCAAGTGGGAACACATCCCTTTATCACATCAGAATGACTACTCAGTTTTTACACTGAGTGTTCCTGGTAACTGACCAGGTGCCTCCATTCCTAGAATGGCAATTTCCTTTACATCTGTCCTACTCGACAGAATGGCTAGCACTCATATCTGACATGGAAGGGAGAAACCCTACCACCATGACATAATGGCTCAGCCCTTACATCTGACCATGGAAGGAACCAATCCTCTCACCATGTCAGAATGGCTATGGGTCTCATCACTTTCTCTTGGAGGGAACCTCGATCTAGAGAACACCAAGTCTCTCCCTGAAGTACTCGAACTTCAGCCTAGCCAATGGCTTCGTCAATACATCAGCTATCTGTTCCTCCATCGCAACATATTGGAGCTTCACTGCTCCTCTCTGCACCATATCCTTGATATAGTGATACTTGATCTCGATATGCTTCGACTTGTCATGGAACACTGGATTCTCTGACAACTTCACGCAACTCTGGTTGTCACAATGTATACAAGTAGCATCCAACTGGAGATCAAATATATCAAACAGTAGCTTTCACAGCCATACTACCTCACAACTAGCTGAACAAGTTGCGACATACTCTGCTTCAGCTGTACTCAGTTCCACATAGGATTGCTTCTTGCTAAACCAAGAGATCACACCTGATCCCATACTAAATCAACATCCTGAAGTACTCTTCCTATTAATGGCACTTCCTTCCCAATCTGAATCAACATAACCTTCCAGGTTAATCTTTTGATTCACATCGTACTTGAGCCCATAATCAACTGTACCCTTCAGGTACCTCAGGATATGCTTTGTAGCAGTCAAGTGAACACTTCTCGGATCTGTCAAGTACTGGCTCAATGTGTTCACAACAAAGCAAATATCTGGTCTCGTGTTCATCAAGTACATCAACGACCCAATCATCTGATGATACATCATAGCATCAACCGACTCTGATGAAGCATCACTCAATAGCTTCAGGTTCGATGCCATAGGTGTGGCCATGGCCTTGCATTCCATC
>LPNX011208636.1:72557-114216 GCA_001517045.1 Pseudotsuga menziesii | reverse complement strand
TGTCCAAGGAAGATTCCATCTGTACTCTGCCACACCTCCATACCTAGAAAGTAATGCATCATCCCCAAGTCCTTCATTTTGAACTCAGCAGCAAGCTTTATCTTTGTATCAACAATCAACCCATCTGTACCTGTCACAAATAGATCATCTACATACAGTAGGAGCATCACTGGGTTTCCATCTTCAACCTTGTAGTAGAGGTTGGAATCTGCTTTACTCTTGGTAAAGCCCAAACTGGATAGAAAGCTGTCAATTCTGCCGTACCAGGTCCTGGGTGCCTGTTTCAAACCATATAGGGCTTTCTTCAATCTACATACGTGAGACTCTCTGTCATGTATCTCAAATCTGAGTGGCTGTTCTACATACACTTCCTCTTCTACTACACCATTCAAGAAGGCAGTCTTGACATCCATCTGGTGTATCTTCCATTTCATCACTGCAGCCAGAGCAAGTACTGATCTGATGGAAGTGTATCTGGCTATAGGTGCAAAGGTTTCTTCATAGTCTACTCCCTCTTTCTGAGAGAATCCTTGAGCTACAAACCTTGCCTTATACTTTTCAATGCTACCATCTGCAGCATGCTTGATCTTGTAGATCCATTTTGAAGTTACAACTGACTTCCCTTCTGGTCTTGGGACAACATCCCAAACATCATTCTTCATGATCGATTGATATTCTTCGATCATAGCATCCTTCCATTCTTTCTGTTCTGCCGCTTCTACATAATTGGAAGGTTCTTTATCAATGAAATCACATAGTAAAGCTACATACCCGGAATTGGATCTGGTCCTCTTTCTTTCTCTGTGATTCTCTTCTGGATCCCCGTATCTTTCCGCACCTTGGATAAGTTCATGTACCCAAGCAGGTTTCCTCTTATGAGGATTCTTCTCTAGAGGTGGATCTACAGGTCTTTGTGGTTCCTCAAAATCTCGATCTTCTTCTTGAGCTTCTTCGTCCATGATTGTATCATGAATTCTGGGTACTTCTGCTTCAGCTTCTTCAGGTTCTTCAGTAGGTTTCTTTCTAGATTTGTTGTAAGATGTACCTTCATCAAATGTCACATCCCTGCTGATGTCAATCTTCTTGTATCCTGGAAAATAGATTCTGTAAGCCTTCGAGCTTTTAGAGTATCCCACAAATATGCCCTTCTTTCCTGAAGGATCTAATTTTGTTCTCTTTTCTTTTGGAATGTGTATGTACATGGGACAGCCGAATATTCTGAGATGGATGACTTCTGGTTTCTTTCCAGAGAAGACTTCTTCAGGAGTCTTATTCTCGAGTACTCTATGTGGAGTACGGTTCTGTACATATACCGCTGTTATGGCAGCTGCAGCCCAAATATGCATAGGTAGATCTTGATCATGAAGCATTGCTCTTGCAGCTTCCATGATGGTTCTATTCTTCCGTTCTACAATTCCATTCTGTTGTGGATTATAAGGAGTGGACAACTCCCTCTTAATCCTTGATTCTTTGCATAGCTCTTTGAATTCATTCGAAGTGAATTCTCCGCCATTATCTGATCGAATGGTCTTGATCTTTTTTTCAGTATGGTTTTCGATCAAGGCTTTGAATTCTTTGAACTTGCTGAATAATTCATCTTTGTTCTTCATAAAGTAAATCCATGTCTTTCTAGAAAAATCATCAATAAAAGAAACATAGTATGCATACCCGCTTAGTGAGTTTGATGACATAGGACCACATACATCGGAGTGGATGATTTCTAGAATACCTTTGGCTTTGCTTTCGCTACTGGGAAATGTCTTCTTTGTATTCTTCCCTTTCGCGCATCCTTTGTAAATTCCATCATGTTTTGCTTGGAATTCTGGAAGACCTTCAACAACTTTTCTTGCAATAGGTAGTGCTTTGTAATGCACATGTGCAAGCCTTCTATGCCAAAGCTCATTTGGCTCTACTGTGTCATGGATCAAAGCTTGTTCTGGATGGCCCTTCAATTTGTACAAGCCTCCTTCTTGTTCTCCAATCACTACCACATCATCGGTGGTATTTCCTTTTGGCCACATGATGACTTGACCATCTATGAATGCAACCCGCATTCCTTTTACATCCAATGCTGAAATGGAGAGGAGGTTCTTCTTGAGTCCTGGCACAAACGATACTTCTTTCATTGTTAGAGACTTACCAGAGTCTAGCTTGTATGAAGATTCCCCACTGCCTTTTATTGGATATTGTTAGTCATCTCCTAGTTTCACCTTGTGAGGTGATTCATGTTCTGATAGTCTTACAAAGGATTCCTTGAATCCCGTCATATGTTTGGAAGCCCCATTGTCTATAAGCCAATCATCACTACCATGAGTAATGTTACCTATGAGAGATGATATCAGAACATATTCATTCTCACTTGAAGAATCTTCACTTTCATATCTGGATCTCTTCTTGGATGGTTCATCATCCTCTGCAGCATGAGCATGGTGTCTTATTTTGTTCCCTTTCTTCTTATGAGAGTGGCCCTTGTTCTTAGGGAAGTCTTTTTCAAAGTGTCATCTTTCATCACATGTATAACATCTTATTTTAGATAGATCTTTTCTAATGTTATCTTTATGATGAGGATCCTTACCTTTGGAGTAATGAGGTTTTCTTCTTCCCTTCTTGGAGTGGACTATAAGAGCTTGGTCTTCACTTCCCATCTTCTCTTCTCGAGCTGCTATCCGTGCTTCTTCTTGAGAACATTATTCCCATAGTCTGCTGAATTTGACTAACTTCTTTCTAGCACAGATTCCTTGGATAAAAGCATCCCATGACCTAGGAAGGCCATTCAAAGTAGTCATCACAATCTCTGCATTTTCCACTTCTTCATCAACAGCTTCTAATTGTTCCTTGATCTGAGAAACCCTTGTGAAGTATGACTGGATAGTTTCTGCATTCTGAATCTTCACATTCTTCAGTTGGTTCCTCAGGGTCATCTTCCAATTGATGTTCTTTCCTTCAAACAATTTGGTTAGGGCATCAAACATAGCTTTAGGTGTCTTGAGAGAGGACACATGTGGGATAATATGATCCTTAATAGAATCAGAAATGATCCTCTTTGCCATAACCATATTCTTCTTATGTAAGGCCTTTGCATCATCTCCCTCTGGAACTGGAACCTCCTCATGAATGTAGGAGTCTAATTCATTCTCTTCCAGGACCAGGGAGATCCTATACTTCCAGGCTCGGAAGTTATCAGCTCCCTCAAGCTTTTCATCAAGCTTGGTATGATGAGACATCTTAAATGAGAACCTCAAATGGAAATACAAAAGATTTTAGATCTTACCAGGTTCAAGATGTCGGATCTGAAACTTGAGCTGAAATCCTGCAGAGCTGGTTCAGGTGCAAAATAGGGTTTTGATTTTTCAGAGTTTTGTCCACCCAAATGCCTTGAAATTTGTTCCTAACTTTGATTTTGGGGAGGAGATCAATCCAGGCCTGGGCTCACTGAAAAATTCCTCTTCTGTAGAAATCCCTAATTTTCGACCCCAATGACAGGTCCAAAACTGAAAAACCTCAGAATTGGATTTTGTTTCGATAGAAAGATGCACCCTAGGGAGGAGAGTTGCTCCACCTTACTTTTGCTGAAAATATATGGAGGAAGGTCCACAAACTAGGAATCCCTAGTTCCCGCAGCTGCACAGTGTCTTCTTCTTAGGTTAGCTCTGATACCATGTTAGTTTTTCAACATTAAGCTAGCATTATGTTAGGATCTTTACTGAGAGAATAACAAGTACAGCAATATAACATAAGCACATCACAAGAGACAATAGACACAAAGAGTTTTCCTCGGGGAAACCATAAAGGAGAAAACCCCGCAACTTCCTCAGAGATAGAATCAACACCAAAACAGTAAAAGCCCCAAAGCAGTAGTCTTCTTCTTCTGTCTAGTCCCGGTGTATTTCCTTCCTCACTAATGCGCCACACTTGAGTGAGTGAATGATGTGTATGATAAATAGAGAGACTCACTCTCTATTTATATTCTTTCATTCACTTGAAGTGCACTCAATCATGTTGGCCTAACTTAACAATTACTTACTAGAGCCGACATCTCTAGGAGTGTCTAATAACCCTAGTGCCCCGAAACTGTGGGGACTTTAACAATGACTTGTCATGACTTATTTACATTATTGATCCTCCCGATCGGAACATCAGGGTATGACAATCTGACTCAAATACATAATAGATACATCTCGGAATAAACATCGGGTTACAATACATAAGATACATTGATGAATACATTCCGAAGCTACAAATACATCAACAGGCCTCCATTTTGTCAAACATTTCTTCCATGCACCACAAAGCCATCTAACGATCGTTTTCCACATTGTTTGCACTATCAGACTCTGTTTTTCATCCTTTATCTATTTATGAGACCCATTTCTCATGCTCTCCCTGTTATTTTTTAGGCCATTTCTCAGAGTCACCTCAATTTGTGTGCCACAACACAAATCAAACCTTGTATGTATTGGCATGTTCATGAGCCATCCACTCCATCCATACTACAAACTTGACCTTATTTTACTTCCTTCCATCATCCCACAAGGAGGCCCCACAAGTGTTCCAATGTTATTCACATTAACTATGTTCACAACACCAACCCTTTTGGTGCATAGAACACTTAGTATTTGCTTGACTGACCATTACATAGTTTCTGTTAAGATCTTTTTTGAATGCTAAAAGAATGAAAGATTGTCGAGCATGCTTGCATCCTTTCACGCTCGTTAAAGTATTTGGAGGGGCATTTATGTGGCCATGTTTATCTCCTTTTTTGGACTACATAGACTATTTAAAGAAAAGGAGCACCTTGGCACCTTCCAACTAGGAGCGTTTCCCTTTGTACACTTTTATCCTTTTTTTGGACTTAGGAGACTACTGTACAAAAAATAGAATCACTGGAGTCTTCTTCATATTTTCAAACTCTCTAAACATGAAAACACCATCGAGCATATAGCGTCTTGGGATCGACAAAAATCCATGAGATAGTATCATATCAAGCATACTTCTATCCCTTCTTTGTGCTCCTTAAACTATGAAGAAGGACCAAACCATTTCTTTAGGCACCCATACATTACATATGGTCTCACATTATGACAGATTCCCCCCATTGGGTCTCCTTTGTTTATAGTGCTCTACAATGAGTCTCCTTTGGTTCTCCTGGATATCACTATTCCAATTACTTCCCCAATTATTTCCCATTGTAGTTTTCTCCTCGGTTTCATAGCTATGATCCTTTTCCCATGAGTTAATTTCATTTCCTGTCAAGTCATCCCTGTCGTCATACTATGAACAAAGGAAGTTTGAGTCCCCCGTACTCCCATGCCCATGTTCCCCATTTAGTGTCTCGGTCCCCTGAATGTTGCACATCTCTAGTTACCCCCTGTCATGCTTCTATCAAGGAAAAAACATTTCCTTGCTAGTTGCAGGTCTCCCTCTGTCGACATCAACACATCTATTCTAGAGGATAGACCCAAAGGTCCATGTATCCTGGTTTCATCCACCTCATTGATGAGTTACTTGGACCAATTAAAGGGAGTCCATAGTACCTTTTGGGTTGGCTGTGTCTCATGTGCTTGACTTCAACTACATCATCGCATCATTGAGATTCATACAAGGTATTGGTTCCTTCATTATTTGGTCAAAGACCCCAATTGTCACTTGACTCTAGCACATTGGTGAGTCTATTTTGGGACCCATACAGTTTCATGTCCCTTGTGATTTTTGGGTTTCATTGTCGATAGTGTTCGGAATCTCCCCGATATCATGCTTACGTGTATATATAGTACGTAAGGCTTCTTATTGTACCACAAAGATTCTAACTCTTAGTCATTGATTCCATTCAGTTATGTACACTTCCAGATTCAGTAGAGCATCAGTTGTTATGATATTGCATTCCATGAGAATTCCAATGTTCATATGTACTAGTTCTTCAGATCAACATTTATATTCGGCCTCTAATTAAGGCCACCATTATGTATCCCCAATTGTATATGTATTGATCATATCCCATGTTTTGACCCTCAATCCCCATTTTTTTATTTTTTGAAACATTGTTACGAGCATGTGTATTCCCGCCCCATCCATATACATGTCTGAGATTATATTTACCTCATCCATTTTTTAGAATAAATACAAACCAAAATTCACTACAGTTTGAATGAGGGAACTCCCCTCCTCTGTAGTCCTCTCATGTCTCTCCATCATTGTTACCATTTTCCCTTGATCCTGCTAGTGCCAGAAATTGTTCTCAGACTACTAAAGAATAAGCCAACACAATCTCAATAAATAAAATTAAGTAAAACAGGTTTTTAGGGTTTTGGTTTTAAAAACTTCATCAGCAAGGAGGAAATAAACATCCACAAGCTAATCTAGAACTAAATCATGCAATTTGGATAAACTGGGGATCAAACACATCCCAATAAGCAATAAACATTACACATGAAATACTAATTCCATCCACAGGCTACAAGCATCTACATGAATAAACCTTTAAACAAGAAATGAAATTGTAGATTGAGCAATCAACTAGATCAGAAATGAAAAAGCATCACAGGTAAAAGGGCTTATCATTTTATATATAATCAATAACAGTCATCCACTTACATAAGAGTTATAAATGCTAGCTTGAGAAATCAAAGCTCCAAAAGCCTCTCCTTGAGTGAAAAATCCCACCTAAAACTGTATGTTTGTCTTCCTTTTATCATTACAAAAGTAAAGTAGTTCCATAACTACCTTCTAGGTCAAAATTTGAAACAGGTACATCAATTGGTTACATGATAACTCAAAATATTTTAAGACAATTAACCCAAAAATAGCAAATCCGATTTGGGGAAATTTGGTGAATTTCTTGAAATTTTGGTCTCAAAGACTCCTTCATATCTCTCAATTCGGAACACCTGTATAAAAACTAAGAGATTTTTTTTTAAATGATTATGTTATGAACAAAAAACTCTCTTGGTTTTTCAAAATTCCCCTTCAATTGATCGAAATACGTGCTGCAAATTTGTGACTAAAACAGGAAATTATTAAATAATTCAAACCCTGAAAATAGGCCACAAAGATGAATTTCAATCTCTCAAATGATAATAACTGTTGCAAAAATGAGAGATGCTTTTGTGAATGAGTCTGTTGTGGACAAAAACCTCTTTTGGTTTTCCTAAATTTGTTTCCATCTCCTCGTAATCTGCTCCCAATGACAATGACAAAAACAAGAAAAACAGAGTTGCTACAGGAATCTCCTCATGAAAATATTTGACAAAGGACTAAAAAATGAGAGTTAGATTATAAATAAAAACTTAGAATAAAATTTTATTATAAGTTTTGGAAAGCTTAAAGATGTACATATTAACTAATAAGCCCAAAATACAAACCTTAAAACTAAAATAATGAAATAATTCAACCATTAAAAGCATTAAATCCAACCAAAATTATTGATTGTCAAAAATTTTCAAAATCAACTTAAAATGTAAAATCACTTTAAACCAACGGTTGAAAATTAGGACAAAAAGAACAAATAAACTAAGAAAAAGATCTAATTATAACATCTGGCTCTTGCTGCGGGATGAAATCCTCCTTATGAGGCTTCAAGAACCTGTAGACCTTGTGCCTTATTCATTGGGTGATGGAGTCATTTACCAAATATCTGAACTTTCACAAACTCTGAACACATACCTCTGAAATGAAAAAATACTGCTGCAAACCAGTGTACTGAAAATAATCTACATACTCGTATAGCGTGTTAGAATAATCAACCCATAGTTAGCTACCTTAGACATTAATTAATCCAATTTTTGTCTTATTTGCCTAGTTTCCATATTCCACCTTATGCAAGTTGTCCTCCACATATCCAAAGTGGTCAAACTTGCTAAAATTGAGTCATGGAGTGCTTGGGAAACCACTTGGAATCAAATCTACTTTATTCTTGGCCTTTCGAGTGCATGTCTGCTTTATTGCCTGCTTTTGCTGAGTTTTAAGGCAATTGGGAAAGTTTAACTAGGTGAAGTTAACTTGTTTTTGTCCTCATCATCCTCCACTCTTTTCTCCTAAGAAAAGCATGTATGAGTTTTCCTTCCATCATCTATTATCTTTCCTAATTGATTTTGCCAATTTGTGAGCTCCTAGATAGATTTAGAAACTGCTTTATGCACCTATGGGGGATTTGCTTAGATTTAGTAAGCCTGCTTTTGACCAAATTCGAATCGCATCCTTATGCATTCGAATCTCTCATGTAATTATTTATTTTGGTAGCCTATGACTTCACAAGGTTGGCTATTGTACACTTATTCAATACAAATTAGTGTTCTGCTCCATATTCAGTCTCCTTTGTGTGTAATTTGCACGTGTAATTGGCAATTTTTGTGAGTGTAATTGTTCAAACACCTAGGTTCAATTTCCACATGGTATTAGAGCCTTTTTAGATCAATTTCTCTCCTTCCAATTTGTTATTGCAGGTTCTACATCATTGACTGGGAGCATTCTGCTGACTGAAGGGACAATTTCTGAGCTATGGATCAATCTCAAAAGATCATCTTGACTCCATTTAAATTCTTTGAATCGAAAGAAGAGATGGAGATACTGTTGAGAGAAAAAGGCCTCTACAGAGTGACAATGGAAATAGAAGCAAATACCAATGCAGCTGCAGAGAAAATTAAATGGCACAACAGGAGGGATGAGGCCTATGGTCTCCTGTGTCTGAGCATATACAGAGACCTCATTTTCCATATTGATGGATTAACATCACCAAATGAAGTATCGAAAAATATTGTTGAGATTTTTGGTAAGACAGATGAGATGATGGGACATCAAATTGAAAATGAATTGTTCTCCCTGAGTCCCAACAGCTTTGAATCCCTACAACTCTACTTTTCCAAGTTCAAAGCCCTTGTTTTGCAGCTAAAACAGTGTGGAATCGAAAAGAAGGATGAGCAACTGGTTTTGGCCATACTCTTGAAGCTTGGCCCTGACTATTCAGTGTTTTTCTTGACCTTCTATGCCACAAAGTTGACAGCTCAAGCCTGAAAAATGCCTAGCCTTGCAGATTTCATGGAATCTCTCACACAAGAACAAGATAAATTGGTGATGATTAGCACCATCAAACCTTCCAAAGACCAAGCTCTGGTTTCTCGAGATTTGAGGGTGGATTCAAAAGGAAAGAAGAAAGCTAAGAAGCCACCTGAGCAAAAGAGAGACAAGAACAAGTCTCTAGAGGAGCCCCAAGGTTCTAAGAAGAACCCCCAGAAGAAGAAGAACAAAGGAGAAATGAGCAAGTGCGCATATTACATTAAGGGAAATCATCCTAAAAGCTCCTGCATGAAGAAGAAAATTGACATGCTGACCCAAATCCTGGAGAAGAATGGCATCTCCCTTCCTGATAGCTCAAAGAAGAGGGAAGGAGGATCAAATTCAGAAGACAGAGAGAGAGTTCATGCATTGGTTGCTGGCACATCAAGCTCACCTAGTTTCATCATTGATTTTGGAGATTCAAGACATATGGTTTCGACCAAGGAGGCATTCACCTCACTTGACATGTCAAAAGGTCCACCAATAGTACTGGGAGATGACTCTCTCACTGAAAGTTTGGGCAAAGGGAGGATTGATCTTGACCATGGTAAGTTCAGCAATGTATTGTATGTTCCAAGTCTTGCCTCTAACCTCTTATCAGTGTATCAGATGACCCACACAGGGTCTCCAAATAAGGTCATATTCTCCCCTGATGAAGTTGAGATCATAGAGATCTCAAGTGGTAAAGTCATTGCAAAAGGAGTTGCAAATCACACTTCGAATGTATACATGTTCTCACACTTCCTACCTTACTCAAACCCCTCTGCTCTTTTGATTCATGCACGCTAATGAGGCAAGCAAGATTTGGCATCAAATATTTAGCCACCTTAATTACAAGTATCTTTCTGATATTAGTGAAAAAGAAATGGTCATAGGGTTACCAAAGATTAAGTTTTCCAAAGGAGTCTGTCAAGGTTTCATCTTAGGAAAACACCCAGAGCATAAATTTGAGAAAGCTAGTCATGAGAGAACCTCTGCACCTCTTGAGTTGATCCACAGTGATGTTTCTGGCCCATTTACTCATATGTCAATGAGTCAAGACAAATATGCATTGAAATTCATAGATGAATTTTCCAGGTATTGCTGGGTTTACTTCCTGAAACACAAGTCTAAAGTTTATGGCCTCTTCAAAGTCTTTAAGGCTTTGGTTGAAAACCAGTCTGGGAGGAAACTCAAGGTCCTTAGATCTAAAAATGGTGGTATGTCAAGTCTGAGTTCATTCAATATTGTGTAGATGCAGGTATTTAGATGCAACATTCTATCCCTTACACACCACAGCAAAATGGTGTTGCTGAGAGGAAGAACAGATCACTGAAAGAGATGACAACCTGCATGATGGAGGCTAAGAATTTTCCACCAAAGTTTTGGGTCAAAGATATAAAATATGCAGCCTATATCTAGAATAGGGTGCCTCATAAATAGCTTTATGGTATGACTCCTTTCGAAGCATGGAGTGGGCACAAGCCAGATGTGACCCATTTCAGGATTTTTGGCTCAAGGGCTTGGGCTAGAATTCCAACAGAAAAGAGGAAGGATTTTCAGCCCCAAATCCAAGAGTGTCTATTTGTTGGGTACTCTGAAGATTCAAAAGGGTACAAGATGATCAATTTGAGCACAAACAAAGCCTTCATTGAAAGGAGTTTTCAGTTCCAAGAAGAGCTTTTAGCAGCAGTGGAAGTTGGAGAATCCTCTTCACCACCAGAACCATTGAATGTAAGTGAAGAGATAGTTGAGCTTACTGATTCTGATATGTCTGATAATGATGATTTAATTGCATATCCTAATAGTCCTACAATACCAAAATGGGTAGCAAATACCATTCATGCAGCTGGAGAACTAGCTGGAAATCCTAATGATCCTAGGAGGACTAGATCTCAGTTTGAGAGTGCTCTGTGCATGAAACATCCTATGTTTGCAGAGAAATGCTATCTGATGGTTGAATCAGACCCAAAGACATATGAAGATGTAGCACATGATCCAATATGGAAAACAGCCATGAAAGAAGAGTTCAGCTCACGCCAGAAGAACAACACTTGGGAGCTGGTTGATCTTCCCCAAGGGAGGAGGCTAGCTCAGTGTAAGTGGCTTACAAAACCAAATTTGCTGCTGATGGTTCAAATTTGAAACATAAGGCCATATTGGTAGCTAAGGGCTACTCACAGGTACATGGCATAGACTACAATGAGACCTTTGTACCAGTGGCAAAGATGGACTCCATCAGGCTAGCCTTAGCCATTGCAGCTTCGAAGTAGTGGGAGGTACATCACATGGATTTGAAGTGTGCTTTCCTGAATGGAGATATTACTGAAGAGATTTACATGCAGCAGCCTCAAGGATTTGCTACTAATCCATCTCTTGTGTGCAGGCTAAGGAAATCATTGTATGGGCTTAAGCAAGTCCCCAAGGCTTGGTATGCCAAGATTGATAGCTTTCTGCTATCATTGAATTTTGTTCGATGCAAGTCAGATCCTAATGTCTATTTGAAGCTGATTCATGGTTCATTAATGATTATTGTCTTGTATTTTGATGACATTCTCATTACAAGAAGCTCAAAGAATGAAATTGCCTCCTTGAAGGATGCAATGAACCATGCATTTTCAATGACAGACTTGGGGTTATTGAGCCAGGTCTTAGGTCTTGAGATTGCTCAAACCAAAAATGGAATAAAAGTACATCATTCCAAGTATTCCTTGGATTTGCTGAACAAATTCAACATGAAGGATTTCAAGCCAAGCAAGACTCCCTTCCTTTCAGGAGTTAAGCTTGAAGAAGTTGATTCTTCACCTATGGTAAACAATACACTGTATAGGAAACTAATTGGGTGTTTGATGTACCTTACACATACTCGACCTGATATTTATTATGAAGTAAGTGTGGCTTCAAGATACATGGATCAACCTCATGAGATCCATTGGAGAGAAGCCAAAAGGATCCTTAACTTTGTTCAAGGAACAAGGACTCATGGGATCTTCTACAAAGCTAAATCTGATCTTGATTTGATTGGGTTTACTGACAGTGATTGGGTAGGTGACAACACAGATTGAAAGTCAACATCAGAATATGTGTTCATTCTTGCTAAAGGACCAATCATCTGGTCAAGCAAGAAATAGAGTGCCATTGCACTCTCATCTACAGAAGCAGAGTACAGAGGAGTTGTAAATGCAGCAACTCAATGTTTATGGTTGCAGGGGTTACTTGGTGAGTGTGGATTTGAATCAGAATACTCAACTACTATCTATTGTGATAATAATAGTACCATTCAAATATACAATGATCCAGTTTAGGGACAGAGAACCAAACACATTGAGATCCATATGCACTACATCAGACAGCTTGTGCATGATGGCACCATTCACCTACTCTTCTGTTCATCTTCAGAACAAGTAGCAGATATCTTCACCAAAGTTTTTTGTGAGAAGAAATTCATAAATATCAAATCACTGCTGGGGATTTCTGATCATGCTGTGAAGCATGAGTGATGACAAGATTTTCAAATTTTGTTTTACTGTCCATGTTTAAGGGAGGATTTTTCCCACTGGGTTTTTGCCTCTTTCCTTGGTTAAATGGACATGCAGTATGTAAAAGGTGACTAAGCCTTGTTGCTAGGCCCTATAATTTTCTGATATTTTACTCATAATTCAGGCTTAAGGGGGGGTGTTAGAATAATCAACCCATAGTTAGCTACCTTAGACATTAATTAATCCAATTTTTGTCTTATTTGCCTAGTTTCCATATTCCACCTTATGCAAGTTGTCCTCCACATATCCAAAGTGGTCAAAATTGCTAAAATTGAGTCATGGAGCACTTGGGAAACCACTTGGAATCAAATCTGCTTTATTCCTGGCCTTCCTAGCGCATGTTTGCTTTTTCTACTTTATTGCCTGCTTTTGTTGAGTTTTAGGGCAATTGGGAAAGTTTGACTAGGTGAAGTTAACTTGTTTTTTTTCCTCATCATCCTCCACTCTTTTCTCCTAAGAAAAGCATGTATGAGTTGTCCTTCCATCATCTATTAGCTTGCCTAATTGATTTTTCCAATTCGTGAGCTCCTAGACAGATTTGGAAACTGCTTTATGCACCTATGGGGGATTTGCTTAGATTTAGTAAACATGCTTTTGACCAAATTCGAATGGCATCCTTATGCATTTGAATCTCTCATATAATTATTTATTGTGGCAGCCTATGACTTCATAGGGTTTTCTATTGTACACTTATTCAATACATATTAGTGTTCTGCTCCATATTCAGTCTCCTTTGTGTGTAATTTGCATTTGTAATTGGCAATTTTTGTGAGTGTAATTGTTCTAACACCTGGGTTCAATTTCCACATAGAGAGCTTATTCTACTATATACTCCTACTTCTAATCGGAGGAAACAACCCAATCAAGTGTAATCATACTTCCAGTGAAGCCAAGAAACCATTTGACTAAGAATCATAATTCCATGCATGCTACTGTTTGAGAAAACCCACAAAAGATGTGATAAATGCAATAAAGAGTCTGTAGGAAGCTGATACTTATGACTAGAAATAGGAAGTATTCCAAAAGTTGGAGCATTAGAAACCTTTGAAAAATACAACTCCATCCAAGAAGCCATGGGATCATGAAATTTCCAATTTAAAACTTCAATGTCTTCATTATATTCATCATAAAGTGAAGCATTCTCTTCCTCTCCATTGCTGTTCTTTTTAAACTTTGGATCAAGAATGGAAATCAAGGGCTTTTCAAACTGCTTCTCGACCTTTAAATAAAACCCTTGATCAAAACTTGAACAAATAAAATTCTGAAAGTGACCATAAGTCAAGAATGGCAATTTATTTCTTATATCAATAATAAGAGGTTGAAGAGCAGCAACTTCTTCTTCATAACATGATAATCTCATAGCAGGAACTAAGAAATTTCTACTATAATCCACTGAAAGTATATTATCATCGAAAAAGTCAGCAAACTGATATGAAGAATCAACACAAGCGTCATTTATATCCTTGTTCATATGAAAATCTAAAAATGATGAAGAAAACTATCTTAAATCTGAATGATACCTACATTCTTCTTCTTGTTTATAAGCTTGTATATATTCAACATGAGCCTAATCTCGAAGCATTTTGCAAGCTCGAATGTTCTCCTCCACTCCTTTTGCATCCTCAAACAATTGTCTTAAAGATGATGATTTCCTTTCTAACATGAAAAAGACAAGATTTGAATGTTGAGCCATAACATAATATACCATAGCAAGTTTTTCCGAAGGTCTGATCTTCGTAGGCATACTGATATAAAAAATTTGAAACCTCCAATTAAATTTAGTAACTGGCTCATCATTCTCCCTTTTCAAACTATAAAATTCGGAAAGAAATTGATCATAAGATTTATTCTTACCCCAATACTTTAAAAATAAATCATGTAACTCTTCCCACGATCCAATTCAATCAAGTTCTAAATTTTGAAACCAAAACCCAGGATCTCTAGCAAAGGATTTCAAAAATAACCTCATGACAACATCCTTATGCATGATTTCAAAATTATCAATGAAATTATGAAAATATTCTAAATGCTTCTCTGCTATAATATGGTCTTTTATAGTAAAATGGGGAAGATATTCAACAAAGTAGGAAGGGTAAGGATGTAAGTGTTGGAATTTCTTTCAGAGTGGTGTGTTCAGGACTAGTAGATGGTAGCTAGTGCTTAGTCTTAAAGTTTTAATGTATTGTCATTGATGGAAATCTGCTATAAAGAGAAGGGGAACTGATGTCAAATGTATGTGGCAATCTACTGAAAAAGAGGCAAGCACGTAGGTATCAATGGAGAAAATCGAACAGTGGGAGGTGCTAGAGATTTAGACTAAAGTCTATGGAAAATCCACAAATCCCGCCACAATGGATATCCACCAGAACATTACATATGACAGAGCTGTTCCATCCACAAATGTCGTAACAAAACTGTGCACCAAACGACAAACCGTTTAGAAATGTCACCGCGTATTGCAGTGTATTTGAGTCGGAAGTTTTAGTCATCTGCGTTTCTGCGATTGCGGAAGGGTGATAAGCAACTTGCTCCGATATTTTTCTCTGACGAGCTCTGTCTTAATCGGTTGTCATCCAGTCTTTCCATCGGGATGTATTGTCTCTAAGTCTTCCGCCGTTGCGGCTCCTTATCTTCCTATCGCTTCGACGTTGCGGAAAGGAGATGGTCTTTCGAGCTCCGACATTGCAGAAGGAGATGTTCTTTCGACCTTCGATGTGGCAGAAAGAGATGTTCTTCTAACCTCCGATGTCTGATCCGTTCTGAACGTCATTTAAGTTTCCGCCGTTGCGCTTATCGTTCCGACTTCCGATCCATTCTGAACAACATTTAAGTTTCCACCGTTGCAGAAGGAGATGTTCTTTCGACCTCGGACGTGGTGGAAAGAGATGTTATTTTGACCTTTGATGTTTGATCCGTTCTAAACAACATTTAATTTTCCGCTGTTGCGGAAGGAGATGTTCCTCCGAACTTTGATGTTGCAGAGGGAGATGTTGCTTGCGAGCTTCATCATTTCACCCACCGCTTCTTTGATCCATTGTACCATATTGGATCAGTGTAATATTTGAAGAGGAATACGAAGATCCCTATACAGTTGAGGATTCGAAGAGTATTCGAGCAGGTGTATTAACAGTTATGATGAACCTGAAATGCGAACCATTTAGTAACTGCTTGTAATGATGATTCGAAGAGTAAGGATGTGTACAGAGGATGTTGAAGTTGAACCATTTCTGTAACGGTTTGAGGATGTTGAAGCTGAATCGGTTCTGTAATGGTTTGAGAATGTTGTTTCGATGAAACAGAGAGACAAATGAACTCAGAAGATGATATATATATATTGAGCAGAAACAGTTGTGATAGTTAGCTGTTTTTTAGGAGAGTAATGGTGCGCAGAGTATTAAGAGATCAATGCTGTAAACTGATACTCAATGAGCAGAGCAACAGAGCAAAGGAACAGAAGAATGTGTTGAACAGTTGAACAGAACAGAGGAGCAGAGAGCCGATGTTGAACAGAGCAGAGTGGTTTGGTAAGCAGAGACATATCTGTATTGTTGCATTTTGATTCTATTGGAAAGTCTAGAAAATAAGGGAGGTAGGGAGGTGCTAGGGGAGACTTTATGTCTCTGTCTACAAGCGGGTGCTTGTAGAAATTGAAGATTGGTGTCTTCACCTAGTTGGTGCTGGGTCACAGTGAGAGTTGATGCTCTCAGCAAGTTGGTGCTTGCATTCAGAGGTTGTAGCCTCTTTGAGTCGGTGCTCAAATAAGAAGTGATGTACAGCCATTGAAGCCTTTGACATCATAAGAAGAAGAGGTTTTTCCCTAATGGGTTTCCTCGTGAAATATCTGTGTATCATATATGTGATTAAATGTTGTGATTGAATGCTGTGTTTATGTTATCTGCTCTTATTCTTATAACTCTGAATTCATAGCAAAGATTGACTACCATAAATTTTATTGATTCTAAGTTAAAAGAAGTATTTTGGTAACAAATCTTAACTAACTAATTCACCCCCCCCTCTCAGTTAGTTTATACCTGTAACAATTGGTATCAGAGCAGCGTTCCTTTTGGTTAAGGTAGATCCTGAAGAGTTAAAATGGCTAGTCAAGATGGATCAATAAACAAAGCACCCATATTTGATGGTAAAATTTTTGCTTTCTGGAAGGTTAGGATGAGAACATACTTAATGTCCCTAGGTGCTGATGTTTAGGAAGTAGTAGAGACTGGGTATGCAAAACTTGTTTTGCTAGCATCCAAAGATGATAAGCTAGAGTTTACTTTCAATGCAAAAGCAATGAATGCTATTTTGAGTGGTCTTGCTGAAACTAAATTTGTAAAATTAATGCATCTTGATTCTGCCAAAGAAATGTGGGATAAGCTTATTAGCAGCTATGAAGGAAATGAGAAAGTTAAAGATGCCAAGTTGCAGACTCATAGGCTAAGATTTGAACAACTGAAAATGAATGAAGATGAAAGTATTAGTAAATTTTTCCTGAGAGTTGATGAGTTAGTAAATGCTATGAGAGCTCTTGGTGATAAAATAAGTGATGATGATACCTTCCTTTTTCATAAAATCCTGAGATCTTTGCCTGGCAGATTCAACCCTAAAGTCTCAGCTATAGAAGAAATGAGTGATCTTAAAACATTATCTCTGGACCAATTACTAGGAATTTTGACAGCCTATGAAATGAGGATTAGTAGAGACCAAAACCCATCTAGAGAAGCCTCTTTTAAAGCTGAAAAGAGTACAGAGGTAGATGTGGATGAAATAGAAGCAAAATTTATGAGAAGACTGAAAACGGGGTCAGGGAAATACAAAGGCAAACTTCCCTTCAAATGTTTTAACTGTGGTAAAACAGGACACTTTGCTGCTAAATGCCCTCATATGAGGAAAGAGTAGAGTTCTGCAGATGAAGAGAAATTTCTAAAGAAGAGGTATAGTAAAGAAAACAAGTACAAGAAGAAAAGTCTATGTGTGAATGATGATGAATCCACTGAAACTTCATAAAGTGAATCCTCCCATGAAAAAAAAGAGAATGATTTCATGCTTATGGCTATAGAGGATCTAGAGATGAGCTGTACAGAGATGAATGATGAAGATGCCATTGTGGACATGGAGGGAGAGCTGATGAGTTCTCTAGAGGAGATTGATAGACTAAGAATAAAGAAAAGAAAAGAAAAACAACTATTAATCCAGTATGAAACCAATGGAAAAGACATCTCTCTAATAAAGCTAGAGCTGGAAGAGGCAAAGAAAATTGAAGAGACTCTAAAACAACAACTAGCTGAAAGTAAAGCCAGATGTGAACATCTAGAGAAAGAAGTAGTAATTGTTAAGAAGGATTTAGAAAAATCTCAAGCCTTATATCATCAGAATATCTCTAGTATCAAAGCTTCAGAAGAGCTAAATAACATTCTAAACAGATAGAGGTCACCTCAGATTAAGTTTGGTCTAGGCTATGGTCAAGGTGCAAGTAGCAGTGATTCAGAAAGCAAAGAATCATCAAACTTGATTTATTTTCAGAACAGCAAGCAGGCAGAAATCCCCAGAATAATAAATGTTGAAGCATGTAAAGACAATAATGAAAATCGATCAAAGAGTGATAAAAAGCAAGAGAATACCGATCTAATTAGAAAATCGGTACAGTCAAGAGTTCATGAAAAAGAGCCATATAACAGAATCAAGTATGCAGATCAAAATTACAATTATGAGCATCATAACTCAATACATTACTTTTCTAGAAATACACCAAGAGTTAGGTATGTTAATTTCTTCAATGGTTATTGTTTCTGTTGTTCTAACTTTGGGCACAGAGCTGCCAATTGTTTTTACAATTTCAGAAACATTCAGAGAAGGATGTCAAATAACAAACAGATGATACATCAATCAGCGTATAATCACATGGGTCATGTATCTCAATCAGCTGTTAAAAGAAGAACGCAAAACAGAAATACTAACCCGTTTGATCTTCTATACAACGAAACAGAATGTTACATATGTCACAACTTTGGGCATAAAGCTACAGAATGTAACTTGAAAGAGAACAAAATAGAATAAAAAATGAAATATACAACTGAACGAAATGTATGGAGGAAGAAAGAGAGTTCTCATTGTAATCTCGTACTCTCAGTTCAGAAACAGAAGAATCCTTGGTACATTGATAGTGGATGTTCAAAACATATGTCAGGAGATAAAGAGAAGTTTATTTCTATGTCAGAGGAGAAATCTGGGAATGTAACATTTGGAAACGATGTACTAGGAAAGATCAGAGGCAAGGGAATGATTAGTATTAGAAATGGTAAAGGAAAGGCTCAAGATGTGTTATTTGTAGATGGGTTGAATCACAACCTTCTCAGTGTGAGTCAAATGTGTGACAAAGGGTGTGAAATCTTGTTCACTGCTAAAGATTGTAAAATTAAAAAAGTTTCCTCAGGAAAACAGGTTGCCAAAGGAATAAGAACCGAGAATAATGTTTATATTTTAAAAGAAGAAAAATAAGAGTGTTACCTCAGCAAATATGATGAAAGCTGGCTGTGGCACAAAATACTGGGACATCTACATTTTGATCATTTATTGAAAACTCAAAAATAGAGCAGCAGTAAGGAACTTTCCAGAAATATCTAAACCACGTGATGAAGTGTGTAAACCTTGTCATATGGGGAAGTTAACCAAAACACAGTTTAAGTCAAAGAGTGTTCCCTCCACAAATAAGCCTCTTCAACTAGTCCATCTGGATCTGTGTGGCCCATCAAGGAAAGAAGGTACAGGTAAGGAGAACGATTTCATGCTCGTGATTGATGACTATTCCAGACTAACATGGGTTGCATTCCTTAAAGAGAAGTCTGAAGAATTTGATAAATTCAAGATATTTAAAGCCTTGACTGAAAATCAGACTGGAAGAAAGATTAAAGCTATCAGATCTGACAGAGGAGGAGAGTTCAGTTCAAGACATTTCAAAGAATTCTGTGATGAGCATGGCATCAGGAAAGAATATACAATGGCAGGAACTCCTCAGCAAAATGGAGTGGTAGAAAGACAAAACAGAATAGTCCAATAGATGGCCAGATCAATGATGAAGGAAAAGGATATTTCTCAAGGCTTCTGGGTGGAAGCTATTCATACAGCTGTGCACATTCTTAATAAAGCTCATTTGAGACCAAACAGTGACAAAACACCATATCATTTATGGTTTGGAAGACCTGCAACCATTAAACATTTTAGAGTTTTTGGGACTAAATGCTATATCAAGAATAATGATGAAAATTTGGGCAAGTATGATGACAGAGCAGATGAAGGAATCTTTTTAGGATATGCTACAGAAAGCAAAGGCTATAGGTGTTATAACAAGAGGATGTGTAAAATAGTAGATTTCATAGATGTGAAAGTAGATGAAGATTATCATGGAAATATCAATCAAAGGAATGATGAAGATTCATGTTTGGAAGATACAAATGAAGAGACAGAAGAACAGGTCCAAGAATCCCAGAAGGAAGAATCTGAATCATCAGAGTATGAGGAAGCTAAACCTGAACAACACACTGTACAATCTTCTTCCAGAATGATTAGAAAAAATCACCATGAAAGCCAAATCATTGGTGATGAGAGTAAAGGTGTTCAGACTAGAAGGAAGATTTTGCAGGAATCTAAATAGTCTCATATTTCTCTTCTCTCTACAATTGAGCCCCAATGTTTTAATGAAGCCAACAAAGACAAAGACTGGGTAGCAGCCATGAATGAAGAGTTGGATCATATTGAAAAAAATAGCACTTGGGAACTTGTTCCTAGGCCATCAGACAAGAATGTGATTGGATCCAAATGGGTATATAAGAATAAATTAAATGAACAGGGACAGATTGTAAGGAATAAAGAAAGACTGGTTTGCAAAGGTTATGCGCAGATTGAAGGACAAGACTTCGATGAAACATTTGCTCCAGTGGCAAGAATGGAGGCTATCAGAATGTTTCTAGCCTATGCTTGTTACAAACGATTTAGAGTATACCAGATGGATGTCAAGTCAACATTTCTCAATGGAAATTTAGAAGAAGAAGTGTATGTGGAGCAACCTGAATGCTTTTCACTCACAGATAAATCTGACTATGTATGCAAGCTGAAAAAGGCTTTGTTTGGGTTGAAGAAAGCACCTAGAGCCTGGTATGCCAGAATGGAAAAATATCTACAAGACAAAGGCTTCAAGAGAGGTTCTGTGGACAACAATTTATATATCAAAATTGAAGGTGATGACTTGCTGATTGTATTGGTTTATGTTGATGATATCATCTTTGGCTGTACTAATAATCTTTCTGTTCAGTGGTTTGCTAACTCTATGAAATCCGAGTTCGAAATGTCAATGATTGGCGAGCTGTCCTATTTCCTTGGTCTTCAAATCTGTCAGAAACCTGGAGGTATGTTTCTTTCTCAAGAAAAGTATCTAAAGGAGATGTTAAAGAAGTTTCGAATGGAAGACTCCACACCTGTGAGTACACCCATGGTTAGTGGCTGCAAGTTGAGAAAAGATAATTCTTCACCTGAAGTGGATCAAAAGATGTACAGATCTATGATAGGAAGCCTATTATATATTATTGCATCAAGACTTGATATCATGCATGCTGTTGGGATGGTAGGAAGGTTTCAAGCTGCTCCTAAATAGAGTCATCTACTAGTTGTGAAACATATATTCAAATACCTGAAAGGTATGCTCTCTTATGGTCTGTGGTATCCCAAAAATCAGAACTTTCAGCTAATAACATATTCAGATGCAGATTGGGCTAATTGTGTAGATGAAAGAAAAAGTACAAGTGGCGGAGCATTCTTCTTAGGAGAGTCTTTGGTTTCCTGGCTAAGTAAAAAGAAAAGTTCCATTTCTTTATACACTACTGAAGCAGAGTACATAGCTACTGCTACTTGCTGTACTCAAATTTTATGGATGGTTCAATCTCTTGCTGATCTAGACGTAAAGTATTCCGAGCCTATTCCCATTCATTGTGACAATACTAGTGCTATCAGTGTTTCCAAGAATCCTGTTCTTCATTCCAAATCTAAACACATTCCCATAAAGTACCATTTCTTGCACGAACAAGTGGCTACTCAAGCAGTGTTGTTGCATTATATTCCTTCTACCGAACAGATTGCTGATATTTTTACTAAGCCTTTACCCACAGCTCAGTTTGAATTTCTGCGTCAGAAGCTGGGTGTTCAATCCTTGTCTCAGTAACTCATGCATTGTGTTAGGGGGAGTCTGTGTTTATTGTATATCTTATTTTTGTTTACAACATGGAATGGCAGTTCGTTTTCTTAGTGCATCTTGTCAGGGGGAGACTAGTCATCAAACATACCTTATCTACCCAGGTTTATCCTTTTCCCTTGATGTCAAAGGGGGAGAAATGTGACCAGTTGAATGAGATATTGCCATCAATGTCAAAGAGGGAGATTGTTGGAATATCTTTCAGAGTGGTGTGTTCAGGACTAGTAGATGGTAGCTAGTGCTCAGTCTTAAAGTTTTAATGTATTTTCATTGATGGCAATCTACTATAAAGAGAAGGGGAACTGATGTCGAATGGATGTGGCAATCTACTGAAAAAGAGGCAGGCACGCAGGTATCAATGGAGAAAATCGAACAGTGGGAGGTGCTAGAGATTCAGACTAAAGTCTATGGAAAATCCAAAAATCCCACCACAATGGATATCCGCCAGAACGTTACATATGACAAAGCTATTCCATCCATAAATGTCGCAAAAAAACTGTGCACCAAATGACAAACCATTTAAAAATGTCACCGCGTATTGCAGTGTATTTGAGTCGGAAGTTTTAGTCATCTGCGCTTCCGCCATTGTGGAAGGGTGATAAGCAACTCGCTCTGATATTTTTCTTCGACGAGCTCTGTCTCAATCGGTTGTCATCCGATCTTTCCATTGAGACGTATTGTCTCTAAGTCTTCCGCCGTTGCGGCTCCTTATCTTCCTATCGCTCCGACGTTGCGGAAAGGAGATGGTCTTTCGAGCTCTGACGTTATGGAAGGAGATGTTATTTCGACCTTCGATGTGGCAGAAAGAGATGTTCTTCTGACCTTCGATGTCCGATCCATTCTGAACGTCATTTAAGTTTCCGCCATTGCGCTTATCGTTTCGACTTCCGATCCATTTTGAACAGCATTTAAGTTTCCACCGTTGCAGAAGGAGATCTTATTTTGACCTCCGACGTGGAGAAAAGAGATGTTCTTTCAACCTCCGATGTCCGATATGTTCTGAACAGCATTTAAGTTTCCACTGTTGCGGAAGGAAATGTTCCTCCGACCTTCGATGTTGCGGAAGGAAATGTTGCTTGCGAGCTCTGTCATTTCACCCGCCGCTTCTTTGATCCATTGTACCATATTGGATCAGTGTAATCTTTGAAGAGGAATATGAAGAGCCCTATACAGTTGAGGATTCAAAGAGTATTCGAGCAGGCGGATTAACAGTTATGATGAACCTGAAATGCGAACCATTTAGTAACTGCTTGTAATGATGATTCGAAGATTAAGGATGTGTACAGAGGATGTTGAAGCTGAACCATTTCTGTAAAGGTTTGAGGATGTTGAAGCTGAACCGGTTCTGTAACGGTTTGAGAATGTTGTTTCGATGAAACAAAGAGTGAAATGAACTCAAAAGATGATATATATATATTGAGCAGAAACAGTTGTGATAGTTAGCTGTTTTTGAGGAGAGTAATAGTGTGCAGAGTATTAAGAGATCAGTGCTGTAAACTGATACTGAATGAGCAGAGCAGAGGAACAGAAGAATGTGCTGAATAGTTGAACAGAACAGAGGAGCAGAGAGCCAATGTTGAACATAGCAGAGTGGTTTGGTAAGCAGAGACATATCTGTATTGTTTCATTTTGATTCTATTGGAAAGTCTAGCAAATAAGGGAGGTAGGGAGGTGCTAGGGGAGACTTTATGTCTCTGTCTACAAGTGGGTGCTTGTAGAAATTGAAGATTGGTGTCTTCACCCAGTTGGTGCTGGGTCACAGTGAGAGTTGATGCTCTCAGCAAGTTGGTGCTTGCATTCAGAGGTTGTAGCCTCTTTGAGTCGGTGCTCAAATAAGAAGTGATGTACAGCCATTGAAGCCTTTGACATCATAAGAAGAAGAGGTTTTTCCCTTATGGGATTCCTCGTGAAATATCTATGTATCATATATGTGATTGAATGCTGTGTTTATGTTATCTGCTCTTATGCTTATAACTCTGAATTCATAGCAAAGATTGACTGCCATAAAGTTTATTCATTCTAAGTTAAAAGAAGTATTTTGGTAACAAATCTTAACTAACCGATTCACCCCCCCCTTTCAGTTAGTTTATACCTATAATAGTAAGAGAGATGGAATCCTAAGAGGTTTAAACATCTTCTGTCTGAGTCTAAACTGAAAATCTGTGAGTTGAAAATGAGGTTCAACAAGATGTTTGTAAGTTTCAGCAATGATGGTAGAAGGTAATAGATTAGCTTTATTCTCTACAAGATGACTAGAATAATCGGCTTCAAGAGATATGGGTATATGTATATCATGTTGCACATGTATTTCAAATGAAGGAATAGGATCAACATCAATAAAACAAGAAGAATGCAGAATTTCTTCTTCCAAAGAGGGATATGTACTTGAAGGTTTATGGTCATCGGAATAGACAAAACAAGCTGATACCCAATCTTTCCATTTGGCTTCTTCATTTTTCTGTCAACAAAATTCTCCTTGCAGTGGAATCTTTAATCGTGGAGTCGCCGGTGAAAAATTGTAGTCTAAAAGATTTTCTGACTTTGTTCACCTCTCAAAATCAGATGAATAATGATATCCTGGGGAAGATATACTTCAGCTTCGTCCCTGGAAATGGCACCAATGATGTTAGTGCCAGAAATTGTTCTCATACTACTAAAGAACAAGCCAACACGATCTCAATAAATAAAATTAAGTAAAACAGGTTTTTAGGGTTTTGGTTTATGGTTTTGGTTTTAAAAAATTCATCAGCAAGGAGGAAATAAAAATCTACAAGCTAATACAGAACTGAATCATGCAAGTTGGATAAATTGGGGATCAAGCACATCCCAATAAGCCATAAACATTACACATGAAATACTAATTCCATCCACGGGCTACAAGCATTTACATGAATAAACCTCTAAACAAGAAATGAAATTGTAGACTGAGCAATCAACCAGATCATAAATGAAAAAGCATCACAGGTAAAAGGTCTTATCATTTTATATATAATCAATAAAATTCATCCACTTACATAAGAGTTATAAATGCTAGCTTGAGAAATCAAAGCTCAAAAAACCTCTCCTTGAGTGAAAAGTCCCACCTAAAACAGTATGTTTGTCTTCCTTTTATCATTACAAAAGTAAAGTAGTTCCATAACTACCTTCTAGGTCGAAATTTGAAATAGTTGCATCAATTGGTTACATGATAACTCAAAATCTTTAAAGACAATTAACCCAAAAATAGCAAATCGGATTTGGGGAAATTTGGCAAATTTCTGGAAATTTGGGTCTCAAATATTCCTTCATATCTCTTGATTCGGGACACCTGTATAAAAAATGAGAGAGTTTTTTTTTAAATGAGTATGTTATGAACAAAAACCTCTCTTTGTTTTTCAAAATTCCCCTTCAATTGATCGAAATACATGCTGCAAATTTGTGACTAAAACAGGAAATTATTAAATAATTCAAACCCTGAAAATAGGCCACAATGATGAATTCTAATCTATCAAATGATAATATATGTTTCAAAACTGAGAGAGGTTTTTGTGAATGAGTTTGTTGTGGACAAAAACCTCTTTTTGATTTCCTGAATTCATTTCCATATCCTCGTAATATTCTCCTAATGACAATGACAAAAACAGGAAAAAAAGAGCTGCTACAGGAATCTCCTCATGAAAATATTTGACAAAGGACTTAAAAATGAGAGTTAGATTATAAATAAAAACTTAAAATAAACTTTTATTGTAAGTTTTGTAAAGTTTAAAGNACTAAAATAATGAAATAATTCAACCATTAAAAGCATTAAATCCAACCAAAATTATTGATTGTCAAAAATTCTTAAAATCAACATAAAATATAAAATCATTTAAAACAATTGGTTGAAAATTAGGACAAAAAGAACAGATAAACTAAGAACAAGATATAGTTATAATAGATCCTATGACGTCTATCATCCATAGGATGAGCTCCTACCCTCACACATCATGGGGTAATCCGTTAACACCAAACAATGTTCACCTATCTCTCCATGGTCTAAACCATAATCATACATCATATTCCCACTATTAATTCTCCATTTTTACCTTCACAACTAAAATTCCACCAAATATGGTCCAAAACATTATTATTCCTTCCCCATAAATGAAGAGAAGTTGAGCATTTATTGTGATTCATCCCCACTCCTCCAAAAAGAACAAAAAAACCCTAAAAATGAGAATGGGTAAAAACCCATAGATAAATACCATGGACAATAAAATATCATGGGTTAAAAAATCTTGTACCATCCTATAAATAGATTGTGAAGGTCTCACCAAAAACACTTTTTGGCCATTCAAGAAACATTCCTACACTTTTGATTACATGTTATTACTTTTCTCCATTATCCCCATATTTTTCCATATCATTTCCCACGACGTATGTTGAGATTTCTCCATATCCATTTCGGCCCATTCCCCTTATTTTAAAACCACTAGTGGAGTATACTGGAGACCCAAAGCATGGAGTTGCAGGACCATTTCCTAAAACAACTACAATGGCCCAACTTCAAAAGAAAGGTATTTTTTGTTATTGTTTTGCATTAGTTAGTAGAATATATTTAAAAAATCAAAATATTGTTTTATTTTCATCGTTTATTGTTGTTAGTCAAAGTAGAGTAATCCTTTGCACCATTGAACTCTACCCTATGATATGGACAATCTATGGTAGGTTATTTTGCATGTAGTAGGGGAGAAATCCCCACTACAATATTCAACTCATTAGATATGCAACACACAGACACACACACATGTAAGTTCATTCACAACAAAGTCTGTGTGACACATTCAGATAAGCTCATTCACAACAGATATGCATTCGACATAAACATAATCATTAAAGACACACAAGGACAAGATATAACGTGGAAACCCATCCAGGAAAAACTAAAAAGGTTCTCTTCATCTGACATGAGAGATAGTTAATAACTTTGGTCTATGCACACAGCCTGTAGACTCTTCTTTTGATCTTCTTTACAATTCATACATTCTTCTCTCATCTCTTGATCTCTGGTTTTGGTCTCTTTCTCTTTTTTCATCTTTGAATTGTCTATCTCATTCAAACCTGAGTCGATTTGCACAAATATTTGATCAATTCTCTCACTGGAGGACCCAAACACAGCTTGGTCGATGCTTTTATAATATTTTACATTTCTTGATTCAATCGTTGGCTGACTCTCAACCATCGGTCAACATGTTGTCTTTCTAATTTAACACATCTTTCTATATCTAAAAATAGTCACTGTCGGCCCAAATTAGAATCATGCTTTATTACTAAAAGCAATTTTTTAGTTTAACTAACTCTTTACCCAAAATAAGTCAAACTCTGCTTTTCGATTTGCATTTCTCCTTCTTTGTTGTGCTTCCTTTCGTCATGGATTTTACTCATCTTGAGACCAAAATATTCATATTTTGGCATTATTCTAGTTATCTCTTCTTGTCTTGTCCTAGGGCCAACATGCCCCTAACACTTACATGTGGCTCTCCCTGAGCCACATCAATTTGAGATCTCTACCAGTGCAACCTTACTTTGAAAATCCTGAAATATTTTCACGACTTGTTCACTTTCATGTTGCACTTCATCCTGTACTGCCTTCACTTTTTCCACAAGTTCAGAACCAATGTGTCCCAAAATTGTCAATCATGTCGACCCCAAGGCTTGTCACACCTTCTCATGGACAGGTTGAAGAATACCTATTACCTTTTCTGATTTTTCCTGCAACTCTCCAACCCGATCAATTCTTTTCTACTGTTGTATTCGCAGTTTAGCTATGTGCTGCTGTAATTTATTTAGATCAACATCCTTACTCATATTTTATGTCGTTGGAAGATTATTTAGTTCATTATTTAAATTATTGAAATCTGCCTCAACATTATGCAACTGCTCTGTTAACTATTCCAATTCGATGTTATCGATTAAGGATTCCCATGACTGAGAATCTTGTTCAACCACTTTGGCACAGAGTTCCTCTTCCTCTTCCATCTTCGTCGTAGACTCAATTGCGCATTTCCTTCACTCTTCTAGTACCTCTTGTGGTCTACTGGGATTCATTTTTTATTCTAACTCCATGACCCGCTTGCAGAGTTTCTCAGCTACTTCTCCAAGTTGAAAGAATTTTTATTTTGAGAACATTTCTGGGATAATACCTTCTTCTACAAAGTTTCTACAAGCGAGTGTAAAAACCGCATCCAGTCACTTCCTATCCTCCTACCAGGTGTTTTTTGTGTTCTGGAATTTTTTCTTCGGCATCTTAACAGTTTTGTGTAATGCCTTGACCTAATTAAGAAATTTACACTATCTGGCCTTCATCTTTGCCACTACAACATGCTGAATAACATGTAATTTATCCATCGCTCCTATAGAAAAACCAAAGGTGACATGAGCAATATCCTTGATGTTGGTATTGAGCTTTAGTGTCCCCAAGCCAACTGCTTGACCCACTAGTTGAATCCTTATTGGTGGGGTTTTCGATGATGCCTCAACATGTCGCTCTTTAGATGGGCCAACTTGGCCCTGCGACACATTCAAGTATGGTGTTTGGTCGACCACTACTCTGACTTCTTTTACAACATTACAAGGCATCTGCAGTAAGTCGGTTATGTTTCTTACCAACTCTATATGTCACTCATCCATTTTTTCGTAGCTTTCATTGGCTACTTCTTCCATTCTTTCTGTAAGAAGGGTATAATCATCATTGGTAAGAATGACAACTCCATATGATTTATCGAGCTTCCTCATCTTGTGACTTTTTTAGACTTTTTATGTTTATCCTCCAAATCTGGATCTATCAGGGTCGCATTGGACTCATTGTGGGGAGATCTATCTTTAGCTAGTGGGTCTCCTCCCTGACTTCCATTATGGTTGTCTTGAGGGTCATCCTGTCTCGTCTCATCTTCGACAGAGATTTGATCCTCTGCGACAGGTACTCTCCATTCTTCAGGCTAGTCCTAAAAAATGGATTCAATTTATGCATTGGATATCTAAAACTATGTTGCTAACCACTGGTTCTCGAGGTCTTGTCACAGCTGCAAAAATATGTGATGCGCCCAGATCAAAAAAATTATAATGATTCATTTCCTTGGTGATTATGGATTGATTCCTAACAAAATTCCTAGTACCTCTCCTTATAAGAAAAATTCAATATTATTATATTTATGTCACTGGGGGTTCTCTTTGTCGAACCGAAGATTCTGGTATGGAGGTCTTCTACATGGGACATGGACATCTACCCCCTAATAGTTTGGAGGTTATTCCCATGCGACAAATGAAATTAAAATTAAAAGAAAATAATAGTGAAAGGGGTTTCCCTTTTCCTGCACCTCTTAAGCATCTTCTAATAGTTCATTCAACATATAGGTCGACCAGTTGAGTTGGAAACCCACTACACACTGCTCTGTCGTAAGAATTGTTCCTATGGTGCACTAGTTCGGTCACATATTTCATAGCATATTTTTGGATAGAACCTTGGTTGCAAACTGAATGACCATGTCATTTATAGAGGCAATAAAAAATCATCTCTTTTCTCTTGTCATCCCATACTTTTCTTTCATTCTATTCATCAAATTTATATCCTGGTCCTTCCCATGAAGAATAGAATTGGGTCGACACCTACAAGGGGAAGCCTTGTGGTATATTCTATCATCTCGACATCAACTAAGATTTTCTTGTCTAACCATAGACCTCCTCCGTGAAAATACCAGCAACTGTTTCACACAGGAATTCACTTCTGTTGTGCAACCAAAGTGTGGCATATTCATCAGTGACAACAGTTCAGATTTATCCAATCCTCTCGCCCACTCCATTGAAACTATGAATAGGGCCATCCTCTATTTCTCTGATAGTAGTCATATATATGTCCATCTCCACGTCTAGGAACTTCACAATTCATGGTCGATGAAGCCTATTTTCTCCGTCACCTGAACTCCTTTGGGTATTAGTGGTGTCACTAACGGATACTTGGAATTTTTACCAACAATGACCTTAGGTACGTCCATCATCCTCATCAGGACATAATCTGGAAACATGGATGTAGATCCTATTGCTTCATCATCAAGTGGGGGTACCGATGTATGTGGTTTGCGACCGGTATTCCAATCTTTGACTCTGGTTGCGAGAAAAATTTTGTATGTTCTTCCATGATGGGTGTAGTTGAGGGAGTCTTTATGCTTGATTATTGAATTGCACTGGCACTTGAGACAAAAATGAATATACTCTGTAAAAATAACTTTGGCTCCAACAGTTGCAGATAGACACTTCAATGCAGAAAATTCACATAGTCGGATGCAATAGAAGGATCAAGATTCAACGAAAAGATGATATATGTTTACTCATTCACTAAGTCATTCATTTGCACGATTGTGCAATAAATGGAGAAGGTGGCAACATTTTCCATCACATGGAGAAATGTTCCTAATCATTTCGATGAAACCACCAATCAAACGATCACTTCGCCTATTAGTTTAACGGTAGTTATTGTGCATTAATGGCAAAAGTGACCAAACGTACACTGTTGAAATATCCTACGTCCTAAAATTAACTCCGATCCAACTGTCACTTGCAAACAAAATCCATCATGTGACATCATTTTTTTCCTGTGAGAGGCATAGAGCCTATGACACAATTCTTCTCTTATGACAGACAGAGAGCCTGTGACAACAATGCTTCTTTAGTGATAGATAGATAGTATGCCACAACAATGCTTCTTCTGCAAAAGACAAATAGTATGTGACAAAAATTTTTCTTCTTCTGCAATAGATATCCATTCTATGACACAATTCTTTTTCTTCGACAGAAATATCATCTGTGGCACAATGCCGCTCAAAAACTTGAGTGAAAACACTCATAAACAAAACTCATAATCTTGCGACAAAAATACTCATAATCTTGCGAGAAAAACACTCACAATCTTGCGACACAAACACTCATCATTTTGTGATTGCTTCTCTTTTCTTTTTCTTTTTCTTTTCTCATTTTTTTTTACCTTTCTTTTTGAACTATTAGTTGACCAAAGTGTGACTATTTTGATAAGGCTTTATTCGGCTTCCATTCACTAAACCCTTGAAGGGTTTAGCATCTAACTTATGAAATTGCACTGCTTCTCCTTCAGTGATATGAATGATAATGTATGGTCCCAACCAATGTATTCTAAGATTTCCAATATGCTTAAAATTTTCGTACAAAAGAGGAATATATCCAATGTGAAATTGCTTACTCTTAATATGCGAGTCATGCCAATATATATGTCACTCCTTCTTGACATTCTAATGACAACCTCTGATAAATTACTCTTCCTGCAACTATAATGGCTACAACAATATTTCTTCTATAGCACCAACATCTATCATCTCCATTATCACAGTTATTCTAAGGCTGGGTACAATGTACTCCATCATCATGACAACTTCTTGTCCATAAACTAGTCTGAATGGAGTTTGTCCTGACAATTTTTTACAGGTGGTGTGATATTCCCATAATGTTGTAGTTATTTTCTGATCCCAATAATCTATTTGGACATTACATATCTTCATCAATGTGTTCTCCATAATCTTTTTGAATGCCTTGAAAACACCATTTGCTTGTGGATGATACAGTGTCATCTTCTTATGCTGAATCTGGAATTATTCAGTTAATTTGTCGATCAAATGATTCACAAAGTGTGTTCCTTTATCACTTATCAATATATTTAGGCATCCAAATCGGGTCACTACATGTCCGAACATAAATCTTGCAGTAGTCGCAACAGTATAATCCTTTACTTGCACTGCTTCATCCCATCTAGTCAAGTAGTCTATTGGAGTGATAATGTAATGTGCACCCATTCTTTTGCCTGGTGGATTAATAGGTCCGACAAAATCAACAACCCATTTTTCAAATTCCTGTAAATTTATATGAGGTACAAGCAACATTTCATCTCTTCGCGACAATTTTCTAGTTCTTTAGCAAATATCCAACTGCAACAATAATCTTTAGCTTCGACATGCATAGTATGCCAGCATAATCTAAACGTGTAAAATATTATGCACTTTCGTATTTCATGCCTAATGGCCTCCTGCTACACCAACATGTGCTTCATTCAAAATTGTCGGTCGCTCATGTTCCAAGATGCAGTGACAAAGTATTTCATCTGGTCCCATCTTGTACAATTATCCAACAATCAACTAGAAATATGCAACTCTTATAACTAACTGTTTATTATCTGTTGTACTGAATCCGGATGGGGCATATATCATAGTCAAGAGATGTAAAATATCTCTATAATGATCATCAAACATCTTAATCGCAAATAGTTGTGCATCAGGGAGACTATAGTTGAGATTACCAGGTTCTTCTCCATTTTCTAATCTCGACAGATGGCCAAGTCCTGAATTCAGTCGACCCAGCTAACAATAATCTTGAAATAAAATTCTTGGAATAGGAGAAGCCATAGAGAAATATTCCACCCCAATACTATCTTATTGACCAAATATTTCAATGAAAAATGGTTTGTGTACATCTTGAAATGCACTCCCAACAAAATAGTGTTAAAAGTTTTGAAGTGCGTATACCATAGCTAGTCCTTCTCTTTATGTCATGGTATATTTATTCTCTGATGTTGAAAATTTTCTACTAAAAAATTCGGTGGGATGATCAATAGAACCTTCTCCTATTTACACAAGTACAATGACGAGTGCAACAAATGACGCATCGACATGTACATGAAACTTTTTCTTCTGGTCTAGAAAAACTAATATGGGTGTTATAACCATCTTATTCTTCAGGACATCCAGACTCTCTTGGAATTGTTCACTCCACTGAAACTTAACATCCTTCTTCAATAATTTTTCCATAGGGGCAGTCACCTCTTCATATCCTTTGATAAAAAATTTATAGTACACTGTATGTCCCAAGGTTGTTGTTAATTTTTTTGTTGTCGAGGGTGGTGGTAGGTCGACAATGATTGCAATTTTAGCAGGATCCACCAATCTACCATCGCAACAAACCACATGACCCAGCAAAATTCCAAAAGGGGCATAAAAATACACTTCTTTATATTTAGGGAAATATGGTACTGTTGACATCGTGCCAGCATCATCCTTAGACTCTCAATGTGATCTCTTATGATCCTGAATATCGTCCAGACATCATAGTAGAAGTTTATAAACTTAAGAATAAAATATTTGAAAGTAGCTATGACTATCCTAGAAAACATAGAAAAATAATTATTAAGTCCAAAAGGAATTATCGTATACTGGAAACATCCCCACTCCATCGCAAAGGTTTTCTTGTATCGATCTTCCTTCGTAATCCTGATATGATGGTAACGAAGAACCCACCAATAAATGAATAGACTTCTTTCCCTCTGACTCTTTCCAATACTTCATTTGTAAACGAGGTTAGAAATGGGTTGTGGAGGTAGGCATCATTCAACTTTCTTAATTCAACATAGATATGAATTTCACTAGTTTTCTTATCTTGCACCACCATAGGACTAATAAACTTAGATTCTTCAACAGGCTCGATTATGCCCGCCTCCAACATTTTTCCTAACTCTTTCTTGACTTTTTCTTTATAACTTGTTTTGAGTCAGCATGGTTATTTTTTAATAGTTTTTCATTGGGATTCAATGGAATCTTCATTTCTCCAAGATCTCCAACAATTCCTTTCATATCTGAAAATTTCATGGGAAATAGATACTGAAATTAATGTAGTAAGTTTGTGATCTTCTTGACAGTTTCATCATCCCAGTAATCTCCAATATTATAAAACTTCATGTTATCCATAGAACCAATGTTCACTTTCTTTATTTTCAAAGGATTCATAAATTTGTCGCTCGACACACCTGATCCTTCCACCATGTGAGTACCTTCATACTCATTAATATTTATGTCACATGGATAATCTTCATCAAGTTCTCCTATTATATTATACTATTCCATCCAATTATAGACTGTCACGTTGCTTTGCTTAAAATTTGTCATCGACATAGGAATATCTTCAAAGATCTTCGTCTTGATTACTTGTAAGGAAAGATCACTTGATGTGTTGTCATAAGTAAACTTGATTGTATGTGTATATATGGAAGATATCTATTCCCATTCAACTGTTCCTCATCGCAGATCGACCGATGTATACCAATTTCTTGGTATCATGTCTAATGTGTGTAAACATGGGTGGACCCATTCTTATTACATACATGCCTCCCATGTTGCATGACAATGCTCAATGTGTTCGACAGGATTAGCCAATAATGTATATTTTTGGTCAGTGTAGATCACCTTCTCTCCAAATAAAACCTCCAATAATTTTTGACATTGAAACCATTTTAAAATTGACTTCTTATGCACGAACCACAATCTGGCAGGTGCATCCTTCAATGCGAAATATGGATCTAACAAGCGCTGAGGTTCGATTAATTTATATTCAAATTCTATATGAAAAGGTTCTAGGTTAGGAAAACCTTCATAGGTAGGTAGATCACATACCCTGATGCCTACCCGTCGCACGGATTTTGTAATTCTTGCGCAATTGCTCATGGATACTTCATCCAATCAGTTTTTCCAATTCTCCAGAGCCTCTCCTTAATTCGATGTGCAGGAACTAATGTTTAACCAAATGAGTTTTCCATCAAATATTGAATTCACATAATCATCCATGGAAGGATTGATATTATAAATATTGTCCGTATATCCACCTTCACTATTCACCTTCTTGACATATCTCTGGCCTTCTAGAGGATCAATTGGTGCGACCACCCCTAGCTCTGCATCCTCAAATGTCAATATCCACTTCTTAAAATTGATAATGGTATGATTATCAATGGCCCATTCAATCCCCATGACTACGGGATACAAGTTTATATCATCAACAATGTTGATCACCTCAAAGTATACATAAGTACGAAGTCCTTCTATCGATAGGAACCTGCTTCAGTCGACCAATAGGTAAAGCCTTTGACTGATTGGTTAATATTAGATGGACAAGTGACCACACTAGTCTTGGATTTCCCATAATTTTCCATGTTTTTCTGGTGAGAATGTTAACATCTTATCCCAAGCTAGAATAATATAGTCCATGTCATAGTCACCTTTATGGACGTTCATCCTTAGCTCGCAACTAGTTTTCAATATTTTCCCGATATGGTTAACCCTCCTTTATGGTCGCACATCTACTTGAGGTTTGTCTATTAAATATGTTAATTATGCTACAACGTATTTATCTTGTATTAGTGCTAATTTTTTTTAAATAATTCTCTTAATTTACTGACCTTTTCCATCAAGTTCTTTTAAAATAATTGTTCAAACCTTTTAGGCATCTCCAATATCGGTCCTTCATTCGGTACAACAATATAAGTCAGCACTTTATTTCTGTCAACAGACTCATGTCATGTGTCCATGAACACTTATTATTATTCCTGGACATCAAATGGTTATTTCTTTTGTTGTGTTGGTCGCACTCTTGGTTGTCCATATGACGCCTCTTGGTCTTCTACAGTCACATCACCTACTCTTGTCATGAAAACAATATTTGGATCCCTTGGTTCAAAAGAGATGTTCTAGATGGTCGAATTGGGGTTCTAAGGTGGGCTATTATTTCCCACATTTTTTTCCTTCCATTTCACAATCAACTAAGGGAATTATTCGATAGTATGGTCAAACACTTTACATTATGAATAGATCATCGTAGGATTTGTGCAGTCCCTAGAAAAATTCCCAGGATGTCTACAATTATAACATATAACTTGGCCTCTTCCACAACCAAAGCCTCATCCTCATCCTTGAACCATAAAAATAACACCCCCTTGGGCTGAGGGTATTATACCCGAGGGTATTGAGATTGAACTCTCTTAGCCTACATATGTTCATCATTCTTCATTAAGTAGGTGTAAATTGTTTTCTCTTATAGTAGCTGATATGCTCTTCAATATTTCTCATCGTGTCCCACCAATCGACAGAACTTACATTATATACTGGCTAGTGCACTTACTATCTTTTGTAAATATAAGCATTCTCTTGGCAACCAATTCCATCTAGTCTGGTAGATTCTACACCAAGGAATCCCTTGTGTATTCATTGAATTTGGTGCTTTTGATGATACATACTTAATAAATGATGGGAAATAGTCTTTATGATGACCATCAATTCTACATCATGTACACCATAGCTCCTCCTATACTTCTTTCCCTTTCTTAACATCCTGAAGTTGCAACACTGAATTGGAAAGTCGTAATTGTATATGCATCATTCCTACACCAATTTATTGTTGTTATTTGTAACTTCGGAAGATATTCTGATCTATATTATCATTGTATGTTGTTTTACCCCCATTGGAGATGTGTTTTCCTCCTTCCAAGATATATTTATTATGTCTAGACCTTGAGGTACAAACTCCATTGTAAGTTGGGGAAATAGTCCCGAGTGTGACATCATGTAATGTGTATTTGGAGTCTCTTTAGGAGAAGTCGACCCTGTTAGCGAAACAGGTTGGCCTAGTCATGTAAAAGGCTAGTCACTTGATTAGTATAAATAGGGAGGATCCCTCCCTCATTTACACACCTCACACTCACTCAAGTTTTCATGACAGAGAGAGAGAGATAAGGGATGAGAGATAGATAACTACTTAATACTTTGTATTACTAGTATTGATCATGTTATGACACCGTCTTTGTGATTGTACTATTCTAAGGAAGTTTGTGGGGTTTTTTCCTTTATGGTGTCCTTGGTGAAAATCTTTGTGTCTTCTGTATCTATTATATATTTGCATCTAGATGTACTTGTTATTTTTTTAGACAAATATCCTAATTAAGCTATTAAGATCTAGAAAAACTAACATGGTATAAGAGCCTCTATAAAAGAAGGCACTTTGCAACTACAGAAACTAGGGATTCCTAGTTCAAGGTGTTCTCTCCATAAATCATCAAGAAAAGAGGCCTAGGATGGCCAGCCTCAGTAGGGCACATCTTTTGGTAGAAGTAGTTTTAGATTTGAAGAAGTTTCATTTTTTACCATGGCACTAGTGTCGGGAGAAACTAGGGCATCAAGTTTTGGAGGATTCCCACCTTAGTCTTTAAAAAGAGACCTTACTAAGAAACTTGCCTTAAGGACGCACATATTTCTATCCAACCAGAATTCCCAAACTCCAAGTTTGGAAAATTATGGTTTCTCTGACAAACCCTAGGTCAGCCTGCTCCAGAACCTGGTCGAACACCTCAAATCAGTAAGATATAAATATTTGATATTTCTATTTGAGGTTCACATTTAATAAGATGACTCACCATACTCAACTTGAGGACAATATTGGAGGGGCTAATAAATTTTGAGCATGGAAGTACAAAATCTCCTTGATCCTTGAAGAAAATGATTTGGACTAGTACATCACTGAGGAGGTTCTAGAACCAGAGGGAGATGAGGCTAAGGCTGATGATAAGAGAATCATGGCTAAGGCCAAGAGAATCATCGCAGATTCTATTAAGGATCACCACATCCCCCATGTGTCTTTATTCAAGACACAGAAGGAAGTATATGATGCTTTGAAAAATATGTTCGAAGGAAAGAACATCAACCAGAATATGACTTTGAGGAACCAGTTCAAGAATGTGAAGATACAGAACTCTAAGACTATACAGTCTTACTTCAGAAGGGTTTCTCAAATCAAAGAACAACTTCAAGTGGTTGAAGAGAATGTCTAAGAAGTAGAAATTGTAATAACTACCTTGAATGGTTTCCCTATATCGTGGGACTCATGCATTCAAGGAATTTGTGCAAGAAGTAGGCTAATCTCTTTCAAAAAACTCCAAGAATAATGTGCACAAGAAGAATCTTAACTCGTGACAAGAAAAGAGAAGATGGGAGCAACTGAATATCAAGCTCTCATAGTTCACACCTAAAAGAACTTCAAGAAGAAGGAGAAGAAGGAGAAGAAGGAGAAATTTCATCACTACAAGAAGAAGGACAATATAAAAAAGGAGATCAAGATAGATTCTTCAAATGTTCGATGCTATACTTCTAATGAAAAGGGACACTTTGAAAAATATTGTCCTACCAGGAAAAGGAGACACCATGCTCATTGTTAACACCAAATTTATTTTTGTCAGAATTGCTCCTGTTGCCTTCGAAATTTTAAGTTCTCATGGGTGATTGGGTTGGTTTCCAAAGTTTCCTCATAAAGCTATTTCCAGGTTGGCAAAGAAGAGGATTTAAAGGAATTTTAGAAATAATTTTCACAAATGGAGCAAATTTTTTTATTAATTTTTGAATGAAACCTAAAAAAAAAAATGGGTTTTATAAATATTTTATCTTATTTATATTCAAAAATTAATAGTTTTGAATATTCTAAAGTTAAAGAGCTGGCTTTATTCACCAAACCAAGATTAAATAAAGGTTTACTTGCTAAATATGATTTATTACCTTTCTTGAGGTATAATCAAAACATTAGCAAATAAAATAATACGGTGGCTAAGGTAAAAAGTGAAACTTAAATCAACGGGTAATATCATTTCCAGAGGGTAAAGTTGCGCATTAATTAAATCAAAAAGTGCTCAGCAGAATTCATTACATAGTGCTTGATCCAATGGTTGAAAGTTAAAGGAAGAATAATCAACAGTTGGGACTGATTCCGAAGTTGAAACTTGCACGGGGGATAAGTCCCAGACTTCCAGCGGAATTCGGTATGTGTCACCCAATCTAACGGCTGAAAAATAAAGATCTATCACATCGATGGCTGTGGATGATTCCGGAGCTGAAAGCTGCATGAGGGTTAATTTTGAAAGGAGGCTCCGGAATGGGGTCCTTTATAAATAATTTTGACTTGGTTTTTTTTTTGACATTGTTTTAAAAATAATTTCATTTGTGCCACGCACTAAAGGGAAGAGACAGTCCACCATCTCTGCGGAATCTATAGCTCAATCAACTAAGCTCTGCTACTGGATATGTGTATGCTACTGAGACTACTGATACTTCGACCGAATCAATAAAAAACTGGTACTTCTATATACCATAATGCATCATTTGCTTCTTATGCTTATAGCGATGCTGCTACTCGTGCTTGTGGGTATGGGTTTGAATCTACCAGCCCAGAAGAGTTGCAGAAATATATACAAGGACAAATGGTGTGTGTTCTCTTGCAGTAAACGGTTCAAAGATTCAAAAGCAGCATAGCACATTTTTTTTAAAATGACTGTTTTAGTCATTTTATTCAACGAATTGTTTCCAGCAAACGAAGAAGAAATTTCAAAAAATGAAAGAGGTTTTTCATCATAACATCGGTATCTACAATAACCTCTCTCAGTTTTTTCCTAGGTGATACGAATTGGGAGCGGCAAAGTCATATTCAGAGGGAAAATATTCAGATTTCGAAATGACTGTTCTAGTCATCCAACACAAATAATTGTTTAGATCAAATAAATATATATTTTGTGAAACTGGGAGAGGTTTTTCTTCAAACAGTACCTATATACAATAACCTCTTTCCGTTTTCACACAGGTGCTATGGTTTAGCAGAAACAAAATCAGTTGTACAGGCCAGTTTTCATGTTTTCCAAAGGATTATTTCAGCCATCAACTTCAAAGAATTTTTTTGGACAAATGGAATTTAATTTGACAAAAATGAAAGAGGTTTTTATTCCTAACAGGACTATAATCAAAAACCTCCTTCATTTTTTACACAGTAATCACAGGTTGGAATAATTTTAAATATATTTACAGGTCATTTTTCCAGAAATATACAATTTTATTATATGGGTCATGAGCTTCAAAGGAATATTCCGAGGATATTGAGATTATTATAGAGAAATGAAGACGTGAGTTTTGTTGGGAACATGTGCAATTATAAAAACCTCTCCCAGATTTCACACAGCTATCACCATTGGAGATATGCAGGAGGAACTTTGTTGTAACTGTTTTCAGTTAGGTTTTCGAATTCTAAGTTAGGTAAAGACTTTTCTTATAAAAAGGAAAATGTAATTGATAGTTAAGGGAGGATTTTCAAGAGCGGGAGGCTCTACATTGTAATGGATTCATGTTTTCAGTAACTGAATGAAATTTGCAGAGGAGGAATGTAAAATCCTTTTCATGTCAGAGATTCTTGTGCCATCTTTTCTTCAGTAAGTAATTTCTTTATGTGACTGTTTATCCTGTTTCCCACTCCATTTTGTATTTGCTTTCATTCTTGAGAATTAGTTTTTTATGGGCTATAATTCATCCTGCATGCTCTAAGTCCATTGTTCAAGCATTTTCAAAATATTTTCTTCTAAAGTCTTGCAGAATTCACCCTAGAGGTGCTTTGTTGGATGGAATGTCTCCCTTTGTCTACTAATCAACCTGCTAATACCTCAAGACTGAGGAAATGGTGCCTACCTTGCCTCTGATCATAAACCTTCAAAACCTTACCTTCTGCAACCTATTTCAGATCTGATTGTTGACTCCATTGCCCAATGGTCTCCTCCATGACTGTCCTACCAAGTCTTTAAAACAAACTTGTCCTATTTGTCCCATCAGAAATCTGACCTTCTGAGTGTATTTGATTGAAATATCATGAGTATAAAAACTTTGTAAATGGTGAGAGATCCCTCTCTGATTGTATTAGGTCAGAAACACATTCTAAAATGGTTTTTACTGTTACCTCGGGATCTACCTTTTCACAACCTGGGTACATTCTGAGTGCTAACAAACTGGCGCCGTTGCCGGGGAACGAAGGTTCAAATATTCTCTGGGTATAAACGACATACGCTCAGATTTGACTGTTGATGGTAAAGAATAGTCAGATATCAGCAAGGTTGTGCATCTTTCACCTGGCGACTCCATCTTCGAAGAATCCAGTTTTCAAAATTCCTATGGCGACTCCACTGTCAAACGATTGCAAAGTTTGAAGAAGTTGATTCAGTTTATTCATTTCTCGATATGAGTTCTTTGTCTACAAGGTATGCTCCTATGAATCATGCTCACATTCCTGGTTTTCCAAATCGAATACCTAAAGTGGATTGGCAAACAGGTCTTCCAAAGTTTAAAGATCAAAAGAATGATGATGCTGCCCTTCATTTAGTTAGATTTCATATACATATACATAAGCTGGGAGTTAAATTGCATGAGGATTCTTTAATGAAAATGTTCATGGCTACCCTAGAAGGAGATGCAAAGTCATGGTATGAAGGGTTACCATCAGAAATTTTATCTTCCCTTACTGATTTTCATACAGTATTTCATGAACATTACCAAAACCAATACCCCTCCTTGTTGCTGGTTCAAGATTGTTGTATGCATGCTAAAGGTTTCATTGAAGATTTGGAAAAATTGTATAGTGATGATGAGTTAGTGGATGAAGAGCTTTTAGAAATTTTATATGAGAACCCATTTCAGAAAAAAGAAACACAAATTAGTTGTCTTCACATTCAAGAAAAATCTCAGCAGTTAATAATTTCTTCCTCTACTGAAAAAGACATGAGAAAAAACTCTGATTCAAGCAGCTACATTTCTTTTGCTGAAATAGATGATAATTTGCAGTAGTCTTGTCATTCTTTGTGTGACCAAGAGGGAAGTTGGGATGGTCAATCAAACCCTTCTTCATATTATTCAACTTCTGAAGTTTTGTTTCAAGATGAGGTTGTTTATTCCCAATCAGAAAATTCCTTTTTGCAGCAGCAATCTCCTCTAAATTCTAATGCTTCTGTGGGTGATTACATAAAGAATTCTGATTCTACAAATTTTCACTATTACAGTCCCTCCACATATTTATTTTCTGAAAATACATTTAAAGAGGAATCAGCCCTTGGATTAGAATTGGAAAAAAGATATGAGCATGAAGATGATCAGCCTATTGATGTGAAAGAAGACAGTTATACTCTTGATGGTTTTTCTAATGATTGTGGTCA
>LPNX011208636.1:2446-72287 GCA_001517045.1 Pseudotsuga menziesii | reverse complement strand
CTTCATTGGAAGTCAGATTTTGCTTGATTGGGCATTTGTGCTTAGTTAAGTAGGATAGGTAGGCAAGAATAAGCTCGACATGGTGAGCATCTCTTTCAGCAGTTTACAGTTTGGTTTCAATTTCAAGTGCAATTCAGTTACAGGTTACAGGTTGACAGAGTGGGATTTGGTTGCAAAATGGTTTCAGTTGATGGTTCAGTTCAAAGCAGGTTGAGGATTTCAGAGAAAGGTTAAGAGAAACCCAATGGATTTGGCACCTGGTCTACGGAATTCTTTGCTACCTCACAGGGAGGATAGCATCCCTAGTTGGAGCTAGTTGTTAACACCAAATTTATTTTTGTCAGAATTGCTCCTATTGCCTTCGAAATTTTAAGTTCTCATGGGTGATTGGGTTGGTTTCCAAAGTTTCCTCATAAAGCTATTTCCAGGTTGGCAAAGAAGAGGAGTTAAAGGAATTTTTGAAATAATTTTCACAAATGGAGCAAAATTTTTTATTAATTTTTGAATGAAACCTGAAAAAAAAATGGGTTTTATAAAGATTTTATCTTATTTATATTCAAAAATTAATAGTTTTGAATATTCTAAAGTCAAAGAGCGGGCTTTATTCACCAAACCAAGATTAAATAAAGGTTTACGCGCTAAATATGATTTATTACCTTTCTTGAGGTATAATCAAAACATTAGCAAATAAAATAATCCGGTGGCTAAGGTAAAAAGTGAAACTTAAATCAACGGGTAATATCATTTCCGGAGGGTAAAGTTACGCATTAATTAAATCAAAAAGTGCTCAGCGGAATTCATTACATAGTGCTTGATCCAACGGTTGAAAGTTAAAGTCAGAATAATCAACAGTTGGGACTGATTCCGGAGTTGAAACTTGCACGGGGGATAAGTCCCAGAATCCCAGCGGAATTCGGTATGTGTCACCCAATCTAACGGATGAAAAATAAAGATCTATCACATCGATGGCTGTGGATGATTTCGGAGCTGAAAGCTGCACGAGGGTTAATTTTGAAAGGAGGCTCCGGAATGGGGTCCTTTATAAATAATTTTGACTTGGTTTTTTTTTTGACATTGTTTTAAAAATAATTTCATTTGTGCCGTGCGCTGAATGGAAGAGACAGTCCACCGTCTCTGCGGAATCTATAGCTCAATCAACTAATCTCTACTACTGGATATGTGTATGCTACTGAGACTACCGATACTTCGACCGAATCAATAAAAAACTGGTACTTCTATATACCATAATGCATCATTTGCTTCTTATGCTTATAGCGGTGCTGCTACTCGTGCTTGTGGGTATGGGTTTGAATATACCAGCCCAAAAGAGTTGCAGAAATATATACAAGGACAAATGGTGTGTGTTCTCTTGTAGTAAACGGTTCAAAGATTCAAAAGCAACATAACACATTTTCTAAAAAATGACTGTTTTAGTCATTTTATTCAACGAATTGTTTCCAGAAACCGAAGAATAAATTTCAAAAAATTAAAGAGGTTTTTCATCATAACATCAGTTCTACAATAACCTCTCTCAGTTTTTGCCCAGGTGATACGGATTGGGAGCGGAAAAGTCATCTTTAGAGGGAAAATATTCAGATTTCGAAATGACTGTTCTAGTCATCCAACAAAAATAATTGTTTAGATCAAATAAAGATATATTTTGCAAAACTGGAAGAGGACTTTCTTCAAAACATACCTATATACAATAACCTCTTTCCGTATTCACACAGGTGCTATGGTTTAGCAGAAACAAAATCAGTTGTACATGCCAGTTTTCATGTTTTCCAAAGGACTATTTCAGCCATCAAATTCAAAGAATTGTTTTGGACAAATGAAATTTAATTTGATAAAACTGAAAGAAATTTTTATTCCTAATAGGACTATAATAAAAAACCTCCTTCATTTTTTACACAGTAATCACAGGTTGGGATAATTTTAAATATCTTTACAGGTCATTTTTCCAAAAATATACAATTTTATTATATGGGTCATCAGTTTCAAAGGAATATTTCAAGGATATTGAGATTATTCTAGAGAAATGAAGACATGGGTTTTGTTGGGCACGTGTCCAATTATATAAACCTCTCCCATATTTCACACAGCTGTCACCATTGGAGATATGCAGGAGGAACTTTGTTGTAACTGTTTTCAGTTAGGTTTTTGAATTCTAAGTTAGGTAAAGACTTTTCTTATAAAATGGAAAATGTAATTGATAGTTAAGGGAGGATTTTCAAGAGCGGGAGGCTCTACATTGTAATGGATTCATGTTTTCAGTAACTGAATGAAATTTACAGAGGAGGAATGTAAAATCCTTTTCATGTCAGAGATTCTTGTGCCATCTTTTCTTCAGTAAGTAATTTCTTTATGTGACTGTTTATCCTGTTTCCCACTCCATTTTGTATTTGCTTTCATTCTTGAGCATTAGTTTTTTATGGGCTAGAATTCATCCTACATGCTCTAAGTCCATTGTTCAAGCATTTTCAAAATATTTTCTTCTAAAGTCTTGCAGAATTCACCCTAGAGGTGCTTTGTTGGATGGAATGTCTCCCTTTGTCTACTAATCAGCCTGCTAATACCTCAAGACTGAGGAAATGGTGCCTACCTTGCCTCTGATCATAAACCTTCAAAACCTTACCTCCTGCAACCTATTTCAGATCTGATTGTTGACTCCATTGCCCAATGGTCTCCTCCATGACTGTCCTACCAAGTCTTTAAAACAAACTTGTCCTATTTGTCCCATCAGAAATCTGACCTTTTGAGTGTATTTGATTGAAATATCATGAGTATAAAAATTTTGTAAATGGTGAGAGATCCCTCTCTGATTGTATTAGGTCAGAAATACATTCTAAAGTGGTTTTTGTTGTTACCTCAGGATCTACCTTTTCACAACTTGGGTACATTCTGAGTGCTAACACTCATGTTGTCGAAGATGATGAACCAACAAACAAAAGATTCAAAAGAGAGAAGAATAATTCAGATGAAGAGTATGTGCCAGTATCAACACTTATTCGCACTATCTCACATGGAAGCAATTATTGGATTGTGGATAGTGGAGCTTCTAAACACATGATGGGATACAATGAATCATTTGTTAATATGCCTAAAAATGAGTCACCTCACAAGGTGAAACTTGGGGATGATTACCAATACCCCATAAAAAGGAGTGGAGAAGCTTCATACAAGATTGAATTCAGGAAATTATTAAATATGAAGGATGTGCTATATGTTCTAGGATTGAAGAAGAAACTTCTCTTCATCTCTGCACTAGATGCAAAGGGAAGTAGAGTTGCATTTGTCAATGACCAAGTTCTAATGTGGCCTAGAGGGAAGACAATAAAGGATTCAACAGTGATTGGAGAAGAAGACGGATGCTTGTGCAAGCTAAAGGACAGCTTGAACAAGCACTGGTTCATGAGTCACTTGAACTAAGGGAACTATGGAACATAAGTCTTGCACATGTGCACTACAGAGCACTACCAATGGCAAGCAAAGAAGTACCTGGACTACCAGAGATCCAGGAAAAGCATGAAGGAATTTGGAAAGGATGTTCATAAGGAAATAATGAAAAGAATACACTTCCCAGTAGTGAGAGAAGGGCCAAAGGAATACTAGATATAGTACACTTAGATGTATGTGGACCCATGTCTTCTAGATCATTAAGATGGTATGTGTACTATGTTTCCTTTATAGATGATCTCTCACGTAAGACTTGGATATATTTATTGAAAGGGAAAAATGAAGATTTCAATAAGTTCAAGGAATATAAATCCTTGGTCGATACTTGAGAACCAAACTGATAGGAAGATCAAGACTCTACTATAATATAATGGTGGATAATTTACCTTGGAATAATTCAAGGAACTCTACAGAGATTCCAGGATTAAGAGGAAGTTGAGCACTCCATACAATCCTAAACAAAATGGGTTATTGGAATAAAAGAATTGAACCATCATGGAAGAAAAAAATAAATGATGCATGACCAGGATATTCCTATGCACCTTTGGAAAGAGGCAGCAAAGACAACTGTGTATGTACATAACTGTACTCCTCATCGAGTGCTTGGCAACAAGATTCCTGAAGAGGCTTTCTCATAAGAGAAACCAGAATTCATCCATCTGAGAATATTTGGATTCCCGGTGTACATACATATCCCAAAGGAGAAAAGGACCAAGATCGATCCTTCTAGGAAGAAGGGTATATTCATAGGATACAATGATACATCACAATCCTACCATTTATACTTCCTAGGATTAAAGAATATCGACATATGTAGAGATGTAATATTTGATGAAGACTCGACATACTTCAGGACCAGGAGGAAACCTATTCAAGAGGTCGAGGAAACTGAAGATATGAGAGCCCGATATATGGAAATTGGAGAAGCAATTCCAAAATACCATCAAGACCATGACATGGAATAACCACAAGAGATGGTAGAGATAATCCTTGAGAAGGAATCCCATAAGAGGAAACCAGCATGGGCATGAGAGCTCATATGAGAAGCATAAAGGTATGATGCTCTAGAAGGAATACATAGAGAGAGAAAAATGGAAAAGCCCTACAATAGCTATGTGGACCTGCTATGTGACATCATTGACAGAGAACCTTCCACCTATGAAGAGGTTGTAGAAAAGAAAGAATGGAAGGATGCTATGATCGAGGAGTATAAGTCAATCATGAATAATGATGTATGGGAGATATTTATGAGACTGGAGAATAATTTTTTCATGAATTTGAAGTGGATCTATAAGATCAAGCATGTTGCATATGGAAACATCAAGAAATACAAGGCAAGGTTGGTAGCACTAGGCTTCTCGTAGAAAGAAGGCATAGACTACGAAGAGACATTTGCACCCATGGAAAGGTACACAATCATTAGAACCATACTTGCATTGGAAGCAGTTATGAAATGGAAAATACACTAGATGGATGTCAAGACATCTTTCTTGAATGGTGTAGTCGAGGAGGAATTATACGTGGAACAATCACTGGGATTCGAGACACATGACAGGAAGACCAATGTGTGAAAATTGAATAAGGCTTTGTATGGATTGAAACAAGAACTGAGGACATGGTATGGTAGGATGGATAACCTCTTGATGAGCCTAGGATTTACCAAGAGTAAATAAGATTCCAACCTTTACTTCAAGGTTGAAGACAAAATACCAGTCATGCTTCTGCTATATGTCGATGACTTGTTTCTGACAGGTGAAGAGGAACTCATTAAAGATACAAGGAGGACCTTGCTACAAAGTTCGAGATAAAATACCTACGTATGATGCACTACTTCTTAGGCATGGAGGTGTGGTAGAATGCAGATGGGATTTTTCTTTGTTATGGAAAGTATACAGTGGATATTGTGAAGAGATTCAGAATATTGGAATGCAAGGTGATAACCACACCTATGGAATCAAAATTTAAAATTCTGTGTGATGCTTCATCTAATTCAGTTGATTCCACGATGTATTGTCATATGATTGGCTCATTGATGTACTTGACGAATATGAGGCCAGATATATCCTTTGCGGTGAACACCCTGAGACAGTTCCTAATGAATTAGAGACATGCTCAACTGATAGATACAAAACATGTAATGAGGTACCTAAAAGGTATAGTGGATTATGGGCTCAAATATGTTGTGAATCAGAAGATTAACCTACATAGTTATTTTGATTCAGTTTGGCCATGTAGTGCCACTTACAGGAAGAGCACCTCATATTGTTGCTTCAGTTTGAGATCTGGCATGATCTCCTGGTTTGACAGGAAGCAATCATGTGTGGCACTCAGTACAATCGAGGCAGAGTATGTTACTGCTTTCTTAGATAGTTGTGAGGAAGTGTGGCTATGAAATCTATTGTCTGACTTGTTTGATCTCCAGTTGGATGTGAATTGTATCTTCTGGGACAATTAGAGTTGTGTGAAGTTGTCGAAAAACCCTATGTTCCATGACAAGTCGAATAACATCAGTATCAAGTTCCACTATATTAGGTATATGGTGTAGAGAGAAGAAGTGAAGCCCTAATACATGGAAACAGATGAGTAGATAGATGATGTGTTGACCAAGCCTCTAGCAAGAGTGAACTTCGAGTAATTCAGAGAAATACTTGGTGTGATCCAAATCAAGACACCTCGAAATAGGGAGGGTTGTGTTCTATCATAACTAGAGAGACATGTTTTTTGAGCATAAAATCATGGCAAAGATCATAGGTTTCTCATACGTAATCAGTCCTGTAGGTTGTCCTTGGATGTAATAAGTCTTGGCGAAGCTCACAAGTTATCCTTGGATGTAATTAGTCTTGATATGTTTCTATCCTAGAAATAGCAGATGCATAGTATCTCACTTGGGAAATGTGACAGGTTGTCCAAGTAGGAAAAATATGGGTGAAGTAGGATGCTCAGACGTAACCAGTCCCAAGACAGGTTATTCGAGTGTAAATATGAGCCCTGGCATGGTACGCAGGTTACTTCAATGTAATAAGTCATGTGGGTTGTATGAGTGTAAAAGGAGTCCTAGTATAGTATGTAGGTTACTCGGATGTAATACGCCCTGAAGGTTATCTGAACATAAAAGATCCTAGACATAGGTTGTTCAGACATAATAAGTCCTTGAGGTTGACCTAGAAATTAAAAGTCCTGATGTAGTAGGTTGTTTGGTCATAATCAGTCCTTACATATATATCTATATATGTCTGTTCCCATGTTGATATGATAAGGTCACGAAGCACGTGAGGTGCACCTAGGTGATTTTCCTTTACTGGTAGAATGTAGTTTGACCGTGGATTCTCTATGTTCTCAATTCTTTTGTTTTGTGTAGCAATAAAGAGTTGATCTGGAAATGATGAGATAAGGTAGGAGACATAGGTTATTTTCATGGAAATGTAAATAAGGCCCTGAACAGTTCCTAAGTGATGGATTTCTCAAGATGTGATGAATACCTGGATGACGACTAGGTCTATAGCCATCATGAAAAAGGTTTGGCTCTATAGAAACTTCAGATGACAGATAGTACCATTTGATGACCGATAAGAAGATGATTATGGAAGAAACTATAATGATGACTCTATGACTCCATAATGATGACCCTGTGATGAATACTTGACCATATGTGTTGATGATTGTCGAAGAGAGAGAATACCTTCCTAGTTAAGAGGGAGTGTTGATGTAGTTGTAACTTCGAAAGATTTTTTGATGTATATTATCATTGTACATTGTTGTACCCCAATTTGATATGTATTTCCTCCTTGCAGGATGTCTTTATTTTTTCTATACCTTGAGGTACAACCTCCATTTTAATTTGGGGAAATATTCCCCAGTGTGACATCATGTAATGTGTATTTGGAGTCTCTCTAGGAGAAGTCAACTCTGTTAGTGAAATAGGTCGACCCAGTCATGTAAAAGGTCAGTCACTTGATCAATGTAAATAGGGAGGCTCCCTCCCTCATTTATACACACCTGGGTGAATCCGCGGACCTGGGTAACACTTTTTGGCAAGCGCATTTCGGCAAAAACAGAAAAAACGCACCTCGATCGAGGACTTATTAAACCCTCGACCAAGGTCTTAATATCTCGACCGAGGTTTTATCAAGCCCTCGACCGAGGTTTTGTTCAGCCCTCGACCGAGGTATTTAAATACCTCGGTCGAGGGTTTTGTTCGGTCGAGGGATTTACAAACCCTCGGTCGAGGTTTCGTTAAGACCTCGACCGAGGTATTTAAATACCTCGATCGAGGGCTTAAGAAAATAGACTTAGCCCACATTCAAACAAATGAAAATTTTTATGTGCCTTGCAGAGGTGTACACCCTGCCATTCCTAGCACATAATTGAGCGGAGTTGATACCAATAAATTCACCAACGAATCTTCTATCCATTGAGGTATCATACACGCATTTTGGAATTCATATGAAATTTATTTTTTAATTACTTCTAAAACTTATACTTAGAAAACCACACTGCAACTTCGAAGCAGCTCAAAGAAAAATCCGCAGAGTTAAAAATACACAGCCAAAAAATTCTTAAAAATGCACACATCACATATCGACATGTCCTCTTCAAAAGGGTATCTTTGGTTTTTCAATTTTTGAAAAAATAAAAAAAATTGCTTTACGTGGACAAATATGTGTTTAAAATGATGCTGAAATCGAATGTGATCACTTTCGAAAAATAATAAATAATTGTATAATGCGAAAAAAATTAACAAAAAAATATGCACATCACACTGCATTTTATGTAGATCATGCTCATATATATATATATATTTTTAAATTATTAATGCAAGATTTAATTACTCTACGTGGACACGAGCCACTTATTAGCTTCTTCAAATTTTTAAGGTCACACAGTTCATTAAATGCAAAAATTCACACATTAAATGACATCGGAATATTTTAAAAAAAATATCACTATGAAGCCAACACAATATTCTACAATTTGTTTTTTTACTGCAAGTCAAAATTCACATGGCATATATGCGTTTTGAGGGCTTCTATCTAGCACATGAGTAAAAAATCAGGTTTTCATCGCCAAATTTGGCCAAAAAGTGTTACCCATCTTCATGGAATCACCCACCTCAAACTCACTCAAGTTCACATGAGAGAGAGAGAGATACAAGGTATGAAAGATAGATAGTTGTTGAATACTTCTTATTACTGGGATTGATCATCTTATGACATAGTATTTGTAACTGTACTATTCTGAGGAAGTTTGCAGGGTTTTCTCCTTTATGGTTTCCCCAATGAAAATCTTTGTGTCTTGCGTATCTGTTATATCTTATGCATCTATATGTACTTGTTATTCTTTCAGACGAAGATCCTAATTAATCTAATAATATCTAGAAAAACTAACATTTCTCTTATCGGTGAAGTTTCCAACTTCATGGTGAGATCAAGAGACTCTGTGATACAATATTCTATTGCATCAAAGGAATGCAGATATGCAATAACATTGTTGCAATGAACCATTCTTTATGTTGTACTTTCGGCATATGAAAACTTACTTTAGCCATCAATTTTTTTAATGTTTGGTCGAATTCCCAAACAGACTCTATAGGAAACTTCTTGATCTCTTTTATTTACGTAATGCACTATGAATCATATTTAGGATTCTTAAATTCATCCATCAATCCTATGCGTATTTGAGATAAAATCTTCAGCAGGATTCCAGTCGGAACCACCGAGAATTCATATACCAATCCAAAGCACGACCTCTAAAGGTCATGATAATCTGTGCTTTCTTTATGGCCTTATCTTGGACCTATTGCATAGTGCATACAAATCCACAAAGGAATCAATGTTGATCAGGGTCCTTTAACCATTTTCTATTAAATATTAGTAACTATATATCATTCCCATCCATGTTGTTTCCTCTTGGTACTACTGAATTAAAGGTTTGGCTAGTGAGAGTTCCTTGTATGCAATTTCAACTAGAACTATTACTATGGTTAACAAAACCACCGGGATATGTGATTCTAGATATTACCTTAGGGGATTTACATGGGGTCATGGTTATTCCATAATATGGATATGGTACCTCTTCTTCCTCTCCTTTATATATAAGATTGCATTCTTCTTCTTCTTCATCATAAGAGACTCCGTCGAAGTGCTGTGCCAATTCGTATTCCCTTCTTTCAGTCACGCTACAAATTCCTCTTCTTGTCTTAGTCCTTCTTCTCTTTCCCAACCGAAATATTCATCACACCTCAGGCGTCCACCTTTTAGCTCAATTTAACTATCACTGGAGAACATCTCAACTTACTCTAATCCATTTTATTCAAATATTTACTATGACATTACTGCAATTATCCGCGTACAAATATTTAGCTATCGGACTCAATTCTCAGGTTCCCTTTTTCACATACCATCATCTTAATCTACAATTTCAAGGATTTCAAATAGTGACCTCTAGATTCTTTGAAAAAATAACTTTTTTTTTCACTATATGACCTTATTGCGTTGATTGCAATCTCTGTGATATATCCTCCCATAATACTATCAACCCAAAAGTTGACAACCCTAGATATAGTATTGCTATTTCTTTTCATCCGCTGGATCAGCTGAGGACTCCACTCGGTAGGTTCTCCTCCTTGAATTTTTTTCTTTTGGGTCGCTAGCTTCGATAACCACTCATGCAATACAATGCAAAATTCACTAAAGAAAATATCATCAATGTCTATGTAAATATATCGTTCCAACCATTCTATCGGGCTCAATCACGATCCTTTACTTTCCTCCCGTGCAACCTCTAGTGCTTTAAAATCAACCATATCTAGAATTTCGAAATTCGTTGGGTGCTAAAACTTATCCCCATCAGAATGATTCAGGTATCGACAATGCAACCATTTTTTTGCGTACTTTAGGTCGACCCAGGTTCAGATCTGGATAATTTCACCTATATTCTTCTACAAATGTCGACAGCTGTATATGCACCTTCAACGAGTAGTCGTTTCAGAGATGCAAATCCATTCAAGATACAAGAACTTTGATATTCCTTTATTTGAAGGCCAGATCAATGTCGATTCTGTAGATAAGTGGTTGAATGTTCTAGAAGGGTATTTCTCTGTCCATAATTTCTCTAAGAGGGAAAATATCACATTTGTGCTCCTTAAGGCGGTCCCCCATGTAAAAAATGGGTGGGATACTTATTGTGAGAAAAACTCATCAGATGAGTCTGAAATGTTTGAGACAAATATCACTTGGGCCTCTTTCATACATGTCGTCAAGGAAGAATATTACCTTGTGGGAAACTATGATGACCAGTACACAAAATGGACCATTCTATTTTAAGAGAGGGACTAGACAGTGTCTAAGTACACCAAAAACTTTCATACCTTACGCACAAGGCTAGGTATCAAGGACTCTGAGTGGCACTTGATACCCAAATATCGTAATGGTCTACATTGGCACATCCAAATTGAGATGGACTTCCTCAACATCTCATCAGTTGGATATGCCTATTGGTATGTTTTCAAAATCGAGGAGAAATTTTGAAAAAAGAACAAGCAAGACTTGGACCTGTGAATCCACCACAGAAGAAAGGAAAGGAAAACCCTGGCCCACAGAATGCAAGACAAAGAAAGGTCAACTAGTCCCCTCTACAATCAAAGAAGGGGAATGGAAAGACAAATAAGGACACTGGGAAGTTGTGTGAATTTCATAAAATCCCTTGGAACAACACTGATGAATGTCTCAAAGCAGTCATTGGTGGACAAGATCAAATCTTCAGAATTAGATCTCGATTCTAATTTCAAACCTAATGTCACGGCCGCAGACCATAGGAAGCATATCATTGATGCATGACCCACTATCATTGTTTATACCTCACATATTCAACCATAGGAATGTGAAGAGTTAGAGGTAGAGGAATGCCTCTTCCACTCACAGATGTAGGTAAAGGGAATTCCACTACATTGTTTTGTTAACAATGACAACCAAAAGAACTTGATCTCAATATAATTCATCAAGAGATTGAAGCTACCAACAACACCATGCCCGCAACTCTACAACATTGGTTGGCTAAGACAAGGATGAGGTATCCACATTACTCAATAATTCCTCCTACCATATGGCATAAAGCCTTTCAAAGACAAGTTACTATGTGATGTGGCCCCAATTGAAGTCTGTGATGTTCTTTTAGAACAACCATATATGTGGAAGCACTTGTTATATATGAGTCGGTACCTTGCAGTTTCATTGTCACTTTGGGAGGATAACTCTATCGAATACCAAAGACAGTTGCACATGCTATAGTCTCGCAGGGTAGGAAGATAAGATCCCACACCTGAAAGTAATCCCTCTTCACCTCCACACCCTCTGCACAGGGTCCCTTCACTCAACAGAAATAGGAAGAACACAAAGTCATTATTCCCTCATCCATTTGAGTACCTCTATAGTGCAAGGCCATACATTCAAAGAAAGGAAGCCTCTTCACTTCAACAAATGTCGCACCAGGAGATCAACTCAACACAGTTCAAGATCTTATGCAGACCATTTCCTCCTAAGGGAGAAGGATTGATATTTATGGATATCGGTGGCCACCCACCTATTCCCCTGGCTCAAAACAATTGTCCATTGTTGCAGTTTCCTGGTTATTTTCTACGGTTTTTTGGGTCCCAAAATTCTGGGACCGTTTTGAGGCCCTAAATGACATTTTTGGTGATTGCAAGGGCCAAATGGTTTGCAATTACATCCAATGTATCCAGTCAAAATATTTAAATCTTAGATATACCTTTGCAATGGGCTATCGAGCACCCAAATTGGAGATCGTATGCAAAAGTTATGACCCTGGGAATTTGATTGTTCAACTAACCATCTTGGGGTTGTAAACTTTATGACAATTCATATTCTAGGGTTGTGTTTTGGAATTTTGGGCTTCTCTCCATCATGCCCATTATAAATATGTCATTTGGGCCTCATTTTGTATTCAGCTTGGCACGAATAATCGTAGTTTCTGCATCATTTCTCAGAGATAGCTACCACCATTCAAGTTGTTGTATTTACAGTCTGTTCTATTTCAGTTATTTAATAGAATATGTGTTTAATGTATCTTTATTTTCATTTTAAAATGTATGTGTTAATGATTATGTATCTTTTCTTTCATTTCATTGGCACATAAATCTAGATTAGGACGGGAAGTTTTCTATCATATCATCTTCAAATCACTCGAACGAACGAAGGAAATAAGCTTATGTCTTATACATTCATTCACAAAGATAGATTATTGATCCATCAACATATATAACATAAAGAATTAACTCATATTCAAATCATTAGATATGCATCACACACACACAGACACACACACATAAGTTCTTTCATAGAAAATTCTATGTGACACATTCAGATCGGCTCATTCACAACAGATATGCATTCGGCATAAACATAATCATTAAAGACACACAGAGATAAGATATAACATGGAAACCCATCCAGGAAAAATAGCAAAGGTGGTCTTCATCTGGCATGAAAAATATTTTAGCACCTTTGTTCTGTGCACACACCTTGCAGACTCTACTTTTTATCTTCTTTACAATTCATACATTCTTCTCTCATCTCGTGCTCTTTCGTTTTCATATCTTTCTCTTTTTCTGTATCTGAATGGACTATCTCATTCAAACCTGAGCCGATATACACACATCTTGGATCAATCCTATCACTAGAAGACCCTACATAGCTTGGGTCGATGCTTTTATAAGCTTTTACATCTCTTGATTCAACCATCGAGTGAATCTAAACTATTAGTTGACATGTTGTATTTCTAATTTTACACATATTGTTATATCTAAAAATAGGCACTATCAACCCAAATTACAATCATTGTTTGTTACTAAAAGCAAGCTTCTAGTTTAACTAACTCTTTACCCAAAAAATTTGAACTCTACTTTTCGACTTGTGTTTCTCCTTATTTGTCGTGGCTTCTTCCATCATGAATTTTACTTGCAACCAGATTCTTCATCTTTCCGAGCATTATTCCGGTTATCTCTTCTTGTCTTTTTTAGATTAACTACAAAGTTACAGCATTTTTCAAGTCAATTTTCTCCACATTTCAATGATCCCCCCATAACCTCCCCACTAGGAGGAGTGTACTAGGGTACAAGCACGCTTGAACAACAAGATCTCTGAATCATTAATACAATAAAGTTTTTTAACCAATAGTAAGGATTGTCAGGTACCATAAGAGGATGGTTTTGATGTCGATGCATCTGAGTGTAATCGAGTTGAGTTTGGACATATGGTGTGGAAGCACCACTGGCCATGTCCCCCATTGCAAGGACATACATGTTCCTCTAAGGCACATTAAAGCTTGAAGAAATTCCCACACCCACGACCTCCATTCTAGAGAAAGGCATGGTGAATCCTAAAGTAGCTCCAACACCCATGCCCCCCATTTTGAGGAAAGGCACACTACCCTGGGGCATATTGAATCTTGTAAAATATCCAACACCCATGCCCCTAGTTCCATGGAACTACACACTACCCTATGTCATAACAAAACATGAATCACACCTAGTTATCATAAAGGGAATTAGAAAAATGTATATGTCCACCTCCGAATGGAAATACATTAAAAGGGACCAAGGCACCACCACCAAAGGTAGTGAAATTTGAAGCAACAAGAGGTATGATAGTAAGCATAGATGGGAATACATGTAATGACATCCCAAATTATAAGGGACTACTAACTTGTGGCATAAATATTGAATTCCTAGACCCACTAACAAGAGCAATAATCTAAGGAATTGATCCTTCAGTAGATACTCCATATGAGAGTGGGAACTATGTTGATTCTATTGTAGATGACATATTTGGAATTACTCCTCCTATAAGGTTAGTGGTTGATGGGGGGTAATTCCCTAGTATTAGGTATGTTTAAATGTGGTGTCCATGTCATTGAACTCAGAAAATGGATTAAAATGCACTATGAAATTATGCCTTCCAAACTCATGATTTTGGATGAAAATCGAGCTTTGAGGTCGATTCAATTGCCCTATTGGGTCTATGAGTTCCTCAAAATCAATAATACCTATATCCTCTTGAATAGGAGTAGATGTACATCTCTCATATCTATTACAATGACTATCTAAAACACTAAGGTATCCTTCTTCAAACATCATATCAAACTTGTTATACCTAGGTCGTGATTTCTCTTCTTCTGTGGGATTGTTTTGAGTTCTTAGTGTTTCTTCATATTTCCCCTATGGGGATGTATGAGTGTGATCTAATATGGGTCTTTTTGTAGGATGAAACTCTGACTTTCTAGGTGAGATCCCTTAGTAGGTCCTTCTATATCGATGAAAAGGTTGCTCAGACCCATTAACTCAAACTAAAGAAAAAAAAGAGAAACCTTTACAACTTGTTCTGTAATAGACCAACACTCACTAAAAAAATCTTGAAATATTTAAAAAAATTATTCCTACCCTTTCAAAGATAAGAATAGGGTAGGGCCCAAGTACAAACAATGAAGGTTCCGAATAATTTTCTACGGTAAATCTCCTACAACAATCACCTAAGGGCCAAGAAATATCGTGAAGATGAGCACCCTCCAAGGGAGCTAAGTGGATGTTATGTTTCTTCCTTAGGTACCACAAGAATTTTCCCTTACAGTCCACCTATGAGAAACCTAGGAAAATCAATGAAGGATACCAAGTTGGGAGGAACAATCATAGGTAAGGGTGTCTGCGAATAGGCAAGGAACATAGGATACAAGTCCTAGAACTAAAACTCCAAATGAAAATTTTTGTCACCCCGAGGACTTCTCACTTAATCTATATCTCCTAGACTCGCATATCCCACTAAACAGATAACCAAGGGGGAGATCCCAATCATCTTCCTAGATTTATCTCATGTTTGATGCATGTGTGGGATGATTTTTCCCAACAAATTCTTATTATATTACTAGATTTCTCCACTCAACTAGTAAATTTCCTAGTTTTTTTAGTTTCCTTAAAGAAATTTACTCTCCAACTTACTCCCAAGGCCCTAGAGTATAGGCTATTGTTGGTTTCTAAGAAATAAAAATCCTAGTTCTTTTTTATTGTGTGATTGACTTTTCAAAAACCATAAACTTGTTCAAGAATTAAAAGGGATAAGGACATCTCAAAATCAAACACCATTAAATATATTCAAATGATCTAAAACATTATTATATTTTAGAAGAAAAGAAGGCATTTGAAATTTTACTATCAATTAATCCTCTTATATGTTTCAAAAATAATCTTTCATTATATTAATTCGAATGAACTAACCCAACGTTCACCTCTTAGCATGAAAATAAAAATAATACCTACACCTAAAATTAAAAACAAAATCAATTGCTTGTTGACGACAGTGTGCAAAATAAATAGTCAAAACTTGTTCTTTTCATCTACCATGCATAAAACATTTTGACAACAAAATGTGTTTTATTAGACTCAAAATAGGGCACAATCAGGTTTACCCAAAAATTAATTCTTTGATACCTAGTTGACTTAGACAATGAGGTAAGGTATATGAGGCACAAGCAAACACTCATTACTCTTCCTTTTATACGCAGAGCAAACAAACAAGGAAAAACCAACTACATTTTTTCTTATATGAAATGTATCCATGAGATGAAATCAACTTGAAGACCATTAATCACGCAAATAAATTACCGACTTATCTTGATCTATCGTGCCCCAAAACTTAGAACCTATTTTCATTTTTTGATACCTCAAATCATGAAGATAATAACAAATATTTCACACTTTGGACTATTCTAGGCCCAAAATCAAGAGATGAAGACAATTACGACAAATCAATGCAACCAATAATCCCCAATTATTTTTGCAAAATGCTTAGGAAAAACCAACAAACTCAATTCCAGAGGCTCCAAAATTGCAAATTCAAACACTACAAGTTGTACATGGGCTTTTAGGTAGCAACTCATGTATGTATGTGATTGTCTTGAAAGCAATCCACATATGTACGTGATAGACTAAGAAAGTAGCACACATACCCATGCTACTTCTTAGAAATCAAGGTGCATACAATAAGTCACTAGAAGGGAAAAATTGCAGCAAATTAAGTTTTCTTTGATGGTGTTTAAGTCTGATCTATTAGGGAATCCAAGGAATAATTGATACCAACGAAAGAATTTGTAACTTAAAGAAAAAAGAAAACACTACAAATAATGATTCTAATGAGTTAGGCTCTTGTTTTGGTCCCCTTTTTTGTTGAGTGATTTAACTCACCTAAATAGATATGGTTAGGGCCATAATAGATTAGGGGAGATCTTATTCTAATATTCTACTTTTCCAAGCAATATCAAAGTAAAAAAAAATGATAATGTTTACTTACTTGGATTCAGATTGTTGAACAGTTTGTAAGTGTGAGGCTCCAATAATTGTCCTCCAACTGTCTTTGGGACTTTCATGTATATGCACATAAGATACAAGAAAATACTTTTCTCGATTGATTTTGACAACCAAATAATGATGATAAAAAAAAACACTTGAATCCTTAGTTGAACACAGCAAACTAACTTACATTAATCTATATCAGTTCAACACTCAAAACATCCTATCTAAACAACTTATAACATAGACAAGAATGGTTTTTTTTTTTTTTTTTTTTTTGTCGGGGGGGGGAGAAGAGTGATCTCATAATGATATAGAGACAATTATAAAAACCCAAGATATACCTAAACCTTCAGTGAGGTTTCTCCTTCTCCAATCTGGATTCTCCTTTCTTAGGGTCCTTAATAGACTATCTTCCATAGTCTCTCTTAAAAAGGATCAAAAGGGTTGATCCGCACTAACTCCAGAGAGGCAAGATGACTCATATTATAAGGTAAGGAGAGAGGTAGACTACTATAAGAACTCTAGGGAAATTTGGTTCTATTCCTCCAAAGTATACTTACTTTGGTGAACAAATTGGTCCGCGTCCTTCCATTTAAGGATTGTTTTATACTTTAAGGTGAGTGGTTTAGGTGGTTTATTTTGGTGTAACTGAGACCAAACCGAATTCCAAGGGTAACACACATATACGCATGTTTCTCAAGGGTAACACACATATACGCATGTTGCTCACTAACTAAGTGCGTACACAAGATGAAATGATTTTTTTTGAAGGATTTTTCTCACAATTTGATATATGGGCGAGATGTATTAGTATTTGTAACAATAATAAGTAATTTCATGCTATTACACTTGGTTCATGGTAATATTAATTCTTTGTCATTTTTGGACCTCATCACATTGTCTTTGGCCATTAGGATTTAGGGTAGATGACTAAATTTTGATTCTTTCTACTCCTTCCATAATTATTGATGCATAACTATTGTCTCTCGTGACCTCGACCTACAACCATTTGAGATAGTGGTTGATCAAATTGGTGGGGATATTTGACTACTGCTTTATGGCCTCGACCGTATACTAGTAGAGTGATGTGAATGCTCTATTGTTGAATTGGGCATGGTCAAGATCCCTTCTTTTTTTCCATGGTGGAAAACAATTGAGAAAACTCCAGTATACATCAACATGAGATGGTGAGTGTTGATTTCAACCCAATAGAACATGGTCAATATTATGATGAAGTACACATAGTTGAATGGATAAGTATTATTGTATGCCTTCAAAGTGGTCTCAATGAATTCATTCATGAAGAAATTGCATCAATTCAACCAACAACCATGACAACAAGTCTCCAACACTGATAGAGTGTCAAGTTTCATTATGCCTCCCTTTTCTTTTTGAATACATCGCATATTAGGATTTAAATAACCATTTTAATAGGAAGTGATTTGATCAAATTTATACCATGCCCCTTACTTCCTATATGTTTCCCATACTACATGTATAAGTATTATTCTCTTACTCTCTTTGCTCATTTGTGTTGTTGAAAGGTCATGTTGACATAAAGGCCGACCATTTAGAGATCGGTGATGTCTAAGAATAGTTACAGTGTGAATGGGTAGGGCCTGTCAAGTCAGATTTTATGTGATGTACTCTACTCAATAAGAACTTAATGAACTTTCCATGGAAGTCAAGGTGCCAAAATTTGTAACTCACGGCATGTTAAGTAATGAGGAAAATTGTAGAGGAAAGACTTCATCAATAAATTATTTTCTTACTTCCCATTGCTTGAGGCAACCTTATATGTAAAGTGGGTTGTAGGTATAGGAACTATTCCACGTCAATAATATCATTATTAGATATTGGCATTTATTCCAATTTACCTTTGAATTATCCTCATTGCAATAGAGGTCCATGTGTTCCTTAATTATAGATTCCTTCCTCTTTTGTACTTATTGAACATTGATTTTCCCCATGGTATTTTATATCAACCTTCATCTAGTATACACTAGTGGTAAACCTTGAGCGATGCTTTGGATTTTGCTAACCTAGCTCAGTTCTAGAACATATGTCTCAACCAAATCTATGGGATTCTTATCCAAACTCTCTACAATTATTTTATGTAACATTGAAATATATTTGAAAAGAAAACATTTGGATGATTTAAATGTATCGCAAAGTATATCATCTTCCATGGAATTCATTAATTGCCATGTTTCATTGGATCGACTCCTTAAGTGGAAAAGGAAAGTAAATATTGAAAACTCCTAAGAAAGGCTCTAGGTTCCTATGGTAGGAACAATTACATATAGTTAAATTCATTTCTTTCATGCTCTTGTTGTCATTTATCTTGTTGTATCCACTAATTCATAATTATGGTGTGTCATGACCTAGTCAACCTCTAAATCAAACTCTAAAAGTTTCCCTTTAGCCCACTATGCTTATCACTTCAGTAGCATTATTGGATAAGGTATTAAATAAGCATGTTAGTGGTAGGTTGAAAAATTACAAAGTGATCAGAAGGGATTTATCATTCTAGTGACATGGCTTTGTTAGTAATGAAATTGACAAAAACTCATGGTTTCTAAGCATGACTATTTGATTTACACAACCTAAAATAATTGATGCAACTCTATTAATGTGACACAACTTACTTCACTATATTTCAACAAGGAATTTGATGTAACTCTATTGGTGTGATGCAATTGAATTTACTATTTAAATTCCTACTCTCCACCCCTTGACCACAAAGGTGACTTTTGGGTTTTATTGAAAAGGAAATAAAATACTTATGATAGATAAGTGATTGAATTAATTGACTCAAGGCTCATTTGCAAGATGGAGCCTTATTGACTTCACTAAGTTTAAATATAATACAAAGGATTGATTTATGGTATGTACTCAAATAAATGGAATCTAGAAGAGCTTCAAACTAGCACCATTTAACCATACATATTGAATGAATCCATCTAGTTGATCCAACCATACTACTCCAAATTCCCACATTTCAATGACTTGGAAGGATCCTAGCTAGTGCATTTGTCATAGAAAATAACTACAACGTCCTTCTAGAGGTCCTTGAGTTTGATGTGGATATCATGCCAAGGTTTATGTCACAACTTCTATATGCCTAATGATATCATACCAAAAAACCTATGCTCTTCAATTTACATGAGTTTTGCAAGTATATTTTAAATTGATTCTTCATTGAACATCTTAGTGGCTTGTATGATGAACAAACTGAGTACAATAAATTTGGGCAAACACACTACTTCCCACATGTAGACCATTTTAAATAAAATTTGTTCTTTGATATTCTTCATGGTTGTATACTACACCCAAATTACCATAAGTGTTCTTTTGTCCTAGTCATCCCAGTTGACTACACATACCTTAGTTAGACCATGTTCCATGATCTTGTTGAATGCTTCTATAATTTCATTGGCTTGGGGATTGTATCATTTGTTGGTGTGATGTTGAATCATAACTTCCTCGGTGAGGATATTAATAGTGCAACTCATGGAAAACCTAACCAATGGTTAAACTCTTAGGGAACTTGAGTTGGGATACTATATTTTCAAATATAAATATGATTCCTATATGTGTTCTACCATCCTCAATCAACATGGCCTCAACCCATCCAATAAGGTAATCAGTAGATATGCTATAAATGTACCAATTTTTAAAATGCATGGGTTCTATGAAATCTACTACCCATTTCTCAAATGCATGTAGGGATACCACGAGATGAAGGGGAAGCTCGTATCTATTAATTGTTTTCCTATTCTCTAGCATACATAACAAGACTAAGCATATTGTTTTGTAGCTTTGAATTTGTGTTTCTGCAAAATCCCTACTTGTAGTACTTTTTGAGTGGTGGTATTCCCACCAACATGCCCACCTATTACACCACCATGTCATTCCCATAGGATTTTATCCTATTCATGTTCCATTGTATATCATATGATAATTCCATAACTCCCTATATTGTAGATCTATCCTATTATTAGTTGGTAATTTATTTTTCTTACCATGAGTTGTTTCATTTATGTTGTTTAGTACATTGGTGGTGCTACTCCAATAGTGAGGAAGATGGTGATTTCACTTAAATAATATAGTATGACATATATTTTGAAAATATATGAAATAGGTAGTTGATCATTTAATGACCCTCCATCATCACCTATTTAAATTCTTTATAGGTGGTCTGGTCTAACATTCAATTTTATAGGCTTTACTATGAAACTCAAACTCCTCCAATAGAATAAATGAGCACTTGCAAATTATTCCTTCTAGCACTTTTTTTTTACTAAATAGTTTTAAGAAAAATGGTGTGTAAATAACTTAAAATTCCCCTGAATAGGTAATTCCTAAACTTTTATAGTGAATAGACCATTCCTATTCCTTCTCTTTTTGTAATGGTGTAGATGTATCCTACCTTATAAAGTTTTTGGCTAGCCAATTAGATTGAGTGATCCATATTTCCTTCCCCGATTTTCAAAAGGATGGATACCAATGAAATGGTAGAGGCATCACATGTAGATGAAACATAACTTTCCAATCAAGGAAAACTATGATAAGTGTACTTATTAATTTTTCCTTCAACAAGTCTAGTGATTTCTGACACTCAACATCCAAATAGAATCTCTCAATCTTTTTTAGTATTATTTCTATTGGTGTCATAATGTATGCATGTCCCTTTATAAATTCATGCTGGTACCCTATATGGCCTAGGGATTATCATAGAGTGTGGATGCTTGTTGGTGCATCCATAAATACAATCACAACTATTTTTGTTAGATAAACTAACACACCATCTCTACACACCTCATAGGGTACCAAAATGAATATAGAAGATACATTTGTTTAAGTTCAATGAAACTTGTAGTTTTATAAATCTCTTAAATAGTGACAGCAACATGGTAACATGATGTTTGAGTAATGTGTTTATTCTCTAGTGATTTGGGTATAATTCTAAGAACTTATGAATGTATTCCTTGAAAGTCAAAACCATTATTCCGTAGAATATTATCAATTCATTTTTCATCCCAAATGACATGACGTTGTATGCATAAGAGCCCCATTAACCTATGAAAGTGTTTTTATTCATGTCTTCCTTCACTATGTGCACCTGGTGGTAACCTAAGAATCTACCTATGAAGGAGTATGCTTCCTTTCCCAACACTTGGTCTAATACTTCATCATTGAAGGGAATTAGGAAAGGATTATGATTATAGGTGGAATTCAATGATTGGTAGTATACACATACTCAAATTCCAACTCCCTTTTTCTGAATTACTATTTCACTTATCTAGTTCAACTCCAAGGAATATTAACCCAACTGCCAGCATTTTGTCAATCTCTTCTTTAATCCATTATTTTATCCTAATATTTAACCTGTATGGTCTTTTCTTAATGGGGAATGCATTTGTTTTTATATCTATATTCATTTTTTATAATTCACCTTTTATTACTTTAAATATTATCAAATGTATGAGGAAAGAGAACATTGTATTCATGTAAAAATGCTGCAAATTTGCCTATGGTCTCATCATCGTAGTAGTATTTTATATATTCCAAGTGAGGCTTCTCTTTAGTGAAAATGTTGAGCTATTTTACCCTAAGTGGTGCTTGAAAAATATTTCCTATAGGTTCCTTTGTCATTTCATTTACTATAATGTCCCCTTTTTGGAATTTTATTAAAATCCCCAATTTTCCAATATTTTCACAATTTTGGCTCTTGGCTAGTTTTAGTGTCTTGATCTACAAATCATCCCAAATGCTTCCAAATTTCTCTGAAGGTACATTACTGATAATATAACATAAATATTATGTTCATGTATGTTTTTTTACCTCCCAATTACTTCTGTAAACTTGTTTAAAGTTCTGTTCAAAGCAGGAGTCTTTACTAACAAATTGGGGCTCCAATTCCCCCTGGGTAATTGTCAGAAATGGCTTCACAGATGATCCTGAATTCACTTGAATTTATGAAAAGAGGATGGGTATGTGTCAGGGAAATTTTCAAAGTCTCATATGCATCATGGTTCAGTTTATACAGGATTTTATGACTCTTTCCAAAACAACTCCCAAGTCACAATTTCGACCCTTAGGGAAAATGCACCAAATATTCTCCCAATGCAATAAAAATGATTAAAATGGCTTCCAATGCTTAAATACTGAACATGAGAATTGAAATAAACATTAATTACATTCCATACATCATACATTTATCAGAGATACATTCCTCCATTCGAAATAATAAGCATTACCATGGCATATATCAAAATAGAGTGGAAATGGTCATTGTTTGCTCATTAAAAGTCATTTTGGCATACAAATATTGGGAATTTCATCTTGAAAATTTATGATAATGAATAAAATATAATTTTTAATGGACTACAATCATAAATTGACAATTAAAGGCTCTCCAAATTCTAAATCATCAGCATTACAATGGTTCACAACAAGATAGTGGGGAAATGGCACCATTTCTTCATTGTTCAACATTTTTACATGAATTATTTTGGGTATTTATACCTGAGAGTATTTTGAACATGAAATACAGAGAATATAAATAATAAAATAATATAATGGGTATTATAATCTTCCCCAAAGAGATCAATATCTCACCCAAAGCGCAATCCCTCCATTGGCATGAATATGGTGTGAAAAATGGAAATAGTTGAGAGAGAGTGTTGCAATAGAAGAATCCACATTATTTACTGTATATTACACCTAAGAATAAGACTTCATTAAATATCCATGAAATACCTAAGTAGCCTTTCCAAAAACCAACTAGGATGGGAATCTTTCACCCTCGAAATTGGCTTAAGCAAGAAAACTAGTCATCCACTAGCTCTCACAATTCACAAATGAGAAAAAGATTCTTATCATGGCTGATCCCTATATTTTATTGAAAATATTAGTATTATAAGGTTCCAAATCCATCCATAAACTGAATCCAATTCGAATTGGTGTGGCTTCTCGTGCTATTCCATGTGGCCTCTCTCTTCACCTTCCCTCTTCTCCCAAATTTGAGTAGGAGCCTCTTGGCCTTCTCCAACTCCAAAATTTGAATTATAAGATTATATATCCAGTCTTGACATGTTATTATGTTAGTATTCTAGCCTTCATATCTGAATCATGTCATAACTGCCATAGAATCTCCAACATTGGTGTCATAGATGTCATAAATCTAAGGGGAATCTAGCCAAGTGTCCATGAAACTCCCATTTGGCTCTTCCTCTCCCATGTAAGTTACAATTCATCCCAAATTAGACCTATGAAGTATATGGATAAGTATATTAACCTTATAATCCATCCCAAAACATTAGGATTCCCATAGATTCGAAATTACAAGAGGAGGATGCCATTTAACATAGGAATTCTAGCTTGAGTGGGCCCCAAAGTCTCCATGTGTCTCCATTCTCCATAGCCATTTAAATTTTTTCTTTTATTTATTTAATATTTATCCTATTATAATGTCTAAACATCATTTATTATCCCCCTTATTCCAAATCTCAAAGATTCCACCCCCAACCTACAAAACTAGTGATTTTCCTCCTTGGCAATTGTTTGGCTTTTAGCATCTTGTTGCAGCTGCAACTTTTCTCCCCAAATTTCTGAATTTTGGGCCCCTCCTCATAATTTAAAGTCGTTTTCATCGCTGGATGCTTGAATCGTTGGTCGTGTTTTATGTTGAATGATTTTGAAGATTGGTTTCCAGCCTGTTTTAAATATTTCCTGTGTATTATTGTATGGTTGGTCGTGGATGCGAGCCTGGTATGCCTAGCCAGGGGTAAATTGTTTTTGTCTTTGAAGGTCCGCTATTTCAGAAGCAAATGGATTTCAACCATTTCTGGTTTTATAGTTTTGAAGTACTTAAAGCTTTCTGTTAAACGAGCATCATCCTGTGTTAATTCGACGGCTGATGTTTGGTTTCTTTTCCGCTGTTGCGGCCCCCAATCTGATTGACCATCCAAAGCTTAAAGAGCCCCGACTGTCGATGTGTGTTAACCTTTCTGTCACGTGTCCGAAGACTATTTTATTCCGCCGTTGTAGCCGGGGAAGCCTTTTCCCTTCCGATGTCAAAGTCTTCTGATCCCCGATTAAGTTGTTCCGCCCGCATCGCTTGTCTCTAACCTTTTCGCTTCCGCCGTTGTGGCTCCCAAAGTGATTTGGCCTCCGAAGTAGAAGTCCGTCTAACGTCCGACTGAGTTTCCTCCTGCCGCTTGCCCATAGTTTTTCCTCTTCCATCATTGCAGCTAGGAAAGCCATTTGGCTTCCGATGTCCAAACCCGTTTGACTTCCGATTCAAAGTTTTTTCCCGCCCTCCCGTCACATGCCGGTAACATTGACTCTTCTGTCGTTGTGGCCGGGAAATCTGTTTGGCTTCCGATGTTGGTTTCCTCCCATCTTCCGCCGTTGGTTTTTCTATCAGAAGCCTGTAGGAGGACAAGGTAGTATGGTCGGCACTTGTAGAAGGACGATGGTGCACATGACCATTTCCTATGGATTAGCCATTCAGTCAGTTTAATTCGCTACTGTGGTTTAATGCGTTTCCAACAAATGATGCTCGTCATTTGATTGCAGGTAGTTTTCGGAGGTGGGTCAATGGAGGCGGAACATTTGGTGAAGGTAGAGCCAAAACCAGCAGGAGTGTAAAATGGACAAACCAAAGAAAATACAAAATGAATGGTGATAAAGGGGCAGCTCTGAAAGGTCCGGCAGTTACGTAGCCAATCATGGGCATGCACCAGAAAGACAGAGGAATATGAAGCGTGGGGAGATTGAAAGGTCATTCGTTTGAGGGGAAACCCAAATGGTCGGCTGTTGTAGTTTAAATATTGAAAAGTAGAACTGAAAGAAGGGCTTTTTCCCTCTAAAATTTGTAAACCATTTTGGCTTGTAAGAGGAACTACTTCGTTTTACAATCAGAAACTGCAATTTTTTGCCTGCTGGAGAAAGCAAAATGTGGAATGTATCAACGTGATTAAATGAACAATGTTGAAGGGGAACTATTTCGTTTTCAGCTGTGTTTCATTAACTGTGAGAGTGTTTGACTTCCTAAACCTATGTTCTTGTTTAATGTTCTTCAATATATTTTGTGATGTTTTCCACTGTGAGTAATAAGTGTTGTTCATAAAACAATTGGCTATCTGGTTGTTTAAATATCTGTAATTGTTCATGTGTTTTGAAAGAAGTATCAGCTATTTGTAACTTTTCATAATGCATGTGCAAAATGTATTACTCACCAATAAATGATAATTCTGCTCCCTAGGGATAGTTTAGGTAGTTAGTTTGTTTTCTTGTTGTATGTGATTTGGATGCTTGTGAGCCTTAAGACGTAAGGTAAGAACCTGCGCATCACATTGTGACTGCTCCTTGCATTTTTATCACCCTACATTGTTAATTAGGCACTTGCATTTCATAATTTAAGTCAAAAATATACAAAAAACTCGGTGGACCAGGCCGTAATCGGTGAAGCCTTTGTTTTGTATTTGACCTACGGTAGCCGGACCGTAAGCCGGATGGATTCCCTATACCAAATAGTCAATGGGCTAGTTGAGATCGTTGATTGGGGAGAATCCCTTACTGTTGCTGCCTGTGATTTTTGGGGACTCAACAGTTTTGGTGCTAGAAGGAGGGCCGCCAGTGTATGGCTGGCCGAGGAAACCCGTTTTCCCGAGAATATTCCACTGGTAACAGTTCTGAAAGAAGTGGGTTTCATAATCCGATTCCGGAAGAAAGAGAACATCTATATTCTGTTGGCAATGAAATTGTTAATGATCTAAGAAGACACACCAGGGAATATGTAAAGAAGATTGGAGGATTGCCAATCATCCCCGAATTGCCCAGAAGAGAGTATAAAAAGAAATATCGTCCTGAAGCGGAAGGCTCAGTGTTGGTTGGAGACTAGGAAGAACTTGTAGAGAAAGCCTTACAGGAAGTTGTGCTACCTTTGAATCAAGAAGGCCCAGAAACCCCTCACAGTTCCCCTGCTCACACTCCAGTTGGTTCACCTCCTAAATATCCACCCATAATCATGGCTGGCGTAAACACAAACCAACCACCTAACCCACCAAATCCACCACCTGCATGGAGAGCTAGATCACCATTAAACCTGACACCTCCATTACACAACCTACCCCAAGCCTTTGACAAGATGTTGCCCAAGTTCGACCCAAATGAGAAAATACTAGTAGATGATCATCTACAAAATTTCTACTTGGCAATTGAAGGATTGAGGGCTAGAGAGCATGAAGATGTAGTCTGCAGACTGTTTCCACATACCCTTAAAGGAGCTGCAGCGTCATGGTACTTTGGGTTTCCTGCTAACTCTATCCCTGATTGGGATACCTTCGAGAGAATTTTCATAAGCAAGTATGCAACTCAGAAAACTCATGCAGCTCTCATGAAAGGGCTATGCGCGTTGAAGAAAGAAAGAAAGGAAAAGGTGCACAGTTTCACGCAAAGGTTTGCATCATATCTCAAGAATTTCTCTAAAACGGATAGACCTTCAGACAAAGTTCTGATTGAATATTATACTTCAGCTTTAGGCCTTGATCTGGCCATGTTTGCCAAAGGCAGGGCCAAGCCTACTTTGACGGAAACCTATGAAGAGGCTGAAGTAGTTGAAGCTGAAAGAGAAAGTATTGAAGACTATCCAGAGCAGTCAGGAGAAAAAGGTGCAGGCAGAAAAACCTTATTGTTTACTAAACCTAAGGAAGAAAAGTCTCCAGATCTGGAAAATATGGCCAAAATGATGCAGAAGGTGTCCAACAAAATCATAGACTTGGAGAAAGAGAAGGAAGCACCAAAGTTTTATAAGCCATATTATAAGAAAAGAGAGGACAACAATCAGTCTCAACCTCCTCCGCACAATACAACATCCATGAATTTAACAGAGATAGGGATGGAGAATTTTTGTACTTTCCACCAACAACCCCACTCTGAAAAGAATCGTCTGATAAGGATAAATTCAATGACGTTGGTCATGAATCAGATTTTGGATTCTAGATTAACAGAAGAAGAAGATGAAGAAAGAAAAGAGAATTCTGCTTCTACTTCTGCGAAAGAACAGGAAGAAGAAACCATGGATTTATGGAATTCTATCTCGTTATTTGATGCTGAAGAGGAAAAGACTCAGGGGTACAAGGACGTTATGGAAACCAACATAGCCACAAGGAGCCAAGGGACGGTCAAGGAAGACAGTCTTATACTCCCAAAGATTAAGAGGCTGCAGAGGAATGTTAAGAAGAAATTTCAAAATAAATCCTTGGATGATAAGATTCCAGAATTCACCATTAACAGCCAAGATCCTAGGCAGAATGAGGCGCGTGCCAAGCCAAGAGAAGAAAATGCTGATAAACCCCATCCCATTGAGAAGCCGATGGATTATGACATAGTGGAGGATTTAAAAAAGGTGAAAGCAAATGTGCCACTATTCGAAATGTGTAAAGTGCCGCAGCAAAAAGAGAGACTGTTGAAAGCACTTGAAGCATCAGATGAGAAGCTGCCTATGGATAATCAACCTCAGGAAGAAGAAGAAATTGGAGAAACCAGCGTTGGAGGTAAGTCTAAAAGCAAAAATCCACAGTTCCTCCTCACCTTTGAAATTTTCGATCATAACGTGCACAATTGTCTAGTAGACTCAGGGGCATCAGTTAATGTCATGCCTATATCAGTATGTAAGAAGATAATTAGGCAGCCTAAGCCATCCACGTGGAGGGTGGTTCAGTTGGATAGGACAGATGTTAAGGTAATTGGTGAGATGGAAGATGTCCTAATCCGTCTAGCATCTAATGACAAAGTTTTCCAAGTTATTAACATCGTGGTGGATGATATACCAGACGCTTACAGTATTGTCTTGAGCAGAGATTGGTCGACCAAATTAAATGGATATTTCGCCTTAGATTGGTCCCATCTTTGGCTTCCATACAAAGGGAGTCCAAACCAGATTAATATTCTAAGAGAGCCTCACATGAAGTACAATGTTACTCAGCTAGAGGAGAAGAATGTACCAGTGGATTATGTACTGGGAAACTATTTTATCGAGTTGGAACCAGGGAATTATCAAGCGGAAGAAGCCAGCAACACATCAAAAACTCAGCCTAATCTCCTTCGATTCTCACAGGCTGATGAGATTGACTGTAATATAGTAAGCTTAGCAGTAGGATTAGATTCACCTTCAGTAGTTAGTGATTTTTGGATTTTGTTTTTTGATGGCTCTAAGACATTAGAAGGGTCAGGGGCTGGCTGTGTCCTGATCGACCCACAGAAGAATAAACATTTCCTTTCATGTAGATTAGAGTTTGAGTGTACTAATAATACAGCTGAGTACGAAGCACTGGTGGAGGGACTAAAGAAGGAAATTGAATTAAAGGTAAGTAATTTAAAAGTTTTTGGAGATTCTGAAATTATTGTGAAACAAATCCAGGATCAGATACATTGTGTTTCCCCTCACTTAAAGGCTTACCAGAATGAGGTATGGGATTTACTTAAATATTTTAATGCATTCAACATTATTTCAATTCAAAGAATTAAAAATGCAGCTGCTAATCTGTTGGCCACATCCGTCGCTAGACTCGTACCCACTAATAATCGGTGTTCTGTTGAACTGCTTTTCAGGCCCTCAGTACCGGATATGATCACCAACTTGCGGGTGTTCGACAATGATTAGCAAATCATAGAATGTTTGACAAATGATGAGGTGTTTAAAGGAGTGATCATAGACGATGAAGAGCATCAAGCCGAGATGAAATATGACAATTTCATTCCTAAAGGTGTCAGAACGTTAGAAAAAATGTTCGATTTAAATGAAAAGTTCAGAAGACCAGCCAACGTGAAGACCCACAGCTGATCTCTACAGTTCGAGCTGATAAATTTAGGGATTGAGACGAATCCAAAATTTGTGAATCTCAGCAAGTGTTGTCCACCAGCAGAAAGAGACAAATTCATCAGTCTATTTAAACAATATAAAGATGTTTTCACTGGACGTACGAATATTTGAAAACAAATGACACCAACATCATCAAGCATGTCGTCCCCATTAAAGCCGGCGTCAAGCCCTATCAGTAGCCTTTGAGAAAAATGCACCCGAAGCTGGAACCAATGATTCAGAGTGAAGTGAAGAAATTATTGGATGCTAGAATCATTTTTAAGGTCAGACACTCTGAGTGGGTATCAAATCTAGTACCAGTTAGAAAAAAATCCGAAGAGATCAGATTATGCGTGGATTTTAGAAATCTAAACCGAGCTTCTGATAAAGATAATTACCCGGTGCCACCCATGGAGCAATTGCTCCAAATGGTCTCAGGTTCTGAACTATTTTCATTATTGGACGGTTTCTCTGGCTACAATCAAGTATTAGTAGCCGAGGAGGACAGGTTGAATACAAAGTTCAGGACCAAATGGGGAACCTTTGCCTACAGAAGGATGCCTTTTGGGCTTATAAATGCAAGAGCAACATTTCAGAGAGCTATGGACATAGCTTTCCATGGATTGATCAGCCGCAGCATGGTAGTGTACCTTGATGATATTACGATATTCTCGAAAAAAAGAGGAGAACACGCATTTCACTCAAGGCAGATCTTTTAATGCTGCCGAAAGTACGGCATCTCACTCAATCCTAAGAAATGTGTGTTCGCTGTCACAAAAGGCAAGTTACTGGGTCACATAGTGTCAAAGCAAGGGATCTCCATTGATCCAGAAAGAATTAAGTCTATCGAAACAAATCCCCTTGCCACATAATAAAAAAGGGATGTAATCATTCATGGGAACCATAAATTTCGTATGAAGATTTGTGCCTGATTTCACCCAGACCGTCAAACCGTTGCAGCAGATGGTGAAGCAAAATGCACAATTCAAATGGACCGAGATTGAAAAGAATTCTTTTAGCAAAATCAATAATGCTGTCACACATGCACCTTCCCTGAAGAGCCCAGATTTCGATAAAGAATTTATTCTGTATACATTTGCATCCGATGATTCACTGGCAGCCGTGCTCACCCAAAAGGAAGAAGGGGGGGATGAATTCCCAATCTCCTTTATGAGTACCGGTCTACAAGGGGCTGAATTGAACCACCCAGCCATTGATAAGCAAGCTTATGTAGTGTTTAAGGCAGTAAAGCAATTCAGGCCTTATATATTAAAGAATCGAACCAAGGTAATAGTCCCCTACCCAGCTGTAAGATCCCTTCTCATACAGAAAGAGTTAGGAGAAAGAAGGGGCAACTGGGTAACAGCTCTTCAAAAGCACGACCTTGAATTCAAGCTAGCCTCTATAGTTAAAGGCCAAGGGTTGTGCAAATTGATGACTAAAAGTGGGAACAATGAAGAACAAGCCTGGGAGGATGAGGCCGAATTACATGTAATGGATGTATGTCCTTTGTTTACAGCTCCCGAGTCTTGGTATAGAGACCTTGTACATTACCTGCAGGTAGGGATGTTACCTGAACATTGGAATTCCAAGCAAAGAAGAGCGTTGCGTCTTAAATCAACATCTTATCAAATTGTGGAAGGAATATTATTTAGAAAAAATTATGACGGGGTTCTTCTCAGATTCCTAGAAAAGGAAGATGCGAAGAAAGTAATGACAGAGTTACATGACGGTCTTGCTGGGGGACATTATTCAGGAGACACTACAGCCCACAAGATCCTCAGGGCCGGTTACTATTGGCCTATGCCTTTCAAATACGCACACGCACATGTTAGGAAATGTGATATTTGCCAAAGGTGTGGTGGGAGACAACCTAAAGCAGTAGCACCCCTAAAGCCTGTGATGATCATGGAACCATTCGCGTAATGGGGGCTGGATATAATTGGAGAAATAAAGCCGAATTCCACTCTGCAGCACAAGTACATTCTGACCACCACTGATTATTTCACCCGCTGGGTCGAAGCTATCCTGCTACGCAAGATAAATGAAGATGAAGTCATTAGCTTCCTACAAGATCATATCATGACCAGGTTTGGAGTTCCAGTTTCATTAGTTTTTGATAATGCTAAGTACTTTTCATCAATTAAATTAACTGCATTTTCTCATGATAAAGGGATAAAATTGCATTATTCTACTAATTACTATCCACAAGGAAATGGCCTGGCTGAATCCTCCAACAAAAATCTGATTAGAATTTTAAAGAAGACTGTAGTAGAAAACCAGAGGAGTTGGCACTCAGCATTACCAAATTCCCTTTGGGCCGATAGAGTCACGCCCAAGTCTGTGATTGGAGTGTCTCCATATACCCTTGTCTATGGTAAAGAAGCCATCCTTCCTCCCAATATCATGTTACCATCTTCCATACTAGCTCAAGAGTCTAGGGGGTCGGATGATGAAGTTTTGCAAATAAGAATATACAATCTCCTGAAAGCAGAAGAGGCTAGATCTAAAGCCCGAGAACGCTTTAAGCAACAGCAAGAGGTATTTAAGAGATGGTTCGACAAACATAAAGATGGAACAAAATACTTTGAAGTAGGAGACTTAGTCCTCAAATGGGATCACCCCCATGACGAGAAAGGAAAGCACACTAAATTTCAGCAGTTGTGGGTAGGCCCTTTTCAGATTGCAGTGAAGCTTGACCCTTCTACTTATAAGTTGCAAGATCTGCAAGGATGGGAAGAGAACTTACCAGTAAATGGTTTGGTCCTGTATTTTTCCTGAGTTTGTTTGATTTCTTCTGTCTTGTATATAAATAATCTGTTTGGCTGTCTTTTGAGTCATGTTTTACAGTTTGTTTTAGTTTGTTTTCTTGATTCTAATAAAGGGAATGAACCCACGGTTGAATGGAGAACATTAAAATGTTTGGGAATGATAAACATTTTTGGGTCTTAGACTGTGTGTTTTGTATAAAAGAATTTCTTCCAGTTTAGTTGTTTTCTCGAATAATTCTGTGTGCATTGAGGTCCTGCTTAACCCCTGTGAAATAAACCGGATTCAGAGAGTCTGGAATACTATGTCGAGGCTCCATCCACGTCACAATTAAAATGTTCTAAGGAGCGGCGACAGAGGACCCATGGAAAGGAGCAAGGTGAACAGTATATTAAATATAAATGATCCCATGTCAAGAAACGAGCGCCAAAAGGCAAATAAAGAGTCAAAACTCCTATGAAAACATCACAAATCAAAGCAGGTGCTGAATCATAAGTACTAAATTACCAAAAGATCCTCTTCGTCCGTGAGCTGAAACTTGAAGTACACCACTCACACAAAAGGACACTACGGGATAGAGGATTCTGAATTAAAATTCAGTAAGAAAGGTATTCAGGAAGACTCATAAGAAAAGGACAAAAGCCCGAAAGCACAAAAAAGTGCTAAAATGGCATGGGAATGAGGAACAAACGAATATTTCTATTTACCATGTGCTACAATCCTGTGGCGTCCAAGCTGTCAGTTACCTGAAGACAAGAATAATAATGAAACTCATCTTTCGGCCTCAACAGAGTTATCTGGACTTGAAAATCTTGGTTTCCACTCTCCCTTATTGGACTGACATCAATGATTAAAGGTACACACTGCTATCATTTGAGAAATCCGGAAAGCTAGAAGGATTCAATAGATGCATTATTATGAAACAGTCTGTCACCCAAAGAACAATCACCCAGAGATCTAGGTTCACTAGGTAATCGCCAATTGTTGCAGCTGCAACTTTTCTCCCCAAATTTCTGAATTTTGGGCCCCTCCTCATAATTTAAAGTCGTTTTCATCTTTGGATGCTTGAATCGTTGGTCGTGTTTTATGTTGAATGATTTTGAAGATTGGTTTCCAGCCTGTTTTAAATATTGCCTGTGTATTATTGTATGGTTGGTCGCGGATGCGAGCCTGGTATGCCTAGCCAGGGGTAAATTGTTTTTGTCTTTGAAGGTCCGCTGTTTCAGAAGCAAACGGGTTTCAACCATTGCTGGTTTTATAGTTTCGAAGTACTTAAAGCTTTCTGTTAAACGGGCGTCATCCTGTGTTAATTCGGCGGCTGATGTTTGGTTTCTTTTCCGCCGTTGCGGCCCCCAATCTGATTGACCATCCGAAGCTTAAAGAGCCCCGACTGCCGATGTGTGTTAACCTTTTCGTCGCGTGTTCGAAGACTTTTTTCTTCCAACGTTGCGGCCGGGGAATCCTTTTCCCTTCCGATGTCAAAGTATTCCGATCCCCAATTAAGTCGTTCCGCCCGCATCTCTTGTCTCTAACCTTTTTGCTTCCGCCGTTGCGGCCGGGGAAGCCTTTTCCCTTCCGATGTCAAAGTCTTCTGATCCCCAATTAAGTTGTTCCACCCGCATCGCTTGTCTCTAACCTTTTTTCTTCTGTCGTTGCGGCTCCCAAAGTGATTTGGCCTCTGAAGTAGAAGTCCGTCCAACGTCCGACTGAGTATCCTCCCGCCGCTTTCCCGTAGTTTTTCCTCTTCCGCCGTTGCGGCTAGGAAAGCCATTTGGCTTCCGATGTCCAAACCCGTCTGACTTCCGATTCAAAGTTTTTTCCCACCCTCCCATCACATGCCGGTAACATTGACTCTTCCGCCGTTGCGGCCGGGAAAGCCGTTTGGATTCCGATGTTGGTTTCCTCCCGTCTTCTGCCATTGGTTTTGCTATCACAAGCCTGTAGGAGGACAAGGTAGTATGGTCGGCACTTGTAGAAGGATGGTGGTGCACATGACCATTTCCTGTGGATTAGTCATTTAGTCAGTTTAATTCACTACTGTGGTTTAATGCGTTTCCAACAAATGATGCTCTTTGTTTGATTGTAGGTAGTTTCCAGAGGTGGGTCAACGGAGGCGGAACATTTGGTGAAGGTAGAGCCAAAACCAGTAGGAGTGTAAAATGGACAAACCAAAGAAAAGACAAAATGAATGGTGATAAATGGGCAGCTCTGAAAGGTCTGGCAGTTACGTAGCCAATCATGGGCATGCACCGGAAAGACAGAGGAATATGAAGCGTGGGGAGACTGAAAGGTCATTCATTTGAGGGGCAACCCAAACAGTCGGCTATTGTAGTTTAAATATTGAAAAGTAGAACTGAAAGAAGGGCTTTTTCCCTCGAAAATTTGTAAACCATTTTCGCTTGTAAGAGGAACTACTTCGTTTTACAATCAGAAACTGCAATTTTTTGCCTGCTGGAGAAAGCGAAATGTGGAATGTATCAACGTGATTAAATGAACAATGTTGAAGGGGAACTATTTTGTTTTCAGTTGTGTTTCATTAACTGTGAGAGTGTTTGACTTCCTGAACCTATGTTCTTGTTTAATGTTCTTCAGTATATTTTGTGATGTTTTCCACTGTGAGTAATAAGTGTTGTTCATAAAAAAATTAGCTATCTGGTTGTTTAAATATCTGTAATTGTTCATGTGTTTTGAAAGAAGTATCAGTTATCTGTAACTTTTCATAATGCATGTGCAAAATGTATTACTCACCAATAAATGATAATTCTGCTCCCTAGGGATAGTTTAGGTAGTTAGTTTGTTTTCTTGTTGTATGTGATTTGGATGCTTGTGAGCCTTAAGACGTAAGGTAAGAACCTGTGCATCACATTGTGACTGCTCCTTGCATTTTTATCACCCTGCATTGTTAATTAGGCACTTGCATTTCATAATTTATGTAAAAAATATACAAAAAACTTGGCGGACCGGGCCGTAACCGATGAATCCTTTATTTTGTATTTGACCTACAGTAGCCGGACCGTAAGCCGGATGGATTCCCTATACCAAACAGTCAATGGGCTAGTTGGGAACGTTGATTGGGGAGAATACCTTACTATTGCTGCCTGCGATTTTCGAGGCCTCAACACATCCCTTTGACAAATTTCATGAATATAGAAAATGTGATTTGGCCACTGTGAACCAATGCAAAATTTGGGACATTACAAATCCTCCCTTCCCAATATTTCTTTTCCTCAAGCAATTTCAAACATGGTTGGTGAAGAACCTGCTTTCTGTATGATTCTTTGAAGTTGCCACTAAGTTTTCCACCTTGAGTCTTTGAGCTTCCATGAATATTTCAGAGAGGAAACACCATTCTTGTTGATGCACTAGTCTGATTAAAATCACCTTATTAAGTGGGGAATCCATCTCCCATACTGCTTGTTTACCAAATAATTTGAAATCAATGGGACTAAAAACTATCCCAGGGTCCCATTGCTTGCATTGCACTCCAACAATTAAGAGTGCTCTCCAACCCATACCATTTGGAAAGAGAATTCCTGGATCCCATTTTCTTGTATGAATTCTTCCAAACATCATGAGTGCATAATATATATCATCAAAGTATATAACAACATAATAATAATGTACATCAAGGAGGTGCCTCACCAAGAAATAATGAAAGTACTTATATCGCCCAGTGTGTAGACTACCATTTGCCAAGTACATACATGCTTCAAGTGACCAATCAAATCTGATCCAATGACATAAGTGAGGATACCATGTCCTATAATTATGCTCCAAAATTATGTAATATGCATCAAAATAATAATCATCTATTTGTTCTTTCATCCAAGAAGTGAATGAAGAACCTCTACCAAAATATGAACTAAATAAGGAGCAAATAAAACATGAATACTTCAAGTGGATCAAAGAAGTATCATCAATACACCAATGAATATGTATATCATCATGAAATAAAAGATGATGTTGCTGCCAATAATAATGTTCCTCAATCATATCCCTCTTCACCCAAGTGTCATATGAAGTTCCTCCAACATCAAATGAACCAAGTGTTGAGCAAGAAAAACCATGAGTCTTCAAGTGAATCAAATGCATATCATAGGTGCATCCATGTAGATGTGCATCATCAGAAAGTAACAAGGAATTATGATGCAAATGTGAATAATAATGTGCTCCAAATTATATGTAATGTGCATCAATATAATCATCCACGTGTTCTTTCATCCAATAAGTGAACGGATAACCTCCACCAAAATCTGAACAAAATAAGGAGCAAGGAAAACATGAAGACTTCATGTGGCTCAAAGAAGTCTCATCGATACACTAATGAATATGTATATCATCATGTAACATTAGAGGATGTTGCTACCAATAATAATTTTCTTCAATCATATAACTCTTCACCCAAGTGTGGGATGAAGTTCCTCCAACTTCAAATAGACTAGGAAAGGAGCAAGGAAAATCATGAGTCTCCAAGTGACTCAAGTGAACATCATAGGTGCACCCATGTAGATGTGTATAATCATAATGTACACAAGGATGCTGCTGAAAATGTAAATAATATGGTGCTCTAATAATTCCATCATAAAACTGAGAAATAAAATGTCCATGCTCTTCATGTGGCACCATCAAAAAGAAACCTTTCACCCATACTTCATTAGGATCACTGCTGCAAAATTTAGAAGTGTAGGATGTAGGAGAAAGAACCAACTCACCCAAATGATCAGTAAGTGAAAAATTATCATAATGTGAAGGATCCATAGGGGTAGGATTATGTATCTCCTTAACGAGTGTGAAACCTTTGTCATAGATTGGTTCCAATGTAGAGGAATCATGCTCTTCTTTAAAAATTGCATACCCTTCATCAAGAGACAATTCAAGTTCCTCTTCCACCACATCAAGTGTTTGGATATATTCAAGTTCATATTCAAACACATCAAGTAAATTAAAATATACAAATTTCTCATGACCCACCATGTCATGAGAATCCTCCAAGCAATCTACCTTACGAAAATATGAAACATCGGAGGAAAAACAAGTGTTTTGCAACTTTTCAAGAAGTTGCTCATTTTGAATTGTGAGCTTATCAGTAACTTCATTATTCTTCAAGTAGGATTCATGTAACCATTCACTGATCTCAATGATATTTTTTCTATAAAAAATCAAAGACATGAAATTACCTTTGGTTTTGCACATTGCTGTTTGAATCTTCTCCATGTCTTCAAGGAATGATGGCTCCTCCAAGGAAGTAGCTCTCCAATAAGAATTTGATATCAACGCTTGAGTGTCATGGAGTATTATAAGGGCCTCTTGGATCTTATTTTAATTCATCTTTGAGGACCCTTCAATAAAATGAGGCTCTTTCAAATGAACCTCCTCATCTTCTTCCTTCTTGCTTGGACCAACTTCATGAAGCTCAAGTGGTGATGGGAAGGTTGATCTTGTTTCTTCTTCAACTGCTACAAGGTCTTGATTTTCATGTTTAATGGAATTTTGGCTTGAAAAAACACTTTCAAAATAGATATCTATGTCACCAACATATAGGTGTGAGCACCCATCGGTAGGTACTCCTTCATAGTTCAAGCATCCATCATTAGATTCTCTTTGTTTCATTTCCAAGGTAGCATGTGTCTCGAAATTATCTTCAGTATTTTCAATAAAAATTTCTTCATACTTATGTTATTTATATTCATATTTTTTAGAGTCAATTGGGAGTGAATTTCTATCCTCTTCATTTACTACTTCTTCTACTTCACCTATTTCAGAACTAGGTGGTTCATGGGTCTCCTCCTTTTGCCCCTTCAAGCAAACTGATGCATTTTTCCCCTTGGTTTTCTTAAAATCAATATATTTTTCCCAAATTTGGATAGCCAAAAATTTGAATCCTTTCATAATATTTTTGTTCATTTCTTCAAGGATATTTTGCATGCTTTTTATTATCTCCTCACCATCATATGAGGTTCTCTTTCATGCCTAGCCATATTTTCCAAAAAATTGCCTTCTCCTACTTTTTTTTTTCCTCTTCAACAAAAGCACTTTTGGATTCAATATATAATGGTGGCCCATGAATTATTGTAATAATAAATATGATACCACATCAGTTTCCAATATCATTCTCTTATACCACTGTAATTTCCCCTTTTTGGAATTTTATTAAAATGCCCAATTTTCCAAATTTTTCACAATTTTGGCTCTTGACTAGTTTCAGTGTCTTGGTCTTTAAATCATCCCAAATGCTTCCAAATTTTATATGAAGGTACATTAATTATAATATAACTTAAATATGATGTCCATGTATGTTTTTTTACCTCCCAATTACTTCTGTAAACTTTTTTAATGTTCTGTTCAAAGCATGAGTCTTTACTAGCAAATTGGGGCTCCAATTCCCGCTAGGTAATTGCCAGAAATGGCTTCACAAATGATCCCAAATTCACTTGAATTTATGAAAATAGGCTGGGTATGTGTAATTTAAATTTTAAAATTCTCATATGCATCATGGTTCATTTTATACAGTCTTTTATGACTCTTTCCAAAACAACTCCCAAGTCACAATTTCGACCCTTGGGGAAAATGCACCAAATCTTCTCCCAATGCAATAAAAATGAGTAAAATGGATTCCAATTCTTAATTAATGAACATGAGACTTGAAATAAAAATTAATTACAGTCCATAAATCATACATTTATCATATATTCATTCCTCCATTTTAAATAATAAGCATTACCATGGCATACATCAAAATAGAGTGGAAATGGTCATTGTTTGCTCATTAAAAATCATTTTGACATACAAATATTGGGAATTTAGACTTGAAAATTTCTGATAATGAATAAAATATAATATTTAATGGATTACAATCATAAATTGACAATGAAATTCTCTACCAATTTGAAATCATCAGCATTACAATGGTTCACAACAAGATAGTGGGGAAATGACATTGTTTCTTCATTGTTCAACATTTTTACATGAATTATTTTGGGTATTTAAACCTAAGAGTATTATGAAAATTAAATACAGAGAATATAAATCATAAAATAATATAATGGGCATTATAATCTTCCCCAAATAGATCAATATCTCACCCAAAGCGCAATCCCTCCATTGGCATGAATATGGTGTGAAAACTGGAAATAGTTGAGAGAGATTGCTGCAATAGAAGAATCCACATGATTTACTGTAGCTTACATCTGAAAATAAGACTCCATTAAATATCCATGAAATACCTAAGTATCCTTTCCAAACATCAACTAGGATGGGAATCTTTCACCCTCGAAATTGGCTTAAGCAAGAAAACTAGTCATCCGCTAGCTCTCACAGTTCACAAATGAGAAAAATATTCTTCTCATGGCTGATACCTGTATTTTATAAACATTATTAGTCTTTTAAGGTTCCAAATCCAAGTATAATTGGTGTGGTTTCTCATTCTATGCCATGTGGCCTCTCTCTTAATCTTCCCTCTTCTCCCAAATTTGAGTAGGGGCCTCTTGGCCTTCTCCAACTCCCAAATTCGACCTCTAAGATTCTATATCCAGTCCTAACATGTCAGTATGTCAATATTTCAGTCTTCATATCTGACTTGTGTTATAATTTCCATATAATCTCCATCATTGGTGTCATAGATGTCATAAATGTAAGGGGAATCTAGCCAAGTGTCCATGAAACTCCCATTTGGCTCTTCCTCTCCCATTTAAGTTACAATTCATCAAAAATTAGACCTATGAAGTATATGGAAAAGTATATTAAACTTATAATCCATCCCAAAACATTATGCTTCCCATAGATTCAAAATTACAAGAGGAGGATTTCATTTAACATAGGAATTCTAGCTTGAGTGGGCCCCACAGTCTCCATGTCTCTCTATTCTCCATAGCCATTTCAATTTTATCCTCAATTTATTTAATAAGATACATTATTAAATATTTATCCTCTTATAATGTCTAAACATCATTTATTACCCCCCTTATTTCAAATCTCAAAGATTTCACCCCTAACCTAGGAAACTAGTGATTTTCCTCCTTGGAAATTATTTGACTTTTAGCATCCCTTTGACAACTTTCATGAATATGGAAAATGTGATTTGGCCACTGTGACCCAATGCAAAATTTGGGACATTACATTTACCAAATAGTCTCCCTATGATTCTTAGAAAGAAAGGTGGCCTAAATTCTTGGGGTCATCTTCTTCTAATGGTTCTCCTATTACCTTGCAGAAATACTTTAAGATTAATAGTTTCCCCTTCCATTTGTACTTATGCTCTTCTATTGTTTTTCTTGTATTTGTGAGTATCACAGAAATATTCTAAATTTTTTCTCACCGTGGAAGGAAAAAAGGAATTTATAGTCTCCAATAAGGATGGGATGTCAAAGTTCTTACCTATGTACGAAAAGTTCATGGAAACTTGATCCTTCAATTTCTCCCATCTGTGTGTCTTCCTTCATGTCTCTTCATGTAAGAACAATAATTTACCAATGGGCCCCAAAGTATGTATGAAATTATGTACCCATATTAACTTGGAAAAATCTTCCTATGTCCACCTTTGAATACACCTTCCCATGTCCTAAACAAGGTCTATCTTCCCCTTGCAATGTCCTAGAAGTTCCACGAGATCCTCTGAGGCTCTAATGATGTCAATTACTTGATATTTTGGTGGGAATGTGAACCATTAATGAATTGTAGACCATGTCTTCTCGTTTTCATCCAATATGTCTCTATGGGTATCCCACCCCATAGAGGGAGTGTACCTCCACGTAATATCTAGGGTCAAGATACTCTATTATTCAAATATGGAATGACATAGATATACCATAAATTTTTCACATCACTGATGCCATAAAAATGGGTATATTTTTCACTTCCATGCCAATCCATCGAACATACTTTACCATGGCACAATGGTGAGAAGAAAAATCATGGTTCCATTTCTAACAATTGTATAAATAATCTTAACTATTTGAATCATTAGAGAAGACACTCCCCTATTTTATGGATCTATCAATTATGGGATTGATGTAACGACCCCTCATACCTACAATTAGACTGTATATTTAATCCAAGGTAGAGCTTCTCAACACATCATCCCTAGGATTAATTTATATTTCTCCTTTTATAGGGTTGATGGGTTGCATCAACCTGGTCCCATTGGCTTTGAATAAATTTTCTCCTCTATTTAGGTCACTAGTACAAAATGGATAATTTGTGACTACACGACAAAAAAACTTAGTCATAACATTTTTTAAGCTAAATACTAGGAAATTTGATAAATTTTGATCCTTTTAAAGTGAAGTAGTTATAAATTACTAAATAAACTACTAATATAGATCAAGTATAAATATATACGACTAGACAATGATTATGTGAATATAAACTAGTACTATTTCTTACTTATATGTAATTTAATTTTAATAATGTAGTAATTTAAGTGTGTTTTATCATTTTAATTAGGATTTTCATGTTGAATTCATTTTTACAGTATGATACCCCCTTGGTTGTGGGACACATGAAGGCATCCTTGTCCATGAAGCAAGGGGATCAAATTTGATTTATGAGACCCCTTGTTTATGAGGGCACAAAGACATCCTTATCCCACAAACAAGGGGTTGTGAACCTCTCATTTCACATTAGATAAACACATGTAAAATGAAAATCACAAAACTTGATAACTTATATTGTATTTCAATCATCCTATACATTGAAAGAAGCTAGTAATCAACATACTATATTGTATACAATAAAAAATAAATCTCTAAGAAGGAACTAAATAGCATAAAACATTGTGTGTGTGTGTGTGTATGTATATCTATGTATGTATATGTGTGTATTTATGTATATGTATATATGTATGCATGTGTGTATGTATGTATGTATGTATGTATATATAAGTATATGTATATATATGTATGTATAAATGTATGTTTGTATGTGTGTGTGTGTATTGTTTTGGTTTTTTTAATTAATAATATGTTGACTAGTCTTTATAATTTCTTTATTAAATTTGAATTAGGTTAAATATGAACCTTAGGATGGATATGGATGAAAATTCCTTTGAACCAATATGAATGATCAACTAAACTCTAACCTCAAGGGATAGTTGTTCTATAGGATTCCATTAACCTATTTATTGATTATCATTAATAGGAATTGAGGCCTTAGTAATTATGCGGTCCTAGAGGCAACTATAAAGGTATGTTTAGGAGTCTTTCCCATCTTGTAAGCTTTGAAGGTGGAACAAAGAAATTGCTTCATGGATGTATCCACCCCCTACTTCAATAATATTCCTTTATTTATGGTTTTATAAACTCTTATTGTTGGGGATATACATATTATGTGACATGTTACTCTTTTCTTCTTTGTGGTTATACTAGATATCCTTGTGGGGACATAGACATAGAATATATCATGGATCATCTTATTAGTGGGAACATTGAGCATTCCCAATTTTCATGTACATTTTCATTTGATGCAGAGTCCTTTGAATGAGGTCGAGAATGACATGAACATTATGATCTTAAAATGTTTTGTTGGTATAGATATTTTATGAACTATTGACATTCTTCAATCCATTGGGTGTAGAAATATTGGTGCTCCCACCACCTCATAGGTTCGAAATTAAGATACAGTGCTTGTTCAATCATATTAATTGGTGAATGCCTTTCGTTTGATTTGACCCTAAACCTATCGAAGATCCATATCCATTATTAGGGATGGAGGTAAAGTAAATATAATTAGATGATCATCTAACACTATAAATGGAGGTAGCGAAGGTAGAAAAAACCATTCGAGATTAAATTCCAGGATCATTTTTTTTCCTAGTTGGCCTTACAAAAGTAGAACCAATAGCTAATAATGCAACTAGTTTCAATAACAAATGCATGGGGGGAACCTATAGAAGTTTATTTTATTTTATTAGTAAGCAGGAAATCATTCTATTACTTATAATACAAAATGGTGTTACAATCAGACCTGATCAGCTGGATGAACCAGACTTGATCAGCTGGATGAACCAGACCTGATCGGCTGGATGAACCAGACCAGACCATACTGTTTACTATGGGGCTCATATGAAATATCCCCAGATTCCTTGAAAGGATTACAAATTTTCAAGCAACCATAGCAAAATCAGACCAGCATACATTCTTCCATAGCAAAAACAGACTAGCAGACTTTCCATCTGAAGCCAAACTAACATCTTATCCATCGAGAAGCTAGCTAACAGGATAATAGATCCAGGTCCTTTCCATAGAGACATCTCCTATATGATCCCAATTACAATAAGACTAAGAAAAAATTTCCGATCCCATTTACAACACGACTAAAAAAAACTAAGCAGAACCATACCCGGCATATAAGATAACAACATAGCCCACATAAACTACACAACCCAGCAGGATAACCAAAATCATATCAGAGACAAGGCGTCCAACATCTCTTACTAAGGAGGGGGGTCATTGATGGCCAAAGCCTGAGTAGCGTTAGCAGATTCCTCGGGGTTTTCAAGATCTTCCACAGCTATCTGTTCTAGCAGGAGAAAGCCTGCCACGCTCTCATGCTACCCCCTCCTTATGAGGGTCAAGGCTTCCCGAATGTCGTAGGAAATCTACACCTTATTATGAGTATCACGAGCCAGCAGAATCCTTAGAGTCTAGAACAGTTTAATCACCAAAGAGCGGCCCTGGTGCATCTCATATTCACATAGCAATTCAAGCTCCTTCATGGCGATATGGGCTTCTGTGGCCATAGGGGTCTCTGCCATGTATTGGTCACCCTAATTGAAGGAAAGTAGATTTGGCTCCTCTTTAATGGGAGGAAGATCAACCGATGTACTGGGTGTTGAACTATTGATCCCATCCATTTGACCACTACCCCCCTGGTGGCTATGGACTCTCCACTAGCAAGATATGATATCACTATCCAGGACCTTACTTTGAACAGAGAGAAGAAGGAACAAAATGGGATGGTTGTTTCTACAATCCCCCCAGGGTGTATTTATAGCCCTAACAGTATTGATAGGGAATATTCCCATCATCCCCTGATTTGGATGAGGTGACGAACTCTTACCCTTCACCCTGGCCTTCTTCCATAACTTCCATCCATCATACTATGCCAGATATTTCTTAGTGCACGAAAGATCACCATCCTTCTCATCCATTGATGGCCATCTGATATGGATATCTCTGAAGTTCCCCAACCTTGCAGTTCCTAGCGTAGGAATCATACTAAAGAGCTCGCAGGGCCACCTCCCCTTTATCACCTCCCCTTTGCGATGGATTGATTTGACAGTTTTCCACCAACTGCTTGAGGTTGAGCTGTATCTGGCGGTTACCTTCTTTGACTGTACCTTCCAGATTTGACTGCACAAAACTTTTGCATCGATCCCATATCATGATTTTCCTATTATCGTCTAGCTCTTCTACATGGAAAGAGTTATAGTTCACCACCCCTTCATTGGCCAAAGCGTCCGCTAGCTTACTTCTTGATATTCTGACATGAGAGAATTGGATGGCTGAGGGACCTGCAAGAATCCTTTTGAGCTCTGAAATACGTCCTTCCCATCTCCAATTCTTCGAAACCTGGGAGGTGGTAGCATCTTGTTGAATCTTACGAGCAATGTTAATAATAACTTGAGAGTCACCTTCCACCAGTAGCGTGGTTATATTCTTATGGAGGGACCAAGAAATACCATTGATAAGGCCCTCCAGTTCCACCAAGTTATTAGTACTCGTTCCAATGGAACCCCATAGGATGCTAAGAATGTTTCCTACAAAATTCCTGATAGCGCCTTCAAAGCTTGCTAAACCAGGATTTCCTTTGGCCGCTCCATCAAAGTTGAGTTTGAAGGAGCCTACAGGCTGTCGAAGCCAAGAATCCACGTTGTTCACAGTTTTGGGAATCGCTCTAGACCTCACATTGTTAACAAGTAATTCGTATATCCCTAATTCATAAAGGATAATACTTTCATTCTCCTCAACTGTGAAGTTTTCTTGTGACCAATGAATTAATGTTATCATTTATTTTAGGTGAGATTCAATTAGGGCCCATATTTCCCCAACTCGTCTGGGTTTGTTTTCAAAAAATCGTAGATTGTGGGTTTTCCATAGTTCCCAGATACTAAACCTGGGAGGAGCTCCCACATCCTATTTACAATCTTATTTTTGAAAAACTTCATAGGCCATTCAATAATGGTTACATCTGTCCTTCCTCTATGTCTATGGATTCTCTTGAAAATATCTGCTCCTTTTTCCCATATGGCATTTGCCACCATACACTCATCCAGAGGGTGATTAATGGATTCGATATTTTCCTCACACATGTAGCATATTTACGCTCCACTAATTCCCATGGTCTGGATGTTATCCCAGGTCAGAATGCACCTCTTGAGTAGGATCCAGCTAAAAGCTTCCACCTTTGGCCACCATCATCCTCCCCATATTTTCTTCCATTTGGCCTCCTTTTCCAGATTGAAGGATTTCATCATTAGAGCTAAGGCTTATTTTGAATTGAAATTTCCTTTGTTGGAGTACCCCCATCTAAGTTTTTCTAGTCCATCGTTTTTGGGAACCATTCTGGCACAGAGATCTAAATAGAACTCATCCACATTATCCCCAGGAGCTTGAGATTGCCACCAGTTCTTCTTTTTCCGGGACCAAAAGAGTCGGTCCATGTTACTGAGATCCCACAATTCCACCACCATTTTCAAAGGTTGGTTCTGAGGATGGGAGATAAGGAGGGGAGAGTCCTCCCTACTGGCGGTTTCTGGTTCTTAGTTCTGGGCATCACTAACAAACCTCACTATCTTGCCATCCCTAACTTCCCAGAAGTTGTGCTTCTGGATCATCCCCCTATTTTCCTGGTCCGACTTCCATATGCAAGATCCCAGAATGTTTTCACCAAAATGGACCAGGGTCTACTTAGGCCAGAGTGGGGAATATTTCAAATGTCAGAGTTTGACCCATGGTTCTTCTTTGTAATTGATCCAACTCCACCAAATTTTAGCACTNCCCCCCCCCCCCCCAGGAAATTCTGTTGGATGTTTTTGATTTGTTTGATAACATATTTAGAGGCGGCCAACACTGAGAAGAGATATATAGGCATTGCTTGAAGAACCAATTTGACCAGTGTGAGTCTACTCGAAAAATTGAGAGCTCTGAAGGTCCATAGGCTGAGCTTTTGTTTGATTTTATCCAGCAACTCTTTCTAGGATATTTGTATTATGGTGGATTTAGTTAGAGGGGATCCCAAGTATTTGGATGAAATCCTTCCTTTTGAAAACTCTATAACTCTAAGAATGTTCCTTTTGGTAATTTTCAGAGTATTGAAATAATAGGTTTGGGATTTGTCCTTATTGATCTCTAAGCCACTTACTTCTAGGAAGGTATTCAGACTGTCTTTGATGCCACTTGCCTCTTGAATCGAGGATGGGCCCATTAGCATATTATCATCCATGAACTATTGGTGGGTTTGAGGTTCCATCTGTGCAGTAAGGGATAATCTCCGAATATTATTCTCATATCTTCTTATTTTGAGCAGTATTCCAAACCCTTCCACCACAATGATGAATAGAAAGGGGGATAGGGCATCCCCCTACCTTATTCCTCTGGAAGCATTGAAAAGGGTTGAGGGAGAACCATTGACCAAGATCAAGAAGAAAATAGAGGAAGCCAAATTCATGACCAAGTTAGTCCATTCCTCCGAGAAGCCAAAAGCCCTGAGAATTCCTGCCAAAAATTTCCAATTTAGCATATCATAATCTTTTGATAGATCTAGTTTTAAGAGCATACCTGGAGTTTTCATGGTTTTTAGTGAATGCATCATTTCCTGAACCAGGATAATTCCATCCACAATCTTCCTGACTTCCACAAACCCTGCATGTTGAGGGGAAATAATTAGAGGAAGCAAGGGGCGAAGATGGTTAGCCATGACCTTGGAGATAATTTCATAGATAACATTATATAGAGCAATTGGTCTGAGTTTCCCTGGGTCCTTGGTTCCATTTTCTTTGGGGATGAGCGTTAGGAACGTGGAGTTGAGAGCTCTTAGATATTTTCATGTCCTCCTTGAGTCTTCCACCAGAGCCCATACTTCCTCCTTTAGCTAGTCCCAACATGCATGGAATATCTTCAAGGTGAACCCATCTGGCCTAGGGAACTTTTCCTTTTCCATTTTCTTGATCATGGCCTCGAACTCCTCCATCTCAATAGGTTTCCCCAACATGTGGTTATGATCATCCGAGATGATCTTATGAATGTTCCTAAACACCTCCCTCTGGGCTTCTTCTCTGTCTCCTTCCGGCTCCTTCATCAGATTAGAAAAATATGAGTTCAACATGCTTTCTAGCTCTTCCTGGGTCTTGGCTATGCCTCCCTCCTCCGTCTTCAATCTTGCCAGTCTATTCCCTTTACGACGTTAAATTATCACTTTGTGAAAGAAGCTTGAATTGCGTTCGCCCTCTTGGAGCCATTTGACTCTGGATTTTCGGTTCTAATAGACTTCCTCATGTTGTTCTTGTCGGCTAAATTCCTGGAGCAACCCCTTTTCTTGAATCTGTAACTCCTCCGAGAAACCCATGCTCATACCTTGAGCCTAGTTCGCTTGCATCTTGCATTCCAGAGCTTGTTTTGCTTGGAAAATATTTCCAAAGGACTCCTTGTTCCATTTTTTAATTTTTTTTTTTTAAGAAGTTTGAGTTTCTATTGGAATTGGTACATCTGAGTACCTCTGATGGGTGGGGATTCCTCCCACCATTCACGGATTTTCTCAAGGAAGTCCGTCTGAAGTAGCCAGAACTTTTCGAATATGAAGGGTCTACAGGGGTTTACCCCCACGTTTTCCCCTTCAAGGATGATTGGCCAATGGTCAGAACCTGCAGCTGGGAGTACAACCTTTCTTAACTCTCCTTCTACCATCATGATGGATTCAGAGATTAAAAAGCGATCAAGTCGACATGCTATCCCTCTGTCTCCAGCTTGTTTATTATTCCACGTAAAAATACCGTTAGAATTTCTTACATCTATCATATCAAGGGTTTCTATTAAATCATTGAAGTGCACACTTGTAGGGTTTAGGTTCCATATACCACATTTTCTCTCTTCAATATTCCTACTCAAGTTGCAATCTCCACGAAGAATCCACAATTTATCTTCGGAGGTCTTCTTGATAAAAGTAAGCGATTCCAAAAAAGACAATTTCTGCTCTGCCCTAGGAGGGCCATAGAAATTGGTAAAAAATACTTTGATTTTGCTACCTAAAATGTGGAAATCAATAGATATAGAAAAGGGTGTTTCTACGAAACCTGAGAGGTTCACCTCCTGAGGGTTCCATAAGATGCCGATCCCTCTGGCCATCCCTTTGGCATCGATCGCTACCATCTCACATCCCTTCCAAGTTTTCCCAGCAATACTTTTTATCTCTTCTTATGAGCACTTGGTTTCTTGCAAAATATAATTCAAGATTTTTCTTTTTCAATCCTTCTTCTGAGAAGACAGATTTTTAGAGTGCTGCAGCAGCCTCTAATAATCCAGGATGTGATCCGCATTGGGAACTTATTGGGTTGCAGGATATAGGGCAGCATATATGGTTGGATACTTCCTCGAAGCCACCAATTGCACCCATATTGCTTTAATTCTTTGAACATTGCTAGGTCTCCCCTACTTTTCTTTTTTTGTTTTCTTTTTTCCATCTGTTTCTTTGAGGGATTCAATCGTTACTCCCAAGAACTTCATATTGTTTTCCTTGATTATCGCCTTCTCCAGTAGAGAAACTTGTTGAGGGGGGATTTGGGAGGGGGTCTTGTCTGAGCATGCAGCTTCAAATACATCTAGATCAATATCTCCTATCTCCATATCTTCATTCTTTGGCTCTGTTACCTTTGTAGATGCCTTAGACAACTCCTGGTGCATCTTTTCGGGTTGTTCTTGATTATTTAGATTTGGGTCCAAATCCTTCTCCTGATGGTATTTAGGCTGTTCAGTTTGTTGGGTTTCTTCGTTACTTACCTTATCATCTTGGAGGATCCCAAACCTGTTCTAAGTTTGCACCCTTTTGTTGATCTCAAGTCTCGATATATTTCTGGCTTGTCTTTTCTTGGTCTGGGTTTTGATGAAACCTTTAGCATTTTGATTTTCATGGTCTTTCTTGCCTCCTAGATTTTTATTTGGTAGGCAGCCCCGAAATAGGTGTCCATGCTCATGGCATCTTCTGCATCTGAATGGGATCTGTTTATAGTCTATATCTTGAAACCACTCCTCATCCTCCCAAGATAACTCAATCCTTAACAATGTCGAGGTAAATATAGATTTAGGCATATGAGATATATCGCCTTTGTCTGGTTTGATCTGAGACTTTGACAAAGTTCCCCAAGGTATTCCCAATATCCATCATAATTTCTTCCTTCCAATACTCTGTTGGGAGAGAGTACATTCTGATTCAGACTAGGGCAATCATGAGGTTTTCTTTATCAGGGTTAAATATTTCTTTCCAGGTCCTTAAGAATAGTCCCATTGAGTTGTAGAAATAGGGACCATTCTAAAAAATTATTTTTCTATCTTCTTCATTAAAAAAATTTATTGTGAAGAATCCTTTTTCCCCCAGCTGAAGGTCGTAGTGCCCTTGGGGTTTCCATGTGGTGTTAATCCACCATACCAGGGTCTTCTCAGTGGGACAAATCCCAACAAACTTGCCTATGAGGGCTTGGTATTTCATGTATTGTATGTATTCCCTTACTCTTTTTTAATTGATTTGCATCTTTGGCACATTCTTTGATTTTGGGATGCATTGTCCTATCCTTCTTGTCCTTGGTTTCATTGTTTCCTCTTTCTTGAGCCCACTTGTACCTTCCCCATTGTTTTGTGGCTTAGGGGTGCTCACTAGGCCTTTTCCTTTCTCGATTTCCATGTCTGAGCTCAAAATGGGAACCACTGACCCATATTCTAAGAGCGTGCTACTCCCGAGGTCCCTCCCCCCACAAGGAGGAGTAGGAACCATCCTGGGTCGATCCCATCGACCTGCAGATCCAAACTTCCACTACGGGTGTGCCGTAATTCCCTCAGCATCTGGGGGAACCTATAGCAGTTGTTTGTTCCCCAGTTTGGAATAAAAACCCATAACCACCAATGGTATGGGGAAAATCATAGGTAGCAACAAAATAAGCATTCACACCAGCACCAATTTCAGAACAACTAGTAGAAGAAAGCAAGGGGGGATTAATTACTTACTTAGCCACCAACATATGATTTGTATAGAGATAAAAAACTAGAAGAAGTGGGAGAAGGGAAAGCATATTTGGTGAAATATTTGATTTAAGTTCAAGCAAATTCTAGGCCAAATAAATAACTGTCGACAACAGGGGCATATGATATCGAATGGAGCTATAGGTCACCTATTCAAATCCCCTTCCCTTTTATTGGGTTGGAGGTTTCCATTACTGTGGAGTAGTGATCTGCACTTGGCCATTAATTTTTGCTTGTTTGTGTCTAAAGCTATGGATTCACATCTATTTTTTATTAATAAAAAATTAAATATTATATGTAATTTTTTGGTGACTATTTTTTTATTTCAGTTTTTCCTTGGTTTTATTTTGGTTCCAGCTTTTGGGATGGATTAGTTTGAAAAATGGTATGGTATACTGATAAACGGAATTAATGAAGTAATGATAAGTGACACTCACCTATTAGAAACTTGATGATTAAAAGTTCAACACCCAAGGTTGAATTAGAATATTATATCGACTTCCTATTTGGATTTGAGGTTTATGCGTCACCCAACTTCTTAGGACTAATGATGCCCTTGCTTTCTTACAGAATAATTCCACTCTTGTCAATTCTAATGCAATTACTTTACTGATAAAATCTAGACTTAATTATAGTGAAAGATAGAATCCCGAGTCCACATGATATTCCTTCATGTTCTAGAAAACCTTTTAGAGATTATATCATTGGATCCTTTTCCTTTATTTAGAAAGGGTTAATTTAGAATGGAGATATAAAAGCTGAAACTTACAAATATTTACCTATGATTTTAAATCTCCCTTTTGTTGTTAGGATTTTTCTTGTTCGCATCTTTGGATATCTTCTTTGTCACTTCTCAATCAACCTAGGCCCCAATTCCGCAATTGTTGTTATTTATATGGATCAAGTAAGGGATTGAATCATCTTTTTATTGTAAAAGTCATCATAATGGAATTCACATTTGGTGGTATTTACTAATGTAGGGATTGTTTCATCATAACTCTGCAACATTATGCTAGAATTGCACAATTTTTTTGTTGAACTAAGTTATATTGGTTTTTTTGTAGGGACATGCTCATTTGCTGTTGAAATTGCTAACAGTTTAAGGGGATTTTCATTGTAGTGGAACTTCATTTAAAATATCAATAATCAAAGTGATATAATCCACATAATTAATATTGTTTTCTATTTTTAGGTATTCTCTTGCATTTCTACAACATGTGGACACTTCTACCAACCCTGGTGTGTATCAAGGCTTATTACTCCAAAAGATGATCTTGAGGACCTTGAGAAAAAAAATTGCCAACTGAAAGTGATGGATTGGTTAGGATCCAACTAGGGGAATTGTCCTATAACCTTATTAAACTTATCCATTCTGTTGCTAAGGGAATGTTTGGCTATTTCTTTAGATATTTTGAAAAAGTTATTTTCCAATTAGCTGAGAAGGGATTGGTAGAGACTAAGATCCTTACAAAAGGATCTATAATTTTTCTGTATTGGTTCATATTTAGAAGCATTCTGTCCAAAATAGACATAACAAAATCTTAGCATATTTAGTTGCTTTCTTATTTGTTCAATTTTATTTTTGAGCATACAAGAGTGGTATTGGCATTCCCATAGGTTGATTTTGGATGGATGTATTTTTTAGACCCAATGACATTTTCTTTGGCCATTTGTAGACATCATGAAAATTATATTATCTGATATGATTTTTTTGGTTTGGATTTGAATGCTTTGTTGGAGAGATTGAATATTATAATTTTATTTTGATTAGTGCCTATGTTGTTATTTTTCCTTATATCCCTATGGTTTATGTTAGCAAGAGATATGTGGATCTTTTATTAATTTATTTCTATTGTATATGGGAATCAAATATTATAGATGGTAGACTAATAAGGGAATTGCAACCAACTGGAAATTGCTTGTATTCCTTGTAAATATTTGTGGTTTTCCATGGTGGTTTCTATTCATTGAACTAATTCTCATTTAATTGTTCATTTGAAATATAAAATTTGCTTGAATATTGTCATTTCTTTTTATCAATATGGAATTATTACTGGAAATGTTTTGTTCATTTACATGCCATCCTTTCTGAGCAATACATATTTTTCACGGGATAGGATGTAGAAGTCACCAATTGGTTGGTATGTTTAATCCAAATGAATTAGAAGATATGATTGTATCAACATGCCATAAACTTACTGCGATATTTCGAGATTTCCTTAACAAAAAAATTACTTTTTATTTATCATGGGTTAGTTTATTTGATGGAAATGCTCAAAGTAGCTAACAATAGTGCAAGTTCTCTCTTCCTTCCTGGTATATAAAACATTAAAATTGAAGGTTAGAATATACATTTTCTTTTGTAGGTTTGTTTTCCACAAGTGTCTATGATAGTAGTAAGTTCAGAAACATTCTTCCCACTAATTGTTTGATGCTTTAGTTCATTTTCATTTATCTATTTCATTTTATCCGTGATTTTTTTGAAACTTAAACTTAGGTGACTTAAAGGAGAGTGATATTCTTACAAGTTTTAGTTTTTTTGTTCCAAATTATCAACATGGATGATTTTAAGAACCCCCCTAATTTTTATGTATAAAAAATGGGTGAATCTCTCTGATATATAGGAAAATTTGAAGGCGATTTTATCAATAATATAATATGTATATATAAAAAAATTGGTGACTCTTTCATTTTATTATATAATGTTGTAAAATATTCGCAAATATTAACTAAGTTATATGATATTGTAAAATCTTGGTGAATATTTAACTTCATTATAAAAGATTGTAAAAAATAGCGAATCTTTCACTAATTTATAAAATATTGTAAAAATAGAGGAACAACAACATTAGTAAAATAACATGAATCACATCATCAACTAAATAACATGTAGACTCGCGAGGCACAACTAGAAGGTGTCAGTGAAACACAACTGCACTGACTAGATTCAGGGCAAGTGGGGAATCCACTTGTTATCTCGTCCCTTAATGGTCCAGCGGACATGCAAGGACCTGAATCTTGACAAACTGATAAACTGATAGAATCAGACATTATGCTTGATCTTGGCATCCACTAACCAATTGTGGTCATAGAGGGTAATACAATTATGCATTGTAATTATGCCAGTTGATTATTGCATTAGATGAATGTTGGTCTCGTACCAATAGGTATCCTATGATCAATGCATAAAAAACTAGTGTATAGACCATTTTTCTCTTTGCTTATCTATGTAGAGCTCATTTATTTTTTTGAATAACGATAAGTATTTACGAAGAAAGTATAAAATCGGCATAAAAGAATCGAAAAAGTGAAGACAGTTAATTCAAGAAACTAAAAGGTAATAAAAGCATCTTTTCTCAAACCTTGAATCAATGGAAATTGACTAAAACCAATATTGATTCAAGCTACAACAAAGGGTTAAATCAAGCATCAAACTAGAAGCATTCAACGGTCTAACACAATATTTAACCAAAATACACACAAACTTCAAAAATCGACAAAATGCTTCAAACAAAAGCAATAAACAAACCATAAAAAATTGTCAAGATATTCGTGATAAACACCAACATGGTTTCATGTACTTGAATGATCCCATTCTTTCTTAGCGAAAGTGTTTTCAAATTAGTTATTTATCCTTTAATGTTAGGACACTATCTATGTGAAGAGATAGCTCCTAGGCCTACCTTTCTCAAATTCCAACGTCATTTCCCGTCACATACAAGAAAGAGACAATGTAAGAGATAAATATCAAACCATCAATCTCAAAATAAGATGCATGAAGGTAATGCAGCTCAAATCATCAATGTTACAACAAAAAAGTACAATGTAGAATATATTTTTACCTAAAACACAACCTCAAATTCAGATACATTGATCACCACTGACCAAGGGTACATGGAACACCTAGACCAAAATAAGACTCAATAATTTTAATAGTATTTAGCTTCATAACATGGCTCTCTTGCAAGTAAAATTTAGTCATTCAAGTATGTCCTTGAGTAGTATTTAAGTAATACTAAATCTTTCCATTGGCCTTCTTCTGTTCAAATTTCAATTCATATATTTTGTGTAGATCCCATTATAAATGACTCTCCCCCTAAGGATCACTTCATCATATTTCTCATGTAAAGCCAAAGTCGATAACAAAGACCTTCAATTATGTCTTCAGGTTGTCCAAAAGGATATCTTCACTACAATTAATGCATCGGCTCTTCCATCTACTATTGTATTGTTTTTCAATAAACTAAGCCATGTCACAGTACTATGGTTTATTCAAATTACCAAGTTTCCAACTGATTTGACTTTAAAAGGTGCACCAAACAAAATCCTTCAACTCTGCCTGCTTTTGAGAAGAACTAACAGTTTGCCTTAATTATAACACAGGTTATCCTCAAGAATGTTGTTTCACTGATCAAGGAAGTATTCAAATAGTACTTCAATATGCTACCAACAATCAAAACAGTTCCAAATCATGCTAGAAAACTTAGCGAATAAGTTCATAATGTCTGCTTAATTTTTTTTCCAATTCTACTATCAATGGTTTAGCTCCCCCTAAATTAGGTCTTCCAAACATTCAATGAAGAAACATGAGATGGAATTTGCACATGTAATTCTTCAATTCATCGTCTTTGTTGGTTCATTCTTCAATTTTTCTACTCCCCTTGAGGTTGTTGTTTGTCTTCATCTATCATTCTATCTGCTTCTCCTGAGCTTGATCTTAGTCCTCTGAGATGTGCTTTATGCTTCAGAATGTCATTGACTTGTCAAACTCTCTCTTCATACATCACCAGTCTTTGCTTCTGTTTGTTGGAAAGATATAGTTATATAACTCTGACATGTATTTAGCTCCTCTCTGTAGTTATAGAATTCATTCTCTTTGAAGGTTCCTTCCATTTGGTATGTATGTTGTTGATTGTTGGTTCTTTTGCATCCTCCAACCAAATATGTTTTCAGTTTGGATATGGTTTTTCCACCTTTCAAGCAAGGGATGGGTGTTTTCTTTTTTTCACTTGTTGTTGTTGAACCTTGAGGTGTTATAGAATATGGTGTTGGTGACTTTTGAAGGGTTCTAGAATTTGGTGGGAATCCCATCACTCCACCTTGATATCCATTCCTCAACGTGAAGTCCTTGACAGAAGGAATTCCAGCAAAACAACTCATAGCGGGTATCTTGACATAATGGTTATTTAATCTTTGTTTCGCATCTTCAACCTCCATATCTGTTGAAATTATCTTTCCATGCACATTTCTCAGAGAACTCAACATTGCAAAACCTTGAGGAGAACTTGCATTCCTATTGGGAGTGGTGATTTGGGGATACTTGCTAGTATCTATTTGACCTTATTTCTTGGAAGGAGATACCTTGTCTCCCTGGTTACATAGGGGCACTTTTCTGCAATTTCCAACAGTGACATTGGAAGGTACCTTTGGAAATTTCTTGTTCTCTGATATTTCACAAAGCTTCTTGAAATTCTCAGGCAAGCCTTTTCCTAGCTTCCTTTCATCTTTTCTAACTTCTTTAGAATTTGAACCTAGGTGAAAACTATGATTCTTATCTAAAAGTGTTAAGAATCGAGATATGTTCTCATTTCCATCAAATATTCCAAAAGAATATAAATCTCCTTTTCAATCCTTAGACACATCTATTTTATTTTGGTTCAATTTCCTTCCAATGTTATTTGTCTTCTTTGAGAAAACCTACCTTGCTAGGAGTGGTTCTTCACTGTGGCCTAGATGACCCATATTTCTTCTAAATCTGAGGGATTACCCCATTGGCAATGCTCTTTGTCTTCATTTTTTCATTCTTTTTCTTAAATCTTGGTTGGTCTTTCGAACTATATTGAAGAAATTTAGCAAAGACAACCCTTCCTTTTTTTTCTTTTCTTAGAACTCCCTTCTTGAGGACCGTTCCTTATCTCTATCTTATTTACAATTCTCATTGGTGTTTTTTTGTCACTAGATTTGTGTTGAAGACCAATTACTTGGGATGGTGTCTCACAAGCGTTTTGTGATTTCAATTCTGCTAGTTTTTGTGTAAGACAAGAGATTTCCTTCTCTATCTATCCAATTCCCAAATCAATGAAATCATTTTCCATAAGGGTTTCATCTTTACCTCCAATTTATTTGTGTTCAATTGTAGAATCATTGTTTGTGGCATCTACAACATTTTTTGATGTAGATTCTCCCATGCAAAACATAACTTTATTTGAATATGGTAGGTATTTGCCTTCAGTACACACATCAAGGGCCTCTCTTTTTGTCATGGATGTTGGACCCTGCACTACAAGGGGAGTGTAACAAGTGCTAGTTGTCGACTCAACACTGAATTCTCATTCTCCTGAGAGGAATTGATATCCTCTCCCTTTCCTTGGCATTTACTGGCAATATTAGTTAGAGTAGGGGCAGAAGACAGAGATATTTTCATTTATATACATGTATATATGACAACATATAATATCACTCCATTTTCTTCAAAATAATATCATATATATATAGATATATATAGATTCATTTCTATAATATTTGATCAACTTATAATTTTGGAGACATCTAATATATATAGATATATATTTTTATTTTTATTTTTATAATATTTGATTAGCATACCTGAAGCCATTTCAATGTTAGCGAAATGAGAAACATTTATACCGCTATGCCATGCAAATGTTACAGCCATAAATTGCAAGTACTATGAGAATTTCATGCATGATCCAACAACAATGTTTAATAAACATAATCCTTCACACATCTCTATCATACAACCATAAAATATAAACTTACTGACACTTGACACAAACTCCATCTCTCATGAGAATCACTTGTTTAGATGAATTTCAAAATAATGATTTTGAAACCCATTTAGATAAAACAAATCATATTAGAATAAAATATGTAACCGGTATGTTCATGGCACACTTCCAATCATGGATAAAATTGAAATAAAAGATTGTTCTTTGTGCTTAATTTCAACATGTCTACAGGGAAAGGAAGATATGCCCCTTCCAAAGTTGTGTTGGTTACTTCAAAAATAGGAGAATGTTCTTATACAAAATAAATTCATGATCTATTCTGAGAAAGGAGTATTTCTATTTGTTTTTCCTGTTTGTTCTAGATGGTATTTGGACAAGGGATATTTTTGTCTCCTATGTTCCATTGAGGCACATAGCCATGTTTTTTCCTTTGAACAAGGAAAAAAATGTTCATGCCACTCCCCACATTCGATAACAAAATCTCATAAAATATCAATCTTATGGAAGAGAACCTAATCAACACACAAACATTTCTCTTCAAAAATTTATACTAATAGTAATTACTATCTCAAGGCATTTAAAAGTTAAACGATATGAGAAGCATTTCCACCATTTATTGGGCTTGGATTCATAAAAAACAATAGGATCCCATGGTTTTTGCAAGAGACCTATAACTCTTTGAATTGCAGTTTCACTCAAATATTTGAGTGTCTGAGCCCAGAATTAAATTGCTTAACAAGATCCTTGCCGCATGATCCCTAATAATTCTATGGTTGGAAGACTACTCAAATATTTGGGTGTTTGACCCCAGAATTAATCTTCTTGACATGATCGAAGATCTCTTAGATTAGTTGGATGGTGGTACCACTGAAAACTCCTAGGGCTTGACAGCAACTATTTCCAACAATCATCTAAACCAAATCCATGATGCATTCCTTGGAGTGCAACACAATCACAAGGCCACCAATAAAGCTTCCAAGATTCTGGTTATCAGGTGGGATAACGAAGGCTAATCCTTCCCCATAGGCTGCAGTGTTATAACATGATGGATGGACAACAAAATCTAGGCCGAGGATGAAAAATTAAAGGTTTAAATGCAAGAATGGAGAGACAACAAGAAACTGACTATCGTCTAAGATAGATGAATGAATATGATCCAAAAGTATGTTGCAGTCAGACATATGACTCACAAAAGAAACACCTATCAACATAATTAGCTTCTATACATATGTTCACTAAGTGTAAAATGTAACATTACTATCCTCATATAATAACAAAATTTAATCCATCCATAAAAATATCACACAATATAATAAACAGATTCACAAGTATCTTAGTAAAAATTAATTCGGTCATCAAAAAATGTGGATTGACCCAATTGATGCCTTAATGTATTAAGGGCCAAGATTTTTAGGCTCTTCGTTTATCATCCATCATAAAGAAAAAATCTAAGCAACTAAATCAGATGATGACACAAGAGCAGGCTTCAGGAATGCCTGCCCAGGTTTTCGGTTGGATAGTGGACTTCGACAGCCAAGCAACTGCAGTAAACAGGGAAATGATTAAAATAATACAAAATAAACTACTGAAATATCCAAAAATAAAAAGTAGACAAAGAAAAATAAATGTGTAAAAGTAACAATTGTTCACTTCCCCTAACCTTGGAACTCACACCATCGAGAACAATTATGCCTTCTCAAGTAGTCATCTCTGGTGAATTTAGTGAAACCCATAAAATACAAATAACAATAAATTAATTCATGTATAGTAATTAGGCATTAATATATATATATAATTGGGATTAATGCAAAATATCATTTCCTGTTCGCAATGATTTTCTATCTCACGGGAAACTTGAACTTGGCCCAACGCAGATCTTCTTGGGCATGATTTGAGTGATTTTCCCTGCATCATACTGAAAGAAGTACATGGCCTATGGCCACACCTGCATAGGTTCCGTGAGGCTTTCCAAATGCACCCCTTATTCCAGTTTGCAACCTGTCTCCCAATATAGGGTTATTATTGATCATAGTGACAAAACAATCTAACTTTACAGTAAAGATTTCAAAGACTCCTCATTTATATTGGTTGGTACACTTTAATCTCTTTCATTCCCATTGGCCTACTTCATGTGGTCATTCATTGAACATTGATAAATTATCTTCTCTTATTATCTATCCCAAAAAATAATTGGATACCATAAGACTACTTTTAAAAATAAGAACTTTGGAATTTTGATCGACTTGAAAATTAAACTTGTATGTTGCAACTTATGTTTATGACATTGTGCTTCTTGCCATAAAATTAAACAATCCTCCCATCTTTAGAACTGATTCTATTTACTTGTACTTGTAAGTTTTCATACTTTTGACAATAAATTTTACATCATCAGACCAAAACATATTTCATCATGAACAAGGACATTTCCTGAGAATATTGAGGTATAGAGATGTTTTCATGTATGAAGTTAAATTATCAAATTATACAATCAGTGGATTGTGAAAAAATGTTCAGTTGATTAGCTTTTAAGCCAAGTCATGTGATTCTAGGAAACAAGACATGTAGGACATGTTGCTACAATTATCCGACACGGGACATGCCAAAATAAAAGGTAAGACATGTGAACCAACAACATATATGAGTTTATTCCCTCTGGATTCGATGAAGACAACAAAATAAATAGAACACAATCATCTAAAAGTATTTGGAGATTCCAAGCTTCTGATGAATTGGGCCAATAGCAGAAGCAGAATTGAAGATGTTCTAAGAGCCCCAATAATGAAGTTGGTGCTAGGTGTAGAACACTCCTTTGATGATATCTCTTTCATTCATATGGATACAACTAGTTACTATATCAATATAAGTTTCAAATGATGACCAAACACAAAAAATTAAAATATTCAATGCACAAAATATAAGTTTATAAGTTAGAACCATAAACTGCAATTTTCTCAGAGTCATTTGATGTCATCAAAATCCAAATATATTACAGATAATTATTTACTGATACTATAGGTGAAAATACCAATGGAAAATATAAAATAGGTTAGATATTGGAACTGTAGATGGAAGAATCTCATAGCCCATCACACACAGGACAATGAATCAGAAGCAGACCTAACTATAGCTTCTGGAGCACTGCATAAATTCTCAGACATAACAGCTTCTGAAAGAGTAATAGAAGTGTAGATGTTACAACCATTAGTGGAGTAGCTGAGAGTGAAGTGGAGGAAGTTAAAAGCAATAAAGTTGAGAAATCAGAAGAACCAACAAGTAAATATGTTTACAGAAAACAACCAAACTCACCTACAACTATGGAACAACAAGTTGAATCAGATATGGCACCAGCTACCAATGTAGTAAAAGAGATTGCTAAGAACCCTTCTATCATTTCTTTTTCTCATTGCAGATGTGGAAAAGGGAATATCCTTTGACACCAAACTATGGATCAAATACAAAGAGCATTAAGGAATATTACCTTCATTCAAAACATCAATCATATTGTAAATCCTATTCTTTGGTTGCTGGAGATTTGAGGGTGGATTCAAAAGGCAAGAAGAAAGCTAAGAATCCACCTGAGCAAAAGAGAGACAAGAACAAGTCTCCAAAGGAGCCTCAAGGTTCCAAGAAGAACCCCCAGAAGAAGAAGAACAAAGGAGAAATGAGCAAGTGCGCATACTGTAGTAAAGGAAATCATCCTGAAAGCTCCTGCATGAAAAAGAAAATTGACATGCTGACCCAACTCCTGGAGAAGAATGGCATCTCCCTTCCTGATAGCTCAAAGAAGAGGGAAGCAGGATCAAATTCAGAAGACAGAGAGAGAGAGAGTTCATGCATTGGTTGCTGGCACATCAAGCTCACCTAGTTTCATCATTGATTCTGGAGCTTCAAGACATATGGTTTCGACCAAGGAGGCATTCACCTCACTTGACATGTCGAAAGGTCCACCAATAGTACTGGGAGATGACTCTCTCACTAAAATTTTGGGCAAAGGGAGGATTGATGTTGACCATGGTAAGTTCAGAAATGTATTGTATGTTCCAGGTCTTGCCTCTAACCTCTTATCAATGTATCAGATGACCCACATAGGGTCTCCAAAGAAGGTCATATTATCCCCTAATGAAGTTGAGATCACAGAGATATCAAGTGGTAAAGTCATTGCAAAATGAGTTGCAAATCACACTTCGAAGGTATACATGTTCTCACACTTCCTAACCTACTCAAACCCCTTTGCTCTTCTAATTCATGCTAATGAGGCAAGCAAGCTTTGGCATGAAATATTTGGCAACCTCAATTACAAGTATCTTTCTGATCTTAGTGAAAAAGAAATGGTCATAGGGTTACCAAAGATTAAGTTTTCCAAAGGAGTCTGTCAAGGTTGCATCATAGGAAAACACCCAGAGCATAAATTTGAGAAAGCTAGTCATGCGAGAACCTCTACACCTCTTGAGTTGATCCATAGTGATGTTGCTGGCCCATTTCCTCATATTTCAATGAGTCAGGCCAAATATGCATTGACATTCATAGATTAATTTTCCAAATATTGCTGGGTTTACTTCCTGAAACACAAGTCTGAAGTTTATGGCCTCTTCAAAGTCTTTAAGGCTTTGGTTGAAAACCAGTCTAGGAGGAAACTCAAGGTCCTCAGATCTGATAATGGTGGTGAGTATGTCAAGTCTGATTTCATTCAATATTGTGCAGATGCAGGTATTTAGATGCAGCATTCTATCCCTTACACACCACAGCAAAATGGTGTTGCTGAGAGGAAGAACAGATCACTGAAAGAGATGGCAACATGCATGATGGAGGATAAGACTTTTCCACCAAATTTTGGGCCGAAGCTATAAACTATGCAGCCTATATCCAGAATAGGGTGCCTCATAAACATCTTGATGGTATGACTCCTTTTGAAGCATGGAGTGGGCACAAGCCAGATGTGACCCATTTTAGGATTTTTGGCTCAAGGGCTTGGGCTAGAATTCCAACAAAAAAGAGGAAGGCTTTGCAGCCCCAAAGCCAAGAGTGTCTATTTGTTGGGTACTCTAAATATTCAAAAGGGTAAAATATGATCAATTTTATCACAAACAAAGCCTTCATTGAAAGGAGTGTTCAGTTCCAAGAAGAGCCTTTAGCAGCAGTGGAAGTTGGAGAATCCTCTTCATCACCAGAACCATTGAATGTAAGTGAAGAGATAGTTGAACTTGTTGATTTTGATATGTATGATAATGATGATTTAATTGCATATCCTAACAGTCCTACAAGACCAAAATGGGAAGCAAAGACTATTCATGCAGTTGGAGAACTAGCTGGAAATCCTAATGATCCTAGGAGGACTAGATCTCAGTTTGAGAGTGCTATGTGCATGAAAGATCCTATGTTTATAGATAAATGCTATCTGATGGTTGAATTAGACCCACAGACATATGAAGATGTAGAAAATGATCCAATATGGCAGACATCCATGAAAGAAGAGTTCATCTCACTCCAGAAGAACAACACTTGGGAGTTGGTTGATCTTCCCCCAAGGAAGAAGCTAGTTCAGTGTAAGTGGGTTTACAAAACCAAATTTGCTACTGATGGTTCACCTTTGAAATACAAGGCCATATTGGTAGCCAAGGGCTACTCATAGGTACATGGCATAGACTACAATGAGACCTTTGCACCAGTGGCAAAGATGGACTCCATCAGGCTAGCCTTAGCCATTGCAGCTTCGAAGCAGTGGGAGGTACATCACATGGATGTGAAGTGTTATTTCCTGAATGGAGATCTCACTGAAGAGATTTGCATGCATCAGCCTCAAGGATTTCCTACTAATCCATATCTTGTGTGCAGGCTAAAGAAGTCATTGTATGGGCTTAAGCAAGCCCCCAGGGCTTGGTATGCCAAGATTGATAGCTTTCTACTATCACTGAATTTTGTTCGATGCAAGTCAGATCCAAATGTCTATTTGAAGCTGATTCATGGTTCATTAATGATTATTGTTTTGTATGTTGATGACCTTCTCATTACAGGAAGCTCAAAGGATGCAATGAACCATGCATTCTTAATGACTGATTTGGGCTTATTGAGCCAATTCTTGGGGCTCGAGATGGCTCAAACCAAGCAAGGAATCAAAATACATCAGTCCAAGTATGCCTTGGATTTACTGAACAAATTCAACATGAAGGATTGCAAGCCAAGCAAGACTCCCTTCCTTTCAGGAGTTAAGCTTGAAGAAGTTGATTCTTCACCTATGGTAAACAATACACTGTATAGGCAATTGATTGGATGTTTGTTGTATCTTACACATACTCGACCTGATCTTTTGTATGCAGTAAGTGTGGCTTCAAGATACATGGATCAGCCTCATGAGATCCATTGGAGAGCAGCCAAAAGGATCCTTAACTTTGTTCAGGGAACAAGGACTCATGGGATCTTCTACAAAGCTAAATCTGATCTTGATTTGATTGGGTTTACTAACAGTGATTGGGAAGGTGACAACACAGATCAAAAGTCAACATCAGGATATATGTGCATGCTTGCTAAAGGACCAGTCAGCTGGTCAAGTAAGAAACAGAGTGCCATTGCACTCTCATCTAAAGAAGCAGAGTACAGAGGAGTTGTAAATGCAGCAACTCAATGTTTATGGTTCCAGGGTGTTGCAGCTGCAACTGTTTTTCCCCAAATTTCTTAAATTTCAGCCCCTCCTCATGATTTTGCATTGTTTTAATCGTTGGATCCTTTGAAGTTTTGGCCGGTGTTAATTTTGAATGATTTTGCAAATTGATTTTCAGCTATTTTCAAGGATTGCATGTATTTGGATTTTGTGATTGATCGCAGATGGGTGTTTGGTTCGCTAACTGATGATGTCGGATATTTTATTCTTCGAGTCCACGGTTTCGGAAGTAGAATTGGTTTTTAACCTCTGTTGATTTTATTTTAAAAGCTTTCGAACACCTAAGTTTTCTGTTAAATTGGGTGTCCACCGTTGGTTTTGTTGTCACAAGCCTGTAGGAGGATAAGGTAGTATGGTCGAAACTTAAAGAATGACGGTGGTGCACCTGGTGATTTCCTTGTGGAATAGTCGTTTCAATTGGTAGAATTTACTGCTTTTGAATGATGCTTGTCGATTGATTGCAGGCGGTTTTGGGAAATCGGTCAAACTACCGCGGTGCATAGGAAGACAGACCATTTGGCAGAAGTATAACTGAAACTAGAGGGATCACCAGGAGAACCAGGGGAGTAAAAAAGCAAAATCAGGAGCTATAAAGGCGTGGACCCAAAAACTGATTAGTTACCAAGTTGTTCCTGATTTCATACAGATAAGATAGAGGAACGTGAAGCGTTTGAGAAACTGAAAGGTCAGGCGTTTGTGGGGGAAGCCCAAGCGGTATGCAGTTGTAGTTTAAATATTGGAAAGTAGAACTTAGAAAGGACTTTTTCCCTCAAAAAATTTGTAAACCATTTTGCTTGTAAGAGGAACTATTTCGTTTTACAATCAAAACTGCAATTTTTGCCTGCTAGAGAAAGCAAAGTATGGAATGTATCAATGTGATTAAATGAACAATGTTGAAGGGGAACTATTTCATTTTCAACTGTGTTTCATCAACTGTGAGAATTTTTGACTTCCTGAACCTATGTTCTTGTTGAATGTTCTTCGGTATATTTGTGATGTTTTCCGCTGTGAGTAATAAGTGTTGTTCATAAAACGATTGGCTATCTGGTTGTTTATATATCTGTAATTGTTCATGTGTTTTGAAAGAAGTGTCAGCTATCTGTAACTTTTCATAATGCATGTGCAAAATGTATTACTCACCAATAAATGATAATTCTTCTCCCTAGGGACAGTTTAGGTAGTTAGTTTAGTTTCTTGTGTATGTGATTTGGATGCTTGTGAGCCTTAAGACGTAAGGTAAGAACCTGCGCATCACATTGTGACTGCTCCTTGCATTTTATCACCCTGCATTGTTAATTAGGCACTTGCATTTCATAATTTAAGTCAAAAAATATACAAAAAACTCGGTGGACCGGGCCGTAACCGGTGAAGCCTTTGTTTTGTATTTGACCTACGGTAGTCGGACCGTAAACCGAACGGATTCCCTATACCAAACAGTCAACAGGCTATTTGGGAACGTTGATTGGGGAGAATCCCTTACTGTTGTTGTCTGTGATTTTTGGGCCATCAACAGTTGTTGGCGCTAGAAGGAGGGCTGCTAGTGTATGGCTGGCCGAGGAAACCCCTTTTCCCGAGAATATTCCACCGGTAACTGTTCTGAAAGCAATGGGTTTCAAAATCCAATTCCGGAAGAAAGACAACATCTATATTCTGTTGGCAATGAAATTGTTAATGATCTGAGAAGACACACCAGGGCATATGTAAAGCAGATTGGAGGATTTCCAATCATCCCCGAATTTCCCAGAAGAGAGTATAAAAAGAAAGATCGTCTTGAAACGGAAGGCTCAATGTTGGTTGGAGACTGGGAAGAACTTGTAGAGACAGCCTTACAGGAAGTTGTGCTACCTTTGAATCAAGAAGGCCCAGAAACCCCTCACAGTTCCCCTGCTCACACTCCCGTTGGTTCACCTCCTAACTCTCCACCCAGACTCATGGCTGGCATAAACACAAACCAACCACCAAATCCACCACCTGCATGGAGAGCTAGATCACCATTAAACCTGACACCTCCATTACATGACCTACCCCAAGCCTTTGACAAGATGTTTCCCAAGTTCGACCCAAATGAGAAAATACTAGTAGATGATCATCTGCAAAGTTTCTACTTGGCAATTGAAGGATTGAGGGCTGGAGAGCATGAAGATGTAGTCTGCAGACTGTTTCCACATACCCTTAAAGGAGCTGCAACGTCATGGTACTTTGGGTTTCCTGCTAACTCTATCCCTGATTGGGATACCTTCGAGATAATTTTCAGAAGTAAGTATACAACTCAGAAAACTCATGCGGCTCTCATGAAAGGGCTGCGCACGTTGAAGAAAGAAAGAAAGGAAAAGGTGCATAGTTTCATGCAAAGGTTTGCAGCCTATCTCAAGAACTTCTCTGAAATGGATAGACCTTCAGACAAAGTTCTGATTGAATATTATACTTCAGCTTTAGGCCCTGATCTGGCCATGTTTTCCAAAGGCAGGGCCAAGCCTACTTTGATGGAAACCTATGAAGAGGTTGAAGTAGTGGAAGCTGAAAGAGAAAGTATTGAAGACTACCTAAAGCAGTCAGGAGAAAAAGGTGCATGCAGAAAAACCTTATTGTTTACTAAACCTAAGGAAGAAAAGTCTCCAGATCTAGAAAATATGGCCAAAATGATGCAGAAGCTGTCCAACAAAATCATAGACTTGGAGAAAGAGAAGGAAGCACCAAAGTTTTATAAGCCATATTATAAGAAAAGAGAGGACAACAATCAGTCTCAACCTCCTCCGCACAATGCAGCATCCATGATTTTAACAGAGATAGGGATGGAGAATTTTTGCACTTTCCACCAACAACCCCACTCTGAAAAGAATTGTCCACAATGGATAAATTCAATGATGTTGGTCATGAATCAGATGTTGGATTCTAGATTAATAGAAGAAGAAGATGAAGAAAGAAAAGAGAATTATTCTTCTACTTCTGCGAAAGAACAGGAAGAAGAAACCATGGCTTTATGGAATTATGTCTCGTTATTTGATGCTGAAGAGGAAAAGACTCAGGGGTACAAGGACGTTATGGAAACCAACGTAGCCACAAGGAGAAAAGGGATGGTCAAGGAAGACAGTCTTATACTCCCAAAGATTAAGAGGCTGCAGAGGAATGTTAAGAAGAAATTTCAAAATAAATCCTTGGCTGATAAGATTCCAGAATTCGCCATTACCAGCCAAGATCCTAGGCAGAATGAGGCGCGTGCCAAGCCAAGAGAAGAAAATGTTGATAAACCCCATCCCATTGAGCAGCTGATGGATTATGACATAGTGGAGGATTTAAAAAAGGTGAAAGCAAATGTGCCGCTATTCGAAATGTGTAAAGTGCCGCAGCAAAAAGAGAGACTATTGAAAGCACTTGAAGCATCAGATGAGAAGATGCCTATGGATAATCAACCTCAGGAAGAAGAAGAAATTGGAGAAACTAGCATTGGAGGTATGTCTAAAAGAAAAAATCCACCGTTCCTCCTCACCTTTGAAATTTTCAATCATAACGTGCACAATTGTCTGGTAGAATCATGGGCATTAGTTAATGTCATGCCCATATCAGTATGTAAGAAGATAAATGGGCAGCCTAAGCCATCCACGTGGAGGGTGGTTCAGTTGGATAGGACAGATGTTAAGGTAATTGGTGAGATGAAAGATGTCCTAATCCATCTAGCATCTAATGACAAAGTTTGCCAAGTTATTAACATCGTGGTGGCTGATATACCAGACGCTTACGATCTTGTCCTGAGCAGAGATTGGTCAGCCAAATTAAATGGATATTTCACCTCAGATTGGTCCCATCTTTGGCTGCCATACAAAGGGATTCCAAACCAGATTAAGATTCTAAGAGAGCCTCACATGAAGTACAATCTTACTCAGCTAGAGGAGAAGAATGTACCAGTGGATTCTGTACTAGGAAACTATTTTATTGAGTTGGAACCAGGGAATTATCAAGCGGAAGAAGCCAGCAACACATCAAAAACTCAGCCTAATCTCCTTCGATTCTCACAGGCTGATGAGATTGACTGTAATATAGTAAGCTTAGTAGTAGGATTAGATTCACCTTCAGTAGTTAGTGATTTTTGGATTTTGTTTTTTGATGGCTCTAAGACAATAGAAGCGTCAGGGGCTGGCTGTGTCCTGATCGACCCATAGAAGAATAAACATTTCCTTTCATATAGATTAGAGTTTGAGTGTACTAATAATACAGCTGAGTACGAAGCACTGGTGCAGGGACTAAAGAAGGCAATTGAATTAAAGGTAAGTAATTTAAAAGTTTTTGGAGATTCTGAAATTATTGTAAAACAAATCCGGAATCAGATACATTGTGTTTCTCCTCACTTAAAGGCTTACCAGAACGAGGTATGGGATTTGCTGAAAAGTTTTAATGCATTCAAAATTATTTCAATTCCAAGAATTAAAAATGCAGCTGCTGATCTATTGGCCGCATTAGCCGCTAGACTCGTGCCCACTAATAATCGGTGTTCTATCGAACTTCTTTTCAGGCCCTCAGTACCGGATATGATCACCAACTTGTGGGTGTTCGACGATGATCAGCAAATCATAGAATGTTTGACAAACGACGAGATGTTTAAAGGAGCGATCATAGATGATGAAGAGCATCAAGCCGAGATGAAATATGACAATTTCATTCCTAAAGGTGTCAAAACGTTAGAAAAAATGTTTGATTTAAATGAAAAGTTTAGAATACCAGCCAACGTGAAGACCCACAGCTTATCTCTACAGTTCAAGCTGATAAATTTAGGGACCGAGACGAATCCAAAATTTGTGAATCTTGGCAAGTGTTGTTCACCAGCAGAAAGAGACAAATTCATCAGTCTATTTAAACAATATAAATATGTTTTTTCATGGACGTACGAAGATTTGAAAACATACAACACCAACATCATCAAGCATGTCGTCCCCATTAAAGCCGGCGTCAAGCCCTATCAGCAGCCTTTGAAAAAAATGCACCCGAAGCTGGAACCACTGATTCAAAGTGAAGTGAAGAAATTATTGGATGCTAGAATAATTTTTAAATTCAGACACTCTGAGTGGGTATCAATTCTGGTAATAGTTAGAAAAAAATCCGGAGAGATCAGATTATGCATGGATTTCAAAAATCTGAACCGAGCTTCTGATAAAGATAATTACCCGGTGCCACCGATGGAGCAATTGCTCCAAATGGTCTCAGGTTCTGAACTGTTTTCGTTATTGGACGGTTTCTCTGGCTACAATCAAGTATTAGTAGCCGAGGAGGGCAGGTTGAAGACAACGTTCAGGACCAAATGGGGAACCTTTGCCTACAGAAGGATGCATTTTGGGCTTATAAATGCGGGAGCAACATTTCAGAGAGCTATGGACATAGATTGTCGTGGATTGATCGGCCACAGCGTGGTAGTGTACCTTGATGATATTACGATATTATCGAAAAAAAGAGGAGAACATGCATTTCACTTAAGGCAGATTTTTGAACGCTGTCGAAAGTATGGCATATCACTCAATCCTAAGAAATGTGTGTTCGCTGTCACAGAAGGCAAGTTACTGGGTCACATAGTGTCAAAGCAAGGGATCTCCATTGATCCAGAAAGAATTAAGGCTATCGAAACAAATCCCCTTGCCACACAATAAAAAAGGGATGCAATCATTCATGGGAACCATAAATTTCGTATGAAGATTTGTGCCTGATTTCGCCCAGACCGTCAAACCGCTGCAGTAGATGTTGAAGCAAAATGCACAATTCAAATGGACCAAGATTGAA
>LPNX011208634.1:44280-95295 GCA_001517045.1 Pseudotsuga menziesii | reverse complement strand
AAAGTATAATATTGTAGAGGAAGCTAAAGACAGTGTGGAAGAAGAAGGTGATCATGTAGAGGATCAACATGAGTTGGATGTTGATGATCATAATGTTACGTAGGAAGATGTTGAAGAGTTAGTTGATGCAGATGATGTTAGTGACAATGTTCATGATGAAGATGATATTGACGATTATGAAGATGATGGCGACGATGATATAGCCTTTAATCCTTATAATGTTGAATCTAGATCAGATGATACAGATGCAGACTTGGATACAGATGAAGACGATGATGAAGTGCATTGAACATCATTCCAAGTGATATATTGTGAGGGGTGGGGGGGGGGGGTAGATGAGCTTCCACCTTCACGTGGTTGTCCCTATTGAGTAGAGAATATTAAAATATTCTTGAAACAAAGAGAAGCTCATTTAATTATCATTTAATAAATCCTAATCTCTCTACAATTTCTACAAGTACTGTTAAACAAATGGCAAAAATAGTGGAAGTCTCCATCGTCTCCATCGTCTCCATCGTCATCTCCATCGTCATCACCATAACCATCACCATCATCACCATCATCATAATCATGAATATTTACATCTTCATCCTCATCATAATCATCGTCATCTTCATCGGCATCGTCATCATGGCTAGCATCATCATCATCGTCATCGCCATCATCATTGCCATCATCATCACCATCATCATTGCCATCATATTCCTCATCATCATCATTGCCATCATCATCACCATCATCATTGCCATCATATTCCTCATCATCATCATTGACATCACCATCATCCTCATCCTCATCCTCATCATCATCATTGCCATCATCCTCATCCTCATCATTGACATCGCCATCATCCTCATCCTCATCATCATCATTGACATCGCCCTCATCCTCATCCTCATCCTCATCATCATCATTGCCATCATCATCACCATCATCACTGCCATCATATTCCTCATCATCATCATTGATATCACCATCATCCTCATCCTCATCCTCATCATCATCATTGCCATCATCCTCATCCTCATCATTGACATCACCATCATCCTCATCCTCATCATCATCATTGACGTCACCATCATCCTCATCCTCATCCTCATCATCATCATTGCCATCATCCTCATCCTCATCATTGACATCACCATCATCCTCATCCTCATCATCATCATTGACGTCACCATCATCCTCATCCTCATCCTCATCATCATCATTGCCATCATATTCCTCATAATCATCATTGACATCACCATCATCCTCATCCTCATCCTCATCATCATCATTGCCATCATCATCACCATCATCATTGCCATCATATTCCTCATCATCATCATTGACATCACCATCATCCTCATCCTCATCCTCATCATTGACATCGCCATCATCCTCATCCTCATCCTCATCATTGACATCGCCATCATCCTCATCCTCATCCTCATCATTGACATCGCCATCATCCTCATCCTCATCATCATCATTGACATCGCCATCATACATTATATGTTAAATATATGTGAAGGGAGAGTAATATGTGGGTGGGACTCACATTTCATTACCCACTAATATGGTGTCCTACCAAGAGTTATAAAGCAACTCTTCTTGGAAGAAGCATTGAATAAATGACATAGTGGATACAAGTTCATAGAATATTGAGATTCTATAATGAAAGTGACTTGGACACCCTACATACAATTATTCAACCATTCACTTGGGTATTTTAGAACAAGAAATAAATGGCATTAGGTTCAAGAATCCATAGTTTTGGTTGAGGGAATGAAATGGGATCTAGTACCTATCACAAACTATCAAGTGTGAAAATATGTGATGATGTTAAACACTTGCAGCATCACTTGAACATGGGTTATTGGGGTATACCCATTTTAGATTGCAAGAAAACTTGCCTTTGATGTTAGTAAGTTCCAAGGTACCATACTAATGTCTAAATATATTTCCTAGAAAAAAAATGGAGTCAATAAGAATAGATCCATCAGATGGAGAGTCTCGAGTTACCTTTCATAAATCAACATGGAAACAACAAGAATCTAATCTGATTGCTTCAAATTGAAGAGAGGAAAGCATTAGGTACAATTCAATACTATAAAGGTTGACACAAATGGTCAAAATATATGAGGAATAACTAATGTAGGCTTACTAACTTCCCTTGAGCATGAACACAACACAATTATGAATTGAACAACGACTGGTTCCAAGTAGGGACCAATGAAATAAAACATCAACAAAAGATAAATTGAATGGATTCTCCATGGTGATTAGAAAGGTAACTAATTCATGAAGTAAACTTAGAAACATGGTATGACTCCTATGGAAATTCTACACCAAATTGCAAGAGACTGGCACAAACAAGTGTCATGTTCAAGTGTGAAAAATATTGATATCTACCACTTAAAAAATTCAAAATACCCCCCACCTTTTGATTTTTTTATTGCCTTTTTGATGTTTTTGTAAGATCAAAAAGATAAGTATGCTATGAAATAGTGGAGGAAATGAATGTTGTAAAAGAATGCAACTACATTCCATGTGCACATGGTAGTCCCATGCAAAACAAATGAAGAAAAATGTATTGGGTTATTTTTATACACTCATTAATGCCTTCCTTTCATGGGTAAAGTTTAATAATTACCACCTACTAAGGTAAATGGTGAGTGGAAAAAGTGATGGAAATGATGGTAAAGTCAAAGGAGTGAACAACAGCTAAGTAATATACACAAATGCACAAGTAGATCAAAATGGTAGGAAAATATGATATAGAATCATTAACTATTCAAACTCTTACATGACGAGGCTAATGGGTTCTTGGGCCTACATGTAAAACAAAACATGGGTGCCAAAATGGAAAAATAGGTGTTAGTAAGGGGAACTCAGGGTGGGTAGGCACTCTTGAACATACCATGGTGATGCAATAAGTGTGGAAAAAAACCACAACTTGACAAGATTAACCCTAAGGTGTAATGTCAACACAATATCATATTAAAGGTACAATTTTCAATTTGAAAACATATCAATATATTTTAGTTGAAACAATACTACTTGAATAGGGCTTGAAAAATGACATGAAAAACATATTTTTTCCATCTTACAAATGAGAAACAACATCTAGTGCAAATACTAATGACATTTTTCATTATCTTACAAATTGAAATCCATATAAAGAATAGGGTTTAAGAGTAGTCTTTTCACCTAAAAGGGTCACAATTTATAAGCTAACAATTAAATCAAGGGTCATACCATACGCAACCCTCTAATTTATAAGCTAACAATTGATTTAATGCCTACCACAACTTAGTCGCAACGAAGGGGGGTTGGACTAGCACATGCTTCACATGCCTCCTAGGCCTGACCACACAAAGTTATGGACCCTTTGGAGGTTTCGCTCCTTCCCAAACATTAGCATAAGACACTAAACACATCGTCGGGGAACAAAAAGGGGATATTCTGCTTTATGAACCATGGGCTCTACGTGAAATTGATTCTTCCTTCCCTCCCGCACTTGCACAGTATGCAATTGTTCACCTGCACGCTCAATGCCTGAAGTTGGAGCAAGGGTTTGAAGCCTCTTTGTCCTTTGCAACGATATTTTCCTGGGTGTGGGTACGGGTTTGGTTAGAAACATTTTCCCAAGAGTGCGTAGGAAAGAAGAAGAGGAGCTACAGGTCGCGGAATTTTTGGTGGAGGCAGAGGATTTGGGGTAAGTTTTAAGCCATTGGATCTACGAGTTTTTGCTGGATCATTCTCCCTTTAAGGTATGGCTGGAAAAAACTCTCTAGGCTTTAAGCAGTATAATGAATTTAAAACTTGGTATATTAGAGACCTAGTAATATCCCATTGAGACTTAATTTAAACCTTGGTGGAATCTCACTACAAAGTATCCACACACCAGGACCCCTACCAGTTATGGAATTCTAACTGAATATTCTCAATATTCCCTCCCATGGTACATTTCCCCAAATTTACAGTGTGGTTCTCAACATAATATTCGTCAAGCCAAAGAACCATCAAATCCTTCGATGAGGCATAGCTATCTATAATATTTTTTTTCAAAGCATTAGTAAAATGTTCACTCTACCAATAGAAGATTACCTCCTATCGTTTGGAGAAAGAGAGTTAGCCTTGCAATACCAAACCCTAAGCCATAATAGTAAAACCATTATGATAAATTATTGAATGGAAGCGAGAATTGTATCTAAAAACCAAAACCCCCCTTTAAATACTATCTCCTTCAAGATTGAGGCTAGAAGGATAGTTTCCCTACTATGTTCCATATTAGGCTACAAAAGCAATGAAGAGGTGTATGAAACAATGTTAGGTTTTCTCTCCCAATTATAGCCAATAGCAGGGCATACTCCTAAGTACGATACTCATGGTTTCATAGCTGAGACTCTCGTTCAGAAACTAACAGATTTTCCTTCCCAGGAGACTTTTAGATTTTCCTCTTGTTTATTATTCCTTTTCCCACACCAGAATTTCAAATATTTTGAAATTCTAGGACTGAAGATGATTGATTAATTAGACATGGATATTCTTTCATATGAATGGAATCCCATTTTTATCAGAAAATCAAGAAATTATAACTTCATATAGTTTACTGAAAAAAGTAATGAGGATTTACTATGTGGTCATTCATGGGATAGATCTACCAAGAATGCCTAGAGAGGGCAAATAATGGTTGCAATTTACTCCAAAGACTAGAGTTTGAGACCGGTTCCTTTTTTTATATCATATAGGTATAAGTATTTACGGATTGGAGGGGAAACCCTACAAGTTTTCCATTTTCTTGACAGTAAGATTAATATAAATGGAATACACCAGACAAATACTCTTATCAAATGAGGTATAAATTTGTGATGTAGAGAAACCAACAATACTGTTAGGAAAAAAACTAACTAGGATGATGCCTTCTCCATCATTGGAGTTCATGGTACCACATAAAGCCAAATAAATAACTCCAGTAGGACCTATACTGGTGGAAACTGACATGTGATCTATCTACAAGGAAATTAGAAAGGGAAGTGTACATAGTGTAAATGAAGGAAAGCTACATGTTATGCCTTATAATAAAAGGTTGTTGACAGTTGCATATTGTGCTAATGACACTTTCCGATATTGAGTAGTTGATCCAATGGTTCCCATACCTACAACTCTGAGAGATTACAAAGATATAGAGCATGTTTTGGATTGGTCCTTGTTCAATGATCCTGATAAAGTATAATTCTTCAAACAGGACAGTGATATGATTTGTGTAGAGGTGGTAAAATCCACCAAGACAGAAAAAAGGATTAGAGAATCTCTGAACAAAGTAGGATATCTCCTAAAATATTTGAAATATACAACTAGAGCCAAGAAATTAACTATCAAAGAGCTTGAGGATAAAATAGTGAATCTAAGTTCATAACCAGATGATGGCTCTCAACTAAAATAATTGATATTAAAGAAAGATAATGAAATTTCAATATCAAAGAGTCATCTGAAAATACCAAATATACACCTAGTACAAATAGTTGAAGTTCACCAAGTAGAAGAAGAGAAAGATAAATTATTAGCTATTGTGGAAGAACATAGAGATGAAGAAGAAAGAGATATAAATATAAATGAGTTGGCTTCCCAAATATCCACCCTACAATTTCAAAGAGATAGAAGAGCAAAAAATATAGAAGAATGCCAATCTCCCTTTCTGTTAGATTGCCATGTTCAAGTGCTTCTTTGCGGATGGTTTTCTTTGATACACCACTGCCAAATTGAGATATGGGCACCTTTGTTTAAGTTAATTCCTTTTTCACAAGATTTATATCGCAACGATTCAATCTAGTTATCCTCTGGAAGCTCCTGATATCTGGAGCACAGGACAAGTACTGTCTAGGTGTGGTTTTTCCACTTGCTCTTCTAAACCTTCCTGGTTCAACAACCAATATTCCTTCTTCCAAGCTTGCACTACCAGTTCCCATCTGCACCTGAGCTTCAGAACCTCCCTGCTGATATGCTCTTCTAATCATCGAACCAAGCCCTTTAGGCCTCTTTTGGAGATGCTTCAAATGGGTAATGGCATCATATAATTCCACCCTATTTGTCATCTTGAAAGCCTCTTTCAAATATTTCTTATCTTCTTCAGTTTCTCCAGCACCCAACAATGCCACCGCTTTGTTGAGCTGAGCACGCCAGTGATTAGGCCAGATAGAAAGTACTTTGTTGTACATTTCTGCAGCACAGATCAATGATATTCTGTTGGTAAGAATCTATCTTTCAATCTAAATGAAAGTGTGCCAGGTTGTACCATACCTTTTCTTTCATGCTCAATTTTTTTTGTTGAACTGAGAACCCTTTAGTCCACCTTGGTGTAGTTGCTTCTAATGAAGTCAATATTTATTTTCCATTTCCTATTGCTTCTCTTGTTTACCATTCCATGTTGATTAACCTTAATTACTAGATTGGGTGGGAGGAAATATGGGAGTAAATATCAGATCTTTCTGAAAATGTTCAAGGAAGTGTTTTTCATAAGACATATATGAAACACCAGCCCCCTCCATTCTTTCATCAACTGAAAGCTGTGGCTATAGCATTCCTAAAAGAGCACTGACATGTTCTTCATTAAGTTGGTGACAGGATTCTTTGTAAATATAAGAATGCCAATCTGGAGAAAAAATGCACTCTTTAATAAAACTAAGCACTTCAACAGCTCCTTGTAAAGGACTATTACTGGAGTAAGAAACACTGTCATTTGCAGAGCAGGGCAGTTCATGTGGCATAAATTCAAAATCCAAAGGCAATGCGTCTTAAGAGATTCAAAGCAGTGCATTTTGACAAAAAAGTATGTAAGCTCAGCGATTTCATAAATGGGGATGGGGAAAAGGGAAGGGCAAAAAGTATGTATAACACAGCAATTTCCTAAATGGGGATAGGGAAAAGGGAAGGGTGTCTTGGTGGTTGTTTTGAAAACTGGTCCTAGCATCAAAGCAATGGTTTGACTGTACCATACATTTTCTTTCATGCTCAATTTTTTTTGTTGAACTGAGAACCCTTTAGTCCACCTTGGTGTAGTTGCTTCTAATGAAGTCAATATTTATTTTCCATTTCCTATTGCTTCTCTTGTTTACCATTCCATGTTGATTCACCTTAATTACTAGATTGGGTGGGAGGAAATATGGGAGCATATATCAGCTGTTTCTTAGCATTGTTCCATGTGTGCTTGCTATTCATTACATCTTTTAAACTTTCACAGACTTTCAGTGTAAGAGTTCGTGCTTCCATAACCCTCCTTTCAAGTTATTCAAAACTCACAGCAGCTGCCTTTGTCCAAGTAAAGACTTTCCCTCTTGTGCAATCAGTCAAGGGTGCACTCACACCACCAAAATTTCTAATGATTCTCTTATAAAAGTTCACCAACCCATGGAATGCGCCATCTCTTGGGTAAGTTCCCCGTGTATTGGTTTGAGTTCGAAATTAATGTTTTTAATTACTTTTTGTTGTAGTCAGCTGATTAGGGAAAGTCCCTGATGGAGCCTAAGAGGCCGACACCCCCCTACAGGCGATAGGTATATATACCACATTTTTACTTACCTGCTTCTTTAGAAGGTACATTTGTTTAATTATGATATCAACGTGGTCAATATTTAAATATGTTTTTAAATAACATTTTCCCCGTGTATTGGTTTAAGTTCAAAATTAATGTTTTTAATTACTTTGTTGTAGTCAGTTGATCGGGGAAAGTCCCCAATGGAGCCTGGGAGGCCGACACCCCCCTACAGGCAACATGTATATATACCACATTTTTACTTACCTGCTTCTTTAGAAAGTACATTTGTTTAATTATGATATCAACGTGGTCAATATTTAAATATGTTTTTAAATAAGATTTTCCCTGTGTATTGGTTTAAGTTCGAAATTAATGTTTTTAATTACTTTGTTGCAGGCAACTGATTGGGGCAAGTCCCCAATGGAGCCTGGGAGGCCGACACCCCCCTACAGGCAACAGGTATATATACCACATTTTTACTTACCTGCTTCTTTAGAAAGTACATTTGTTTAATTATGATATCAACGTGGTCAATATTTTGTTTGTAGGCCGAGGGTCGACGCAAGAGCCCCATGACAGGTGATATGTCGACAGATGTTGGCACGCCACACTCATCGGGTCATGAGCAGGTATATAGCACGTTGTGAATTTCAGAAACTGTATTTATACATATTTATGTTATCTAATTATATTAATGATTTGAAATTGATATTAATGTTTTCTATTTTTATGTCGAATGATACTTATCTATAGACGGATCCGAAGGATATGGATTTGGGGCACATTCTTGACGATGTTGACCTCAAGAATTAAAAGAACATCCAAGATGCAGTTGAAAAAGCAAAAACAAAATTAAATCAGGAGGTCGTCAATTTGCTTATATCAGATCCGCAAATGACACAGGATGAGACTCAACCAAAGATAGATCGTGTGTTGCTTAAAGTAAAGCACTTGGATGTAAGTTGCAAACTCTTTAATTATAAGTCTATTCCAAATGCAATTTTTTTTCCTATTCGTATACGAGTAACTAAAATATTATTTGTTTCTACAGGAATATTTTTTCCCTGGTGAGAGGCATGCTGATACCATTGAGCATGACACCCCCTTCACCATTGATCATGTATCGTTTCCGTATGGCCAGTCAGAAACACAAAATGAGACACCCCAGATGGAACATGAGAGTGCTGGCGAGGATCACGGGCCGATACATGGAGAAGAGCATGACTTTGATGCTGCCATCCCAGCATTTCCTGGATCTTTCCGGGTCACTAGCACGGGAACATTTGAGACTACTTTTTTGGTGGACGAAGATCTCATTCCCTACAAGATGGAGAAGATTCCAGGTACTATTGACAAAATGTTTTAAATATATATTATAATTTTATTGGAATGTAATTATGCATCATTCTTTTTACACTAATTAACACAAACTCATTTTTGTAGGAAATGATGTCTTTTATAAACATCTTTATGATTGGTCTTTAGAGTTGTTTGGGCCCACTATCCGCACATGGTGGAACCGGCAGAGTAAAGTTTTGAAAGATGAGCTTATTGCTCGCTTGGTTGGGTTGTTTGGTGCCGAAACCTTCAACCAAAAAAAGGTTCTCGAAAAAGCTGGCCAACATTTACATTATGTACGGGAGGGATATCGGAACAACTTATCAATTAATCCAAAGTATGAGCGCCCTCCGATGATTCCAACAAGGGAGTGGAAAGGCTTGCTGGATGATGCAAGGGAGAAAGCTGCGAAAATAGCGGGCAAGCCAGTACCCGAGTCAGCTAGAAGGTATGCAATACTTTCGGCAATGCAATTATATGTTTATTACACTTTATTTTTTCGTTTTTTTGTAATGTTTAACGTATTTAAAATTAATTTTATAGGCTACAAGATACGTCGAAGGCCACCCAAGCAAGAATAGAAAAACATGGGTGACACAAGCTTGGCCTTGGTGGATATTCCAACCTGCAAGCACAAATCGTAAATATGATCAATAATTATTTTATTGTATAGAAATTATAGATTGCATTTAAAATTGTTTCATGATGATATAACAACAACAATGATGATCTAATTGAAAATTACAGCCTCAAAGATTCCATGATTTGCCAACAGAGGAAGACATGAGGATCGGCTACCAACGTGGGTTTTTAGGTGTTGTTAAACATCGAAGAAGCAGTTGTGGTAGCCAAGCAAATTCTTCCAGTGATCCATCCTGCGAATAGGTAACTACAATAAACAAATTCTATGTAAGATTGATTCATTGCAGCTGTGTTTTATATTCATTAATAAACTAGTACATAAAATATTGAGTCTCTTTGTGTTAAGCCGCACAACGAAAGTAGATAAAATGCGGAGGATGGAGGAGAAAGAGATATTGGAGTTCATGTTGATCGAAATCCAGGTAATAAATATTCCTGTGTTAAAAAAAAACTAGTATGGATTAAAGTCTCAAATATTAAATTGCAAATGCTATATTGTTGTAAGTGTTGATGTTTTAATGTAGAGGGTCTTCATGTGCAACTTGAGGCAGCATCAGAATATCAAACGCATGAAATTCATGTCACCCATGAGTTTCCAGGTACAAGGCACCGCTCTAATGTTTTTTTCTTAATGAAGGACTTACAATTATAATAATAAAAACACGTCAAGTAATTAATATTTCTTCATTTTTCCAGTACATCCTGGCACCTTATAGCAGCCACATACACGTCATGAGCACACGACCCGTTGACAAACACGATCACAGACGGCTACAGAGGGCATAGGAAACAAAACACAATTGGTAGAAGAGGATGTCACACTTAGAGAATATGTGGAGAGAAAAAAGCGCCAAAAAAAGTAGTGATTGTAACAAGTACACTATTACATTATTTTTTTATGCATTGTCCTTGGATATTATTTTTGATATTATGGAGTAATGTCTTCAACTATTTAATTTTTTCTATGTATGAATGAAAGCATGAGTTAATTAATGAATGCTATAAACTAATTAATGATCGAATGCATGCAATTCCTTTAAGACAAGAAACTCACGATGTTCGCACAAAATATCATTTATTTCCAAGCACGTGCATTGGGTATGGGGAATTGAGAGTGATGTGAGGGGGGGGAGGGGCCATATGAGATTCCACCTTCATGTGGTTGGCCCTGTTTAGTATAGAATATTAAACTATTCTTGAAACAAAGAGGAGCTCAATAAGGTAAAATGCATGCATTATTACAATGTTTCTTTCTTATGACCAGATACGTTGTTTTTTTCTTCCAGCTAACTATAGACATGCATTTTCTTTATACTACAGAGTGAGAATCTTGATGGGATGGACATTTATGGTTTGGAATATTTTCAAAGTCTACATGTTGAGGCATTGACCAAGCTTTTCCAAGCTAAGCTATTTGTATCCAGTTAAGATTAAGTTAAGATTAAGATTAAGATTAAGATTAAGGTTAAGATTAAGATTATTTGTATCCAAATTGCTGTGTATGTTTAACAGATTCATATTTTTACCATGCAATGTGGCCAAACTGTTAGTTGTATAAATGCATTGATGTTTAAAATGTGTATTGTTCTTCACAAAACATAAAGAAATCTGTCTTCACATGAGGAGGTTCCACCTTGTTGTAAAGGAAAGTATCCTATGGCTAGGGTTTAAGAGGCCATCAACGTACTGGGGTTGAAAGAGATATGCACAATGTTCAGCAAGCATATATAATCAAGATAAGAGAAAAGAAAAGTCCACACTTGACTCACTGAAGGCTGGTCCAAGCTTTCTCTTCAATCCTTTTCTTGCTCCTCTCGCTCCAAGAGACCTGCAAAACAGATTATACCTTCCTCAAACCATTATGACCACATATAAACAAATGATAATCAAATAAACATAAACAAATGATCTAATTAACATCATAATATGATCATAAACAGAAATTCAATTACACATTGAACAATGATTTGGGAAGAAGAAGGACATCACATCTTTATTAATCTTGAAAACAAGTACAAATATACCTTCTCTTCAAGCTAGGCACCTCACGAAACCTTGATCTAGATCTGTTGTTTCTCTTCTCCAAAGACCTCAACCTCCAAGCTCTGCAACACAAAGGAAAGCTCCTAGGGCAAAGGTGTAGGAAAAGGGAGTCCCAATTTCTCTAGCATAACAATGCATAAAATTCAAGTCCTTCTCATGTCCTCTCCTACCTCTATTTATATGGGTGAAATAAGGTAGTTCGATGGTTAGAGAAGTTACAGCAGTTAAGGAAATGGAGTTACATGGCATAACTAATCTCCAGTTAACGCATGTTTTAATATTTAAATGCTAAGAGACACATGCGCGGGTCTGCAGTAGAGCAACCCGCAAATGATGCACGACTATATAGAAGATCAACCCGCGAATACAAGGATGCACAACTTGCTACAAGGGAAACTCACGAATGATGCATGAGATGTCAATATAAAGAGTCGCGCATACATCCTAACATGGCAAAAAGGGCAAAGTAACTAGCTGGATAGAGGCAGAATGTATTTCATAATAAGCCAAGCTAAAGTATTCTAGGCAAACCTCAATCCATAAGTGTCCTTTTGTGTGCCAACATGAGGAAAGTTGGCACTCGGACGAAGAGGTTCCATTCTGGTGTATAACAGATGCCCCCTAATGTGTGAGGTTAGAGGGGAAGACGATAGCCAAAATACATTATAAAGGAAACAGCTGAGTATGGAGAGAGCAGAGAATCCAAGATCAAAAGGATCGAGTGAAAGTACCTGAAAGAGAGATAAATGTCAGAAAAACTGATCTCTGGGACATACACGTCCATATACAAAACATTGCCATAATGATATAGGCGGATCCAACATATGTATAACTGATGAAACTATCATGGTCGCTCAATATGCAAAAAGGCGCCATATCAAATCTAAAGGAGTCATGGCCACAAATGAACAAGGTGGATCCATGCTCAACAATCGATCATAGCCACAAAAATACAAGGTGGATCTATGTCTCAGCAAAATGTCATATAAAGATAACAAGGTCTTGCGCAACTTGGGCAATAGCAAAAATATGACAATGCTACTGTCGGCCCAAGGTCTTCAATCCAAACCGCCCAAAAAAGGTACGAATCCTAACCATGTGAATAAAGGAGCTGAAGTCGAACATGGAGGAAACCGTTTGATTACCGGTCAATAATGAAAACCGTTAACAAACGCGAGGGAAACCACCATTAATGAAAATGGGTCCCAAGGTACCTAGTACATTATAACAAGTGTGATTACAAGGACCTGAAGTCGAACACTTGAAGAATCCATTGAGTAGGAGACATTAAGGTATCCCCACTACCCAATAGCAAGGGAAATTGCCAGTGAGGACAACAATTCCCAAGGTACTATCATAAAACTCTAAATCTCATCCCCAGTGCAAGATGTGTTGCAGTCGATAGGAAGAGATCCGTTAGAAGGAAGGCATTAAGGCATCCTTCATCATCCAACATGAGATAACTCCAGGACTAATTGGATCTAGAATTGGCACTGAATTTCACAAAAAGGACCGCTGAAGACACGATGTAATGAACGGATACCAAGGAAATGACTGACACAAAAGGTCAAGGCAACTGCAGGATGGCCGACAAAGGTTTAATCCTTGAACAGTGAGCATGACACAAAAGTGACTTAGGCAGCTTTTGACACAAAATAGGACCAATGAAACAAATCTACAATGTAGGAGACATTGACAGATTCCCCATAGAATTGGAAAAGAGACCAACTGGAGGAGTAAGAAAACTCTGAATCAGGATAAGGTCAAAATACTAGGACCCAACTATTGAAAGACTCAAAAATGGTGCTTTGTTCAAGGAAACAAGACTTGCTGCCTGGATATAAAAGACATGGAAATAACCTTCTCCTTCCCTTCTTTCTTGTAAAGGTTTAACGAGTCCAAGAAAGCAAACTTGGGACCATCTTCATTTTTTAACAAGCTCGAAGAAAAGAAAGAAGAATGCTTGATAAAGCACTAATTCATGGATTTTACGATCCCGAACTAGTACATGCTCGACGGTGTTTTCATAGTTTAGAGAATCTAAAAACTCCAAAGAAGACTCCAGTGGGGGCCTTTTTCGTACAATTTAGTCTCCTAAGGCCGAAAAAGTATAAAACAAACCAAAGAAGAACTCTCTTAACTTCCGAAGAAGAAAAGGCGCACCTTTTTTGTAATTAGTCAGGAAGGTCTGAAAAAGGTTAAATTACCACCTACCCAACGCTCCTTCAAAAGCAGCATATACAGCCTGAGTTTTACGAGTGTGAAGGAAGGAAGGATCACTCGGAAAGATCCATTTGGTTACAAGAAATGGGGCTTACAACAATAAACTCGATGCTTTGTTCTTTAGGGTTTAACGAGCATGACAAAGACATAAAGTACACTCGAAATCTTTTTCATGTTTTGGTCCAGAGCACGAAAAGGAGAAAACTGAGCTCATACCGGGGGTTATTTTTCCATAAGTTTAGTCCCTCAGGTCCGGAAAAGAGATAAACCTATGCCTGAGAATACTCTTCTCAACTCAAAAAGAAAAGAGAGTGATCCTTTCTCGTACTATTCCACATGGTCCGAGAAAGAGATAACCTACCACCAATGTGGATGCCCATTCACATATTCTTAACGAGCCTGAACAGACAAGTTTACTCGGCAGTCAAGTCTATTTTGAGGAGTCAGACCTGGGCCTAAATAAACTCATGATCTTTCCCGTGAAGTTTTAACGAGTCCGAAAAAGTCAACTCGTGGCCTCCTTACTGTTTTTAACGAGCTCGAAGGAGAGCAGAAAGAATGCTCTAAATGCGAGGAGACAAGTGTCATAAACAGGCGGAACTAGTTACAAGCACAAGGAACAAACCTATGCATAATGCAAGGAAAGTGAGAAAGATAAGGACACTCGGGGAACGTCTCCTCAAGGTAAAGGGTGTCAAGTTGCAAAGGCAAAATGATACAAGGCTAATTGGCAATGAGGACAAAGATGAGGGCTTATATAACGAGCTAAAAGCGTGGAAGCCAGCATCAGGCTCATAAGCACGAGCAGGGCACATGCAAATGCAATGACAACTTGAACAACAAGGTGAGGCCAGTAAACAGTTGTGAATCCAACTAAGAATCCTGTCTCCAAGAAACAACAACATCAAGATCATATTCAAAAGAAATGGTCTGATATGGGTCACTTTGGCAGAAACACATGTGACTTTGCTATCTTCTATAATAGGTAAAGTCAAGGAAGAATCAACTAAAGAAGATTCTATAGAACCAAGGCTTGAGAGTTTATAATCCATAAGATCAACCTCAGAAGGAGAGAAAAAATCAACAAGGGAGTAGAGTCTGTAGGAACAAACTCAATATTTAAGGAGTCAAAAAATTCATAAGAAAAATCAAACTCATCAGGATCTTTGACTTGCTGTTCGAAGGAAGAGTCCAAAGACTCAACAAGACCATCATAAGATGAAAGGCCAGGCTTACTAAGCAAATCAGGGTTAGACTTTGTCACAACTGAACCAACATCCAAAAGAAGGTCAGACTGTATCAAAGACTCTAAGAAGACTTCATCCAAAAGAAGGAGATCATCCAAGATAGGACACATGTCTAAATTTTCAAATGGATCGATAGAGTGGAGAGAAGGCTATACAGTCTGTATAGGATGACTCACCCAATCAACTGCTGGGACCAAATCCCGAGAAGTTAAGCATGAAAACAGAGGCTGCTTCTCAGTAGCAATTGAACACAAAGGACAAGAGGCCACATAGTTCACCTGTGGTGTGGTGGTGTCTATAGAAACACTGGGAACCAATAAAGGAAAGACCTGGTCTCTAGTTGGGTCAGGAGACGGATCAAGAAAATCCAACTGATCAATAGTGACAATTTATTCACCATGATTAAAGTACATCACATGAAATAATGTTGACACCACAGCCTGCATGGCATAGACATAATCATGTCCAAGGAGCATATTGAAGTCCAAGGGGTCTTCTATCACCATGAAGTCAACTAAGACAGTCTTCCCACCCAAAGTAACAGGTGTTTGAGCAAGAATTCCCAAGGCTAGACAAGTTTCTCTGTCAAACGCCAATAACTGACTAGCAGTCGACACAAGGCTGGGAGATCCCATGCCTCGCCAAGAACGAGCAGACAAAATACTAACTAAGGCTCCGTCATCAACAATACAATGAGCAATCGTATAAGGTTCAACTTTGACCTTTATCTGGAAAGGTGTAGCGGAAGGAAGGCGCGGCTCAACTAGGCTATCCCAATCAAAGGAAGCAATCCGAGGGCTTGGTGGGGGTTGTTCTGAAACAAGTTCAGTGCCCCCTTGTTCAATAAGATCTGAACTGGTAGTGAAGAAAATGTGACTAGTAGACACTTCACTCTCCAAAAGAAGAGTGGGATTGATCGATACTGGGATCGATTCAACCGCTTGGTGAAAGTCACTCTTCGAAGGGAGAGTGGGATTGACCAAAGATGACATTGGTGCAATCAAATTAGGATCACTCTCCGACAGGAGAGTGGGATTGACCAAATATGACATTGGTTCAATCATGTGAGGAGCACTCTCCAAAAGAAGAGTGGGATCAACCAAATCTGAGGTTTGTTCGACCACTTGATCAACCAAAAGTTGAGTAGGATGTTGAGAAACTATAGGGTGTTCAGAAGAATGAAATCCATGACTCTCAGACCACACTCTTCGCACCTCTGGGATAGCAGGGCACAAATGAGTAAGGTGATCTCCCTTGCATAGCACACAAGGGAACTTAAGATGATGCTTCGAACGACCAGTTTTCTCAACTGTGTCAACATGACTAGCAGCGGATGACTGGTTTCTCTTAGCATGACCTACAGAGGCTAAGAGTTTGCCCCCAGCATGAACAACAGAGGCCAGATGACTGAGTCCAACCTCATTCAGAGAGGCTGGTGGTTGAGAGACTCCAGAATGTTCAAAAACAGGATGACCATGAATCCAAACTTGTCGCACCTCCGCAATAGAAGGGCATTTATAAGTAAGGTGGTCTCCCTCAAAAAGCTTACAAGGAAACTTGGGCTTGTGTTTTGAACGGGTAGACTTGTCAACAGTGTCAACATGACTCGCAGTGGTTGATGGGTTGTCTTCAGCTTGAACCATAGAGGCTGAAAGACTGCCCCCAGCGTTCCTGGCAGAGGCTGAGAGACTAGGTCCAACTTGACTTACAGAGGTAGGATGGGAACCATCAACATGAACAACAGAGGCTGAATGGTAAGGATCAACATGCTTTGCAGCAGTTGAGTGTGTGCCCCCGGCGTGAGCAACAGAGGTTGGGTGAACGGATCCAATGTGAACAACAGAGGTTGGATCGGTAGGTTCAACTTGAACACCAGAGGTTGAATGAGTGCACTCAACGTGAACACCAAAGGCTGAGTGACCGGATCCGACATGACCTGAAAAGGTTAGAAGGATCCCACCAGCTTGATGACCAGAGGCTGGATAGGAAGGTTCAACTTGAAATCCAGAGGTTGAATGGGTGTCTCCAACATGAACTATAGAGGTTGGATAGGAAGGTTCAACTTGAAATCCAGAGGTTCAATGGGTGTCTTCAGCATAAACAATAGAGGCTGAGAGACTGGATCCGACATGACCTGAAAAGGTTGGAAGGATCCTACCATCATGATCAACATATGCTAGATGGTGGATATCAACTTGACTTGCAGAGGTTGAATGGTCAGATCCAACATGACCTGCAGAGGTTGGATGGGTGCCCCCATCTTGAACCACAGAGGCTGGGTGGTGAGGTTCAACTTGACTTGCATAGGTTGAACGGGTGCCCGCTTGCTTATGTGCTTTATTCCTATTTCTCCTTCTTTTACTCCTTTTAGACTACCGGTTACTAGTATCAGTACTTTCACCGCATGAGGTAGAAGGAGGAGGATAACTAACTATAGGTGAAGGGGTGGCAATGTTTTGATGCCCTTGATATAAGGAGCTTACTTGGGAAGCATCAGGAGAATTCAGGACACTTGGAGTGGAAAACAACCACACCGGTAGCCCTAGGGTGAATCCCAGAAGATTCAAGGTGGCCATCAAGGGAACACCAACATTCCCTGTGAAAGGAAAAGGACAAGGAGCTCCCATTGAAGGGATCTCTTGGTTGGTGTTCAAAGGGGTGCTAGCCATAGCTTCAAAATGAGAGACAAAGTCTGAGGTTGATGGTCAACCAAAATTACAAAGAAGACACCTAAAGGCCCACTAAGCACAGACAAACCTCACAGCACTCACTAAAAATTCCTAAAGCCCAAACAGACAAACGGTTATAAGATGTACTTTCTAGAAGAAAGCTGATAGACAGTTACTTGGCGTCCTTGAGGGGTTCTTAGGCACAAGCGGAGGAATCACCCACCACCCTCCTACACTTTCCACAAGGGTTACCTTCCAAGTCCGTCCAAGGTCAACCAGAAATAACCTTCCGGTTTACCTTTGTATGAACCCTAGATGTCAAGAGACTAAAGGCTACCTTGACAATACCTATTGTCTGGGGGGATAGTCGCAAGCCAATCTCGTACACATGGGTAGGGTAGCTGAGCCCGAAATTCTACCTAGACAGAATCCCCAGATGCGCAAAAGTCTTGGGTTACATTTTGACAAGGATTCGGGGGGTTATCCCCTCTGTCCAAGCCTCCACGCGGCCTCGTGCTTAACTCTCGTTTGAGAGGAGCTTCACAGATACAGCAGTAGAACCAAGGATTTACCTAGTGATAGGCCAACTACGTCTGAAATTTAACACTTGTGGGGAGTTGAAACTCCCTAACCCACAAGTCTAGCCTAAGCTAGTTGGTATATGACCCTATAAAATAAAACTTACTAATAATTTTTAAAATTATATCGTTTATTTTATGGGCTGTTATTAGTCAGAGGGTAAATGGCATGAAACTGATATGGTGTTTTGACTCAAAATGAAACAAAACAGACTCAGCAAAGAGAAATAAAATGCAAAAAGCAAAACTATTCTCTTTATATTTTCAAATAAAACTTGAAAGCCAAAAAGATAAAATCTTTTTAGATTTTTCCAAAAACAACGGTATGCTATGCAATCTAAACTAAGAACCTAATCTACATGCATATAAAGCAAATACATGTTTTTGTATTTTTCTTTTATAAATGAAAAAGAAAAACAGCCTATCTACTAATGCAAGCAAATATTGTAAGCAAAGTAAATAGACAACTACTTTATACCCCAAAAGCAAACCCTAGGTCTCCCTAAAGTTGAATATAAACCTCTCTTGAAAGGAAGGCTCACAAAAGCAAACAAGCCAACACTTTGGAATGAAAAGACTGAGCAAAAAGACTGACACAAATAAAGGTCAAGAAGTCCCAAGCATCAATCTAACCCACAAACAAAGGCTGCTCAGTACCTTATCCAACAAGGTCAAACCAAAGAAAGAGGTAGGGGGAAAAGCAAGAAATAAAAGTTCTTTTTTAATTTTCTTTTATAAAGGAAAAAGAAAAACTACCTAAAAAGCAAAGCATGCAGATAAAAAGAACAAGGCAAAAGGAACTTTGCTATACAACCACCAAACCAACTCTAGATTGAACTAAAGTTAGCATAAACCCTACTTGGAAGGAAGGCTTGTATAAAAGACCAAACTAACAAATTTGGCAAAGTAAAGGTAACCAACAAAAGAAGAAGGAAACCAACACCAACAAACTTCTAAAATCAAACAAAGACCACTAAAAGGGCAGACCAGAAACAATCGGCCAAAAAGAAAACCAAGCAAAGGAAACAGGTGAAAGAGCAAAGAGTAAATCCTAATGCTATAAAGGGACATACCACCTAGATAAAGAACAACAAAAAGAATGACATAAAATCCCTGGATTCAAACGCCCTCAGAAGACATTAATAGACCCACCATGCACCTAAAATGCACTGTGCTTTGAGCAAACTTGGATCAAATAAAGCAGGCAAGCAAGAATTACTCCAAGCAAAAAGACTCAAAGGCTTTTGGAAAAGCAGGCGGGGTGATCACTAGAAGTCTTCAGACAAGCTACACAGCATTCATAAAAAGAAACCACTCACAAACATGGATTACCCAAAAGAAAAGAAAAAGCAAAATTGACTTAAAAAATCCTAACTTCCAGGTATATACGCGACTGTCTATAAGGGCAGGTCACGCATGGTACACGACTGTTCAATGCAGCAACCCGCACATACAATCTTGTATTCGCGACTGTTCAAAAGAGCAAGTCACGAATGGGGAGGAAAATCTTAAAAAAAAATCAACAAACTGCCTCAGGAAGGCAGGGAAGGTTTGCTATCAGACTTACAAGGTGTTCCTAAGTGGCAAGATAAACCTGAAACAATGCAAAAGCTGAAAGAAATCAAGAGAAAAAACCCAAACAGACAAGGCCATCTCCAGCGGAGTCACCAATTCTATTGTAAAGGAAAGTATCGTATGGCTAGGGTTTAAGAGGCCATCAACGTACTGGGGTTGAAAGAGAGCTGCACAATGTTCAGCAAGCATATATAAGCAAGATAAGAGAAAAGAAAATTCCACACCTGACTCACTGAAGGCTGGTCCAAGCTTTCTCTTCAATCCTTTTCTTGCTCCTCTCGCTCCAAGAGACCTGCAAAACAGATTATACCTTCCTCAAACCATTATGACCACATATAAACAAATGATAACCAAATAAACATAAACAAATGATCTAATTAACATCATAATATGATCATAAACAGAAATTCAATTACACATTGAACAATGATTTGGGAAGAAGAAGGACATCACATCTTTATTAATCTTGAAAACAAGTACAAATATACCTTCTCTTCAAGCTAGGCACCTCACAAAACCTTGATCTAGATCTGCTATTTCTCTTCTCCAAAGAACTCAACCTCCAAGCTCTGGAACACAAAGGAAAGCTCCTAGGGAAAAGGTGTAGGCGAAGGGAGTCCCAATTTCTCCAGCATAACAATGCATAAAATTCAAGTCCTTCTCATGTCCTCTCCTACCTCTATTTATATGGGTGAAATAAGGTAGTTCGAAGGTTAGTGAAGTTACAACAGTTAAGGAAATGCAGTTACATGACATAACTAATCTCTAGTTAACGCATGTTTTAATATTTAAATGCTAAGAGACACATGCGCGGGTCTGCAGTAGAGAAACCCGCGAATGATGCGCGACTATATATAAGAGCAACCCGCGAATACAAGGATGCGCGACTTGCTACAAGGGAAACTCGCGAATGATGCACGAGATGTCAATATAAAGAGTCGCGCATACATCCTAACATGGAAAAAAGGGCAAAGTAACTAGCTGGATAGAGGAAGAATGTATTTCATAATAATCCAAGCTAAAGTATTCTGGGAAAACCTCAATCCATAAGTGTCCTTTTGTGTGCCAACATGAGGAAAGTCGGCACTCGGACCAAGAGGTGCCATTCGCTGGTGTATAACACACCTCGAATGCAGGTTTTGCATTTCATATGTTTAACAGAATATTTTGGAAAGTGACTTGATAAGCATTGCTACCTTGTTGAAAAATAGCCTCCAACATGACAATACTGTCAAATATTCATGGGTGACAAAGTTGGTGTCAAATACTATCAAATATTCATTGTACTATGAGAGATGCTTTTGTTTTTAAACTAGGGGAGAGCTTGTCATCTAAAGATGATCTTGTAAGGTAGCACTGAACAAGTTAATAGACATTTCTTAGAGACTTTTAATAACTAATAAGTAAGGTTGGATGCATGACCCACTTGGAGGCATGTTTGCATACCTACAAGAATGGTGGAACAATTTTGGCATGTGATGTTAGGGTTTTACTGCCATGATTGCAAGGGCTTGATTCAAGGTGATAAGATAATTGTATTTTGAAACTAAGAAGACAAGTTAACAACTTAACACACTCATATAGGCTACTTTGAACTCTCTTGAGAATCTTTAAAGTGGAAAAACAAGGAAGACTGCATCAGTAACCTGCCAAGCTCCTTTGTCCTCCATGAGATCTTAATTGGTCAAAATCTTTTCACACCACATCATGAACTATTCAGAATTTCTTGCAACAATGAACTCACCTGTATACAGGGATAACAAAAGTATATCAAATCTATTAAATAACCATTGAAATCTGCACTAACTCGGAACAGCCCAACATGAGTACAATCTCATTGATACTGAAATCCAAAACCGGTGGTGCATGCATCAGCCCATCCAAGTCAACTCCCTCTTCCTAGTAGAATCCTCAGAAAACTGGAGTAGGAATCTCAACAAGGTCAACTACCTCTTGCTGAGAGAATCTCCACTCACTTGATAAACTAGGGTTTCACACTCCACAACCCTTCTCAGGTCCAAGTGTCGATCACTAGCAGAGATTTGGTTCAGTCATTGAATTCTAGACATACTGGCCACTAAAACTCTTCAACAGCTCTCTTTCCTCCAAGGTTCCATACACGTAATTCTAGAAGGATTTAAGTTTGGATACATCGCTCTAATACCATGTTAAACTTCTAGACCACAAATCTGAACTCTAATCACTCACTTCTCTATATTGATGTGAATTAATAAAACCTATACCTTTTCCTTCTCCTTTATAGACTAAGTCAAACCCTAGTTAACTAATGCACCTCCCTGAATGGATATAAGAGCCAATGAGGAATGTGGCTCAATAGGAGAATATGCTAGGAATGTACTCCTGCTATCTCCTTGAGATTTGTACCTACTCCATCTATTTTCATTCAACCACTACCAAGGGGTCAATGCTCCCTTAACTGACAGTGAATGCAAAATAGAACCAAACTACTAAACTGCTAACTTCTCATTCATGCCTAGGTTTCACTAAATAATGCTGAGGAATGTTGATATAATGGCGCAGGTTGCATTTTGAAGGCTTAGGTATGCCTAGGACTACTTCTCCAGATCCATATGTTCTTTTTGTTGGTAGAATGTTGGTGGGGTTAGGTGATGGATAAGGCACGCCTCATAACAAGTTCACACACTTCTGCTACTGCTATTCACACACAAGATTGATTATTAGAGGCTATTACATGCTCAATTTTTTTGGCTTTTTGCTTCTTCATAGTTGTATGAGACTATTTTGGGGTTGAAAAGTGCCCATAATCCATGTAGGTGTGCCCAGGACTGCTATAGGTTCCCTGTGTTTTCTTTGCTCACTTGGTTGTCAATGCTACTCCATTAGAATGAATGTCAGGCAACCATGGAGGGGATACATCAACTTGGCTGGCAATGCTACTCCATTAAAATGAATGTCAGGCAACCCTAAGTCAACTTAACACTTTTTTACCTCCCCGTTTTGCACCCTAAAAATACTTCAATAAGAGCAAGGTAAAATTCAAAAAGTGATGTGGGAGAAGCAATCCTTTTTTTTAATATACATCCATCTATTTTTGTAATTGTAGTCTGGCCATTCCTCCTTTCTCTCAGACATATGCCTGTTACCTACAGCTTACTTTCTTTTTATCGATTTTCATTTAAAACAAACAAGCTTGAAAATTTGTAAAAGGAATATAACTTGATATATAGAAAGTGTTATTCATTTAAATGACTCAACCATGCTTTTGTATGGCATGCTCTACTTTATCTAGATAGTGGAAATAAATATTTATTGAGAATTGCATGTAATGAAAATTGTGTTGCAAGGTTTGCACATTTCTAGTTTTGCAGCATAGCATACTTTTCAACATTCTATCTTTACTCCTAAGGGAGGGATTCACTCTGTCTTCCCACCTTCCAGGTTTTGGGTCTGGAATGGTCTTATAAGATGGAAAAATTGGCATGCATTTCATGCTTGGATCTTTTGCAGACATGATAATGTTACCAACTGCTAGAAGCATGTGGAGCAATCCATCTGCTTCATTTCTTATACTCACAAATCCAGGAAATTTACATGCATATGATGGGGCTAGAATATTAGAGTCCTCTCTCAGGATGGAAGAGGAGAGGTCTCCCATTTCTCCCCTGCCTCTAAAATATTATCACAGGTATATTTACTTTTTCAGTCTCTAGAATCATATAGCCATAAAATTTCTTCATAAGAACATGTTTTCTTTGATATTTTGGTTGCTAACTTCAGACGCTATCATATTTATCTGAATATAGCTACCTCGTGCATTGAAATCAATAGCACCATCCAATCTCTCATCTAGTATGAATTGGCCTTTCACTATCGGAGTTCATGGTTCGATGTCATTTGATAACAGTTCCATTGTGGAAATTATTTACATAAGTGGGCATGAAAATGGCACTGTTAAAGTATGGGATGCATCAATGCCTTTTTTAGGTCTTCTTTGCAGTGTTGAGAATGAGGTGAGAACACTTCTACAATTATGTTTACTTGGGAAGCTCCTGAGGGTAGTGGGTGACAAGCCTATTATCAACAGCTTACATATCTATGAATATCTTTTCTATAAAATATTATTATTTGATTTGCAAAATTTGATGTACATATATTGTTTTACAAGTACAAAATCTCAATTTAAATCAGAAAAATGCTCCCATTTCAGCATTGGAGTTTTGCCCAATTTTAGATATTTTGGCTGTTGGAGATGAGCAAGGTTTGGTAAGGATAATTCTAGTCATTAACATTGACATTTGGCCTTGTTGGGTAAATCGGCTCTCTCTTACCTCTGTGTGTTGGCTCTCTCTTACTTTACATGGGTGCATAATACAATGAATCAACAGCATTGGAGAAAATAATAAATTTCACAATGTATTAATGCTGCAGCTTTTACATTTCTACAGGAGTGTGAGGTAGGAAACCCAATGTACAAGTAACAGTCTCTCAAGTTGAAACTTTCACATAGACACATAATTTGTCCTTAAAAGTAGAAACTTTACTTGAAAGCATATTTATGTAAATGCAAAATATGTTCCGATGTAACTCTCTTCCAGTCATATCATATGTCATATATTTTGAAAAGAGTTCAATGACTGACTTTTCAGACAATTTGGCAATATGTTTTTAAATATAGTAATTTTTGAGATGAAATTATTGTGCCCATTCCACAAAGGCTTCAGAATTAAGGCTTTTTGGTGATTTCCTTAAGCATGCTCAAGTCTAATGATTCTTTCAAGTTGATGCTTTTGTAATTGAGGATAGAAGAAATTGCTGCTTATGTAATTTTGAGCTCACATAATTGATTAATATTATTAACTACAATTTATTAATGGGAAAAACCTAGGTGTTGTTTTGGTACTAGACCTAGATACATTGATTACAAGGGCATCATCCATATAGATAACAATCAACATTTCTATTTTGTAAGAATCAAAATTCAACCTCCATGAGCAGAATATATATACTGCAAAAGTTCCACCAGAATTTTCTTCTCAGTATTTATGTTGCAATGCTAGTGTTTGGGTTGTTTCAGATGTCCTTTTTAGTGTGTGATTCCAATTTATTAATCATGCACTCAAACCTTGGAGGATACATATACTATTATGTGACATGATAATGGAAGAGTACTTATGTTGTCTAAAAACAAAATTGTTGCTATAAAGTGTTCATATAATGCCTTTTCTTGATGCATAGGTCTGATACATGGCATGATATTTGGACAATAAGTACTTTCAAAGAATATACAACTAAAATTTTTATTCCAAGACAATTCTAAAGATTTTTCATAATCCTTGTTTTGCAGAACTTTATGGCTGGGGCTTCAGGACCACCAACAGATGTGTATAGGGCTTCAGGACCACTAGCCGATGTGTATAGGTCTTCAGGACCACCAGCTGATGTGTACTGAGCTTCAGGACCTCCAATAGATGTGTATCGGGCTTCAGGACCTCCAAAAGATGTGTATCAAGCTTCTGGACCACCAGATGTGTATAATTCCATTGAATCAGGCTACAATTCATATGTAGGTCACAACACCATGTATGCTTCCCCACGATCAAATACTGGACTTGTTGGTCACTCTGCTGGAGGCTACGAGTCTAACTATAACAACAGCTATCGCTATTAGATGAGCTTTCTTATGCTCTGGTATTCTATGCTTCTGTTTATACAAGTCTGAGGATTTATTTGTGTGGAACCAACGTCAATGTTACTGATTTTAATTTTTAAACTATTATTGATTTAGACATAACCTGAGGACCGCTATCCGTGCAGAAGAACTATGATCTATGAAATTTTGAAAAAATGTGTTTTTATTATAGGTCAGGTCCACATTATGATAACATACCAGTTCTATGGGACTGGGCTTATGTTGGTATGTTTAGAACTCAAGTTTCTTCTTTCCATTGTATGCTATGACATGCAAAGCTTTCTAGATACCTTACGGAATTAAACTTGGTGCTTCTAGAACTGAGGCTTTAGTGAATGCTGATATCTTTCTATCTTTGATATTGTTCTTTGTTTAACATTGTTCTGTACCATGTTCATGTTCATTGTTGTTAAATTAAGATGGTTGCTAAGGCTTTTCAACTACACTGTGTACACAAATTGCTTACAGTCATTGAAGATCTCAGTGTTTTCAGCCCTTTGGAATTGAAGAAATAGGTGCATTCAGCTCTCTACCTATGAGGAAATCAATGTTTATAGCTCTGCAATTGAAGAACTAAGTGCTTCCAAGTCTCTGTCATTGAATATTTAAGTGCTTTCAGCTCTTTGTCGTTGAAGAAATAAGTTTTCAGCTCTCAGTCAATAAATAAATCAGTTCTTACAGCTCTCTGGCAATGAAGACATAATTGCACTCAGCTTTCAGTCAATGAAGAATTTAGTGTTTGCAGCTCTTTGGCAAAGAAGAAATAAGTTCATGCAGCTCTCAGTCCTTTAAGAATTCAGGGTATACAACTCTATCAATGAATTAATAAGTGATTTCAGCTCTCTGCCATTGAAGAATTAAGTGAATTCAGATCTCAGACATTGAAAGAAATAAGTGTTTTCAGATCTCTGCCTTTGAAGATTTCCAAGTGAAGTATGAGGCTCTTGAGGGACAGCTCGTTTGGTAAGTCAAATGCTCATCTCATGGCTCTTTTTATTCCTGACCTACATCCAATGGAATTCCTCCATGCACTGTCATGCTCACAGCTAGAAGGACCGAGTGTTTTAGACACTTAGTATGATAAAAGGAAGTGCTCTCCTACCTTACCATTCGCTGAAGGAGCCAGCAGTGCTTAAATTAGAGTAATAAGCATCTAAGAAGGCCGAAGCCTGGAACTACACGCTCGTAGGGGATAATCCACGTGTTTATGGAGTCAAGGGAGGAAATCTACAATGAAATTTGGTCCAGCATGAAGTTCAGGTGAATTCCTTAGGGGGAATTTGGCACAGGTTGGCTGAAGATCATTACTGGTGATTCATTATGTTTCTCTATGCTCTGGTGCAAATAATTTCTGCCTCTGATGATTGCAGGTAGACCAATATTTGGAATAGTTTGGATTCTAACATGAATGAACTTCTTGTGCTTGTTTCAAAGTTAAAAATTTTTATCAATAAGATCCTAAGCAAACATGTCATATTCTCCCCAAATTTATCATTCATATTATTTTTTTGCTCTCCAAATCACTGGTTTCAAAGTTAAATCTTTATTTTTCATTTATGTTCATGCAGTGCCCGTATATGGACTTGAAACTTCAATGTGAATGATATAGATGATCCACACACTCTCCCCAATGCTAATATTATTACAAGACCAATTCTTTTTGGTCATAATGCTCGAATTTGGGATTGCTACATCTTTGATAATGTAAGTATCTACCTTTTCTTTCTCTATTGTTATATTTTTACACTTACTCTGCTGGGCCACACTGAGAGCATAATGGTTGTAATGTATAACTTGACATACCAAATTTTCCTGTCAGTATGTTAATATGGGATATTGATGGAGGACTAATTGAAGATAACTGTTTGGGCTATGACTATTTGATACTATTCTTGGATTTGTGATGAAATTAATAAATGATTTATAGTTTTCTTTAGAATACCGAGAACTTGTGGGGTGTTTTGAAGATAATTTACAAGTGTGTGAAAGAGAATAGGGATTGAGTTGCAAATTTCCCTTCGAAAAGCCTCAGTTGTAACAAGTTGTTGGTAGTGAGCTACAAGGCATTACCTGGCAGGTGAATGGAACCAAGAGGAGTCAAATCCGTGCAAGATGGGATTTCTTTATCCTTCATTGGGAGAGGAGTTGGAAGCTGGGATTTCTTCTCAAAGTATCCTAGAGTGAATACCAGGCTGCTAGGTCTTTTCTGAAGTTTTCTTAAGCACAGTAACAAGAAAAAGGAGTAAAGAAGAACTTTTTGCGATGGCAATGTAAAATCCCAAATTAAATTCTTGCTTACCACCTGAATTTTCATTTATTGCTTAAAGCAAATGCCACCAATGATAAGCAGTATACTCCACAAGGACCAATTCATGTGCTGAGACATCTGTGATGCAGGGATAAGTTCTATCAATGATTTTCTATTTCCTTTGTAAGTTTTTGGTTGTCATTGTTCCAAATACTAGAATTCTCAATGCCAATATTTTTGTTATACAAGATAAAGTTTGATGTGAGAAGGTTCCATACAAAACTAAGTCAGCCAAATGCTACAGTAATTTGCTCCACCATTATGAGCAAGTGCACTTCTTTCAAGTCTAAGGACCCTTGGTTCCTCCTCCAGGTATGCTGCTATAAGTCATAGGATATTTATAGTTAATAGATTTTCTTCCCTTTTGGTGTGTTCTTGAGATTCACAATATTTTCACAATAATTTTTTTTTTTAATTTCAACAAGCGTCGCTTAAGCGACGGTTTTAAATGTCGCTTTTCCGACGGTTATATCTGTCGCTTTTCCAATGCTTATTTTAATATCCATCGCTAATTCAACGGTTCTTAATGTCGTTTTTCTGACTCTTCTTCTTAATATCCATCGCTTATCTGACGGTTATATCTGTCACTTTTCCAATGCTTATTTTAATATCCGTCGCTAATCCGACGGTTCTTGATGTCGTTTTTCCAACGCTTCTTCTTAATATCCGTTGCTTATCCGACGGTCCTTCTGTTTCTTAACCGATGCATGAAGGTTATTTTCTTAAAAAAATTTCACTACCGTCAAATATATTCCGTCTCTTAACCGACGCTTTAAATTTAACCGAAGGTTACTTAGGTGTCGCTTAACCGATGGTTACCTAGGTGTCAGAAAAGTGACGACAAGTTTCCGACGCTTAAAAAAAAATCAAAGTGTCGTACATGCGAAAGGGAAGTGTCAAAAATCCGACACGACGGCCGTCGAATTTTTGGTCAAAATGTAGTAGTGTGATTCAAAGGCTGAACCACCTCCTGTAATGCAGTTTCTACAATTTCTTCCAAATCTCCAACCAGCACTGAGTCTTCCAATATGGGACGGTCTCTCCTTTTAGATTCTCTTCTGGGAAAATCAAGTATAATTGGTAATCCTCCAATCTTCTTCACATATGCCCTAGTGTGTCTTCTCAGATCATCTATCACTTGGTTGTACATAGAAAACAGATGTTCCCTATCCTCTTGAGTATTTGAATCGGGACAGAAACAACTTTCAAACTTATCACTGGTGGGTTTATTTTGAGAAAACGGGTTTCCTTGGCCAACCATACATTGGCATCCCTCCTCCTAGTGCCAGAAACTGTTGGGGCCTGGAAATTCGTAGGCAACAACAGCAAGGGATTCTCCCCAGTCAACGTTCCCAACTAGCACATGACTGTTTGGTGTAGGGAATCCATCTGGTTTGTGGTCCGGCTACCATAGGTCAAGTACCAACAATGAAGTTTTTACTGGTTGCGGCCTTGTCCACCATATATATTTTTGTATTTTTTGACTTAAAGTATGATATGCAAGTGCCTATCTAAGATGCAAAGTGATAAAGAATGCAAGGAGTATTCACAATGTGATGCGTAGGTTCTTACCTCTCGTCTTAGACTCTCATGCATCTAAATCACACACACAGCAAGAAATTAAAACTAACTACGTAACCTATCCCTAGGGAGAAAGATTATTACTTATTAATGAGCAATGTATTTTGTGCATGCATTATAAAAAAGAAATCACAGATAACTGATGCTTCCTTCAAAACACATGAACATTTAAAGATATTTCAACAATGAGATAGCCAATTGCTTATGAACAACATAGATCACTCATAGTGGAATTTTTTTATAAAATAAACCAGATATCATTCAGGTCTGAACTTAGGTTCAAAGAGTTAGAACGATTTTACAGTTAGTGGACAAAATGTTGAAAACAAAATAGTTCCTCTTCAACAAATCCATAGCATAACATTTGAACATTCCGCCAAGCTTTCTCCAACAGGCAAACTCTAATTTTTTATTGCAAAAGGAAATAGTTCTTCTTACAATCGTTCCTCCAATCTACCTAGGAAAAAGTCTCGTCTCTTGTCTAGATTTTCTATATTTATACGAAAGAAAAAAACTATTGGTATACCCATGAAATGACTCTTGGGATTCCCCAACTCTTTGCCTCCCAAAATTTACTTTCATTAAGTGTTTATAAAATTTACAAAATATTACAATAAAATGGTCAAAATGCTCATGAAGAGGGTCCTGCTTGACTATTTAAAAATTTATTCCATGTTGAAGCCTGCGAGGCAATACTTTCGAATTCAAAAGGTTCCACAAAATGAATATTTATTTCGAACTTAGCAGCCTGATTTCTTATGACTTATATTCTAGCTGTGCTCAGGAGAAGTTGATCTTCTAATAGCTGCACACTAACCACGACATGATCTACTTCATTCTTCAGGGTCTGCTCGTCTAATGCTTTAATATGTTGTATCCTTTGTTCGTCTTCCTGATATCTCCTTTGAAAAATTTCTGAAAACATGACGTGGTTTGGAAAGGTATCCATTTTATGTTCATGCTCAACCTGACAGTGATTATAAGTGATCAAGAGTCTCTTGAAAAACTCTGCACAAGCCCCCTTTATCTTCTTGACAGCCTTCTTGAATTCCTTAGCTGTGTTTATGGAAAACTCTAGTAAATCAAAGTCTTTCCTTAGCACTTGTTAATTTTTTAACGGTAGCTCTGTAGGGGTTTCTTCATTCACTTATAATCTCGCCATCCTTCCTATCAGGACTTCTAAAATGTCCTATGATCTATCGACAAAATAAGAAGAGGTTTCCAAAATCTCTTCCAGCTGATTATTGACCTACAATACCTTGCACTGCTCTTCCTTAATGGCCACCTGCAACTGGTGCATTTTGCTTCTCTGTGCCAGAAAGTTCTCCTTGAAAGGCTGAAGACTGACCTATTGTTCCTTGGCCTCTTCTAGAGCTACTATCAAAAAGGTAATCTGTCCTTTGAGCTCTGCATTCTCCCCCTAATTCCGCCTCTCTGATTCCTCCAGGGTATCCTTCTGCAGCTCCAACTCCCCTATCCTGCTTAGCAGTTACTCCTTTTCTTCCCTAAGCTCCTGATATTCCTACTACACTTTTTCCAGACATTCTTGGGTGGTGTCCATAGATCTCTTCTCTATCTGGAGGACTTGAAGCTCAGCTTTTGAAGACTTGATTTCCTTTTGTATGTCTTGAAACTCTCTTTAACCTATTATTTTCTTCTCTTTATTTTCTGAGGGTATCTTTGAGCTAGGAAGAGGACTTCTTTGACTGCTCAATATCAATCATTATTTTATCTACATTTTCCTCAGAAGAATGAATCAATGTAGCCCCTCCTTTCATAGTGAACCTGGGGTCTTTGTCTATCCCATATACGATAGTTGTATCATTTATCATTTTACCATATTGCCCCCCAGTCTAGACCTTTCTCTCGGTCCTCTTTCCTATCCTTTTCCTTTCCTTATCATAAAATATAGTATTAAAATCTGGTACCTCCTCCCCTTTCTTCTGCTCAAAGGGAATCGACCTAAGGGTGGGGCCCATAGCCTGTCCTATTTTGCTGGAAGGAGCTGTCTCAGGATCTTGAATGTCAAGGTTCCCCAAGTCCTGAGCCTGACTGTTTTTTGTGTCAGAAGTTGATTGCTCTGTCACGGTCTCTGTTAGCTTTAGCTTGGTTGCTTCCTACTTCTTCAACTCCTCATCCATCTTTCTTTTATTTTCTTCTTCTTCACTTTTGGCAGCTTCTTCTTCCTTTCTAGCGGCTTCTTGTGTAGCTCTTCTCTTTTCTTCCTCTTCTCCTTTGAGCCATCCTTCGGCTTCCTATGCCAGTCTCCTAGCATCTTCATTCCTTTTTCTAGTTTCCTCCTCCTCGGCATTTGCTTGCTCATCCTTTCCTTTTCCACCTTTGGTGGTGATTTTTTTCTTGAACCTTCATCTTAAAACTGTCATATTTTGTGCACTGCGAAAAATGGACTCTTCTCCATCCCAGTGGCTAGTGTATTAAAAATGTGCATTCGCCTCTTTATAGTGCTCTGCAACCTTATTCCGGGAGTCATTCCTACCGAAACCCATTTCACCAAAATGGAATTTCTCCAACTCTTCCACAAATTCATCAGCTTTCTTCACCCTAGAAAATTTGTAGCTTCCCAATCTGAATGGCAAACGAGGGTATGTTGCTTTCTTATGTTCAAATAGAAAGCTCCCTATGGCATCTAAAAAGACTTGTCTAACTGCCTCTTTGTGGACTACATAGTTTGTGGCATACTTAGGCAGTACTGAGGGTGCTCTAGAGCATCCAAACATTCTGAAATATAGTCCATCTTTAGTCAAGTAATAGTCTGCATACTTTTCAATCACTTGCAATGCCTCCTCTGACATGCAGTTGCACTCTTTCAAGAAAATCAGGGTATACAATGGCATGATAAAATTCTCACACACTTCCCTGTAGTGACTGTGGTATTTTTGGGCCCACAGTGGCTTGTATGCTGAGTAAGCTGGTGTTCTTTCCTAGTCCCAGATACACCTCAGATTAGGGAAGGGTTGATCGCACAGTATGCAGTCAATCAGTTTAGAGCTCATGTAGAACTCTGATCTCTTTTGGGACACGCCTCCTAATGCTGATGCAATGTAGGCAGAGAGGCTCTTGGACACAATGTTGGCCCAGTTAAACACAGTCCCCTATGTTGCAACATAGAAAATGATAGGCACCCATTCCAATTTGAAGCTTTTACCATGGGCCCTCCCGAAAATCCTATTCAACATCAGGGCGATGAACCTGTAAGGGTTTCTTAGACTTCTAGTGTCATATTCACCAGTCGGCCTAGGTCTAAAGTTTTTTCTAGGCATGAGCATCCTCTTTAGTGTCTCTATTAGGTCCACCTCGATTGCTTTCAACCAATACTCATTTAAGTACACCTATGCTTCTGGTAAATGATAGGCGAGTGCCACATACCCAGGGCTATAAGCAGCATAACCCTGTTTAGCAACATTTTCCAAAATCATGGTGGTTACATCTGCCCTAGGTAGAATCCAACCAATCACCTCTGAGCAGGGAAACAACTCAGGTCTGGTAGCAATTTTCATTAGTGAAGACCTTTCTATATTAGAATAGATGGTTTCTTCTTCAAAATAGGTCGGGCACTTCTCAACGCATGATCAATCTATAAATTTCACCCCATTGATATTCAGGCTCCACACCAACTACGCATTTGGTGTCCTCGTAAGTGTATTCGACTCTAGTAATGACTTCGACTTTGGGTTCCTCTTCGACCATGGGATCCTTGTTCTTCTGACGTTTAGACATCTTGAGTTCTAAGGAATTTCCCTACCATGTACAGAAATGTATTTTAGGTTCTGTTAGGTCATTTCCGGATAAAATTTAAAGATAAAGACAACAATATAAGCGTTTTACCTCATCTTTGCTAAACATGAGTGCAGCTATGAAAAATAAGCAAACAATGTTCAAAACCAAATGCTCCTGCCCAAAAACTAAAACGAGCTCATGCCCAACAAACTTTCTATTTAGAAAAACATGGCCGTCGTCAAAATGAAAATTGTCCTGAACTCCCTCTCGGCGCCATGACCTACACACCACGTGAAAGACAAAAGGAACCTAAACTAACTAGATCAAGTGAGGATGCTGCAAGTGATAGCACACTAGAAGACTGTAAACACTCACTTCATGGTCCGACTAGGTAATGCGATTCTATCTTAGACCGGTTCAGGTTTCGGATTCAAAACTGAACAAGGTCACCCTAAGTGGGAAGTAAAACAACAAAGAGGTCCAGGTTTGTGAATATGAGGGTGGCTGAACGGTGGAACCAATCATCACGGCCTCATGGAAGAAAACATGAAACAACTCCTCGGACGACCATACGCAGACTAGGAAAAACTGGTGCAAACAGCATAATGGCCGTTTGCACCGGTTTCCCTAGCAGTCGAATGCGTCCTGCAAAACCTCAATGGCCATGGTGGTCATCATCAAAAAACTAAAATCCAGCCAATAAATATACGCTGGGATGGGAAACTCACGTACTAACCGTAGAGATAGAAAAATAGTTCGAATAATCAAACAGCATGGAGAAAGAGCACAAGGACCTACCTAGAATTGTGTTGTGCGACTGGTGGAGGAAGCCCATTGAAATTCCACGGCAGAGCCACCTAGGAGCGAAGGTACTGATAGCGAGAATATTGGTCTACTCGAGTGAAAACGACAGCACAGAGAAAAGTCCAAAATAATGATAAAATAATAAACCCCCAAACTCCACTATATATATGCCCCGATGAACTATAATTAGCGGGAAAAATAAATTCATCGGGAGGCAAAAGGCTAAGGGGATCGGCAGCCAAGTTAATATTTCCTCTGCAACGACGAATGATAAAACGGTGAGGAGACCCACAATGGTGTCAGGAGCGGAACAAAACAAACTCGCATCGAAAATGGTGAGACTGAGGCTTCAGATCAATAGATGATTAGAGAGCCACAAGGGAGAACCCGCAAAAGAAACGCGTTCCATAGACCAGCGAAATCAGAGTCAAAATATGAATTAAGAGAAAATATCAATCAAGCAGACAACAAAAATCAAACCATCGGAAACCAAGCTCTTTCTAGAGCTGCAACAGCGAAAGTTGAGAAGAACCAAAGGCCGGTGCAATAAAATGACGGATGATCGAAAGAGGATGAAACATCCTTCGGACCATTTCACAGATCCCCTTCTGCAATAGTGGAAGATAGATAGATAAAGGTTCTGACAAAATTTCAAAAATCACGCCGATAAAGAAAAAATACATTGGAGACCAACATTTGACCCTGGACTTGATGTCCGGTTCTTTTCCACAACGACGGACACGCAGAAAACTAGACTCGTGACTCAAAATCCAACAAAATTCTGATGGAAAAGAAAACTTGATTCAAACATTAAAACAATTCTTGCATAAAAGTAAACCTTATTCAAATATTAGGCAAAACCAAAAACTGAGCAAAAACGAATTACCGGAGGGTCCCAAATTTTTTTGAATTTTGGGAAATAGTTGCAACTACAACATGTCTACATCAATAAAATTAGTGTTTGACCTCGTCTATAATCTTCAAATACATAACCTTTTTTCTTTCGTCTGTGGGAAACCTATGTCAAATATTCTTCGTTGATAACCATTGACCCAATTGGAAAATAATTGCCCTCAGAGTCGATTAATGAGACAACGAGGGTCTCCTTCCCATCTAAGCAATGTGTCAGTCTATAGTCAGTGCGCCATTCATTGTGTCTCACGGAAACCACTTTGTAGATATGCCCTGCATAAAATAAAGTGGACACCTAGGAGTGAGCTAACTAAACACAACTAGTCATGAAACATTTCAAAGATATCAACATAATAGTCGAACTTGCTTGTATGACCTCCTCCAACTATGACAATTCTACAGTTATTTTTTGAAGAATGGGGAGTGCTACAGGATCCCCTCTTTCAACCCAATCTATGGATTCACAGTTGCCCCATTCACCACTACAACATGGATAACAAAAACAAGCTTTTCTTATCCACATTTCAATGATAGCATTGTGTAACGTCATAACTGAATGGAATGCTTGAGTTCCTTGGACAGTCTTACACTCATATAAGTGTGATCGATATACATAAACCACCTCCAAAAAATATCTATGTACATGTGTTTTTTGAGATGATTGGTCTTCATGCCTTCTATCTCCATGCCCCGTCACCAAAGAACACCATGCAGTAATGGTCTTTGAATCTTGGATGAGAGAAATAGTTGTAATTTTCATGTATTTTCTACGTAATGAGGTCTTGATGCATGCACCTACTCCATCATGTTACCCTTTTCCATGTCCGGTCTCAAAATAGTTCCAAATATGTGGCACCTTGTGCCTCTTATGGAGAATTAACAACCATTGGAAGACACGAGAATTTTTAAATTGCCCCACACAACCATCAAACTAAATCCAATGTTGTTCCATCGGTATGATGTTATCCTCCAAGTGTTTGTAGAACAATTGAAAGCTGTGTTGTACAAAATCCAAGTCATGACACCTGTCATCACTTATGTAAAAGTGATACTCCTTCAATATAACAATTTTATCTTCAGTACTATCTTCCCCATGTGTATGAGGTTATATGGACCATTATGTTGACGTGGTCTGAGTGATAATATTGACTCTAAATCTTGCTATGTGGTTGATAAGTATAGTTTTCCACAAAATCGACCATTGATAATATAGTTCCAATAGAAAATGTATCCATGCACGCTCTAAACTCCTCATCTTGCCAACGATCCACATGTACATGCTTTACATATTGTCGTGTCTTTTCAAAGAATTCTTCCATGAAGTTGCATACCGATACGTCGTAGATCAACAATAAAGATGTATAGATCAATAGGTTGTTACATATATGAAGTAGCAATAGATGAAGGAAAAAATACTATTCACGAATTGGTTACTAATCTCAGAGGTGACCAATTGTATTTGTTTTCTTTCATTCCCTCCACCGATATCATATGTGACATATTTGAATGACTGCAAGTTCACTTCATGTCTCCCAAGTTCATGCTTATCAGTAACATGTATGCATTTGTCCAAAAATGCCATTCCTCCACAACGTGGGCATGTCCCATCTACGCAAAGCCTTTGATAAAATGTGCAACCTTCTATTCTTCTATACAACATGCTATGGATAAACTCTCTATATGATGTTGGTGGTAATGTAGTTGAGCATTCTTGCACAAGAATCTTATGCAAAACACATAATATATGTATATATGTGTCATAATAATAACCATACTCAATGTGATATCAACCACAACATGTGTTACGAGTTGTGTTTATTTTAACATACCATGGTTTACATTTCTTAAAGGATCTTTGGCCCAAGTTCATTACGTTCATGCCTAAATCTCTAATATAATTTTGTTTGTGTCATGACAAGAAAATGTTTAATGTGGGGCTCACAATCCCTTGAACCCCTTCTCAAGTTTAGTACATCTTTTTGGTTGGATGAAGGTATACTATTGTCACGCCAAAACTCCTACACCAGTCCCTCTACCACAGTCTTTTGTCTCCCCTTGTCTTCAAATGTCTTTGGTAACAACTCAATGTGAAATATCCAACGTTTTCACTCCACATGCCATTTTTTACCGCAATGAGGACATGTAGGATTATCTACCTATTTATTTACTATAGATCTATTTTTAGTCGTATCTTTTCCTTTCTACCACTTCTTGAACTTTGGTGGCTTCTTATACACATTCTCCATACCATGTTTCACCTTGTAGCTTCAAGGTGAGTAACTTGTACTAACACTTTGTCAATGTTAGTAGGATTACACATTAAAATAGTATGATGAAGATAAGATCGCAGAGCACCAATGTACTTAAGAGTTTCACGAGTGTGTAATGAAATTTCCAATGCTAAAGTTTTATTCTTATGTTCTTGAGTATAAGGTTGAACATTTTTCCCTTTAATTCTGTTAGACTTAACCATGCAATCATTGATGTTTGAGCATCTTCCAAAGGATAGAACCGTTTCCTCAATACAAACATAAATTCAACCCAAGAAGAAATGATTTTACAGTGTTGTACCATATATGTACGGAAATCTACATTATAATGAGGATAAAGAGAATGAACATTTTTTTTCTTGGTTACTTTCACATTATGAGGAGAATAAAGAGAATGAACATCATTTTTTCATGGTTATTATGAGGAGGATAAAGAGAATGAACATTATTTTGTCATGGTTATTATTTTGGGTATTAAAAAATAGTAATTTAAGTTGATATTAATATTTAGATCTTAAAAATATTTTTTAAACAAAAATATTTACCAAGTATATATATTTAATAAGTTTAATTTTAAAATTAAATTACACTTTAGCAATGCTATTCGTTTTCATTATTTTAAATTTTGATAATATGAACCATTTTAAAATAACCATAACTTTGAAGAAAATATTTTTTGCTCTAAATTCTTATAGCGAAGATGGAATTACAATTCCTCATAATATTTGGATTAACTTTTGGACTTGAAAATATATATATATATATATTATGAAAAAAAATTATAATAAAAACAAAAAAACTATTTATTTATCAAAATAGAAAAATGAGTGGATATAATGGTTAAGAGTATGTGTTTCCTCTTAGGATACCACGTGTTCAAATCGAGAGGGGGGTAGTGTATGTATACCTCTCTAAACTTTAGCAGCAAACAAGGGGGTCTCACACACCAATTTGGTGTCTAGCATGGGGCCAACCTTTAAAATAAATAATAATAATAATAATAATAGTTATTATTTTTATTATTATAGAAATAGGTAAAACATTCTTAAGAATCTTGTAAATTAAGTTGTATACATAATGACTTAATATTTTTTGAGAAAATAAATACTACATTTTTAAAGTTAAACAACCTTATTATTATTTTAAATCCCTTAAAAAAATATTGATGGCAATGTGGACCTATCTATCTATGGCCAATCTTATCTACATTGCCCATTACTAATGGAATTTGAGGAAGTTTTGATGGTTATGGGGCATTTTTTCCATGTGCTAAATGTTAACAAAAAAAAAACCCTCATTGGGCTCTACATGGCCTACACCACCCAAGGGCACCCATGCACTACCCTCATTTCACCCCATTGGACCCCCACACTCTTAAAAATGCATAAAAATGAGCAAAAGGGCTTAAAACCCCCCAAAAGAGCCTAAATAGTTCTCCTAGAAGCTAAAGCCTCCAAAAAGGGCCTAAAACCCCTCAAAAGAGCTAAAAATCCCAAAAGGAGCTAAAGATAGGGGAAGGGGCTAAAAGCCCAAAAAAATGGCTTAAAACCATAAAAAGCCCCAAAAAAGCTATAAATAGAGGGGTGGGGGTCATTCTCAAAACACTTCTCCCTTGCACATTGTTATGCTGCGGGTGGATGCCTTGAGACCCTTTGTCTCTCAAGCCACCCACACTCCCTCTTCTCCATCTTCCATTGAGCTATAGCTCCTCCATCCAAGAGAGGTGCTTCTCCAAGCCACGACATGGTGGCCCATTTCCAGCTATTCCATTTCTCTTCTTTATGTTTTACTTCATTTTTTGTGAGTTTTTACTGCATTTCACCTACACGATTCTTTCCTTCTGTCCTATAGACTGAAGGTATCCATTCATGCTATGTAGCAAGGAAGAAATCCCTGTTACACTAACTACCAAACAATTTCTCAAAACTTATTTTTGACTTGTAATAATTTTTATAAGTTAGTTTCATTGAGATTGAATTTTGAAAGTAGCTCTTAAACTCAAATTTTAATTGCAAGCAATCATAAATGCTTATAGGTATATAATGCATAACGTTAATAGATATCATTTATTTTTATTTTTTATATATTTTTAATGGGTAATTTTGTTAGATTTGTATTAGTCCAACCCAGTAGAGATGAAATGAAAGTCCAACTGTCCTAGTGGCTAAGAGATTCATAAATAATATAATAATAATTAACAGAAACAGGAACGCAAGCTAACTGCACGCAGAGCGCAAACTAACTGCACGCGGATTGAGATTAATGGACTGGGCGCTGTTTGGGCCTGCCCGCTTCGCACAGTCCACTCGATATAATATTCTGTTATGTTTTATATAAAATTATCTAAATTGGCTGTTGATTTCGATTATTTCGAAGCATAACAGTACTATATATTTGAATGGGACCGCATTTTATATAAAATTATCTAAATGGGCAGCTCATTGAATTCGATTATTTCGAAGCATACAGACTTAACGGCTTAGGGTTCCTAATATATCTGTATATATTTGAATGGGACCGTATTTGTGTAACTGAAGGGGATAAATTCATAATAAATTCGGCCTAATTAAGCTTTATAATAAATTTAAGGTTACCATAGATCTCTATATGTATAGAGAGATAGAGAGTACCAACATATTGTAGAGTATACAAATCAAGTGGAGGACGTTATTTTAGCGGAAGGATTTCAGGGACAATTATGGCTGGAAGAATCGAAGAAAGTGAAAAAACATGTTGCTGTTGAAGAGTGCATGCAAAAGCGCACAAGTGCCAATGACAAGACGTCAACAAATCCTTCAGTCGTCGTTGCAGAACCACCAACTCATGAGCCTGCAGCAAATGAAGTCTATTCGGCACTGCAATCACCTACACCTAACAACTTTAGCTTGGAGACGCTAGCAACCGAGCGCGCCCATCAACTTTCAGATCCAATCCCTAGATCTGATGTCTCACCAATCTCCTCTCCAGGGATGAGTTTCTCAGATCATTTTTTTCATCATCTTTTGAACAATACAAATGCTGATCTTATGAGCTGGGAAGATGATGATCTTATGCGCTTGGAGACGGTAGCGACCAAGCCCGCCCTTCAACTTTCAGATCCAATCCCTACATCTGATATCTCCCCAATCCCGTCTCCAGTGATGCGTTTCTCTCGTAAGTGCTTTAAAAATCATTTGAGCACGGAAGATGTAATGAGCTTGGAGACGCCAGCGAACCGAGCCCATCCATCAACTTTCAGAGCCAATCCATCAACTTTCAGAGACTGGGATGAGTTACACAGATCTTCTGAACAATACAAATGATGATCTTCTCGGTCACAACTTTATCTGGGAAGAGGCGAAGGCGTCAAGAACTCACAAACCCAACCCCCACCCGTGATATCTTTCCTGGTATGGGTTTTGCAGGTAATTTGTTTTATGGTTCTCTTTGGGTTTTACATTTGTTTTTCCAAGGATGGGTTTTACATAATACTTTATTATAATTATTTATGAATTTGTGAGAAATAGTGTTAGATCTGTCCATTGGGTTTTCCATTTGTTTTTCCAGGGATGGGTTTTCATAATAAGTTATTATAATGGTTTATGAATTTGTTAGAAATAATGTTAGATTGGTTCCAAAGGATAAGAAAGATCAAATATTCATTTGATAATCTTGTGTTTACTCAAGCTGACTATCTTTAAAGCTATCACTTGAGAAGGAGAAAGGAGTCACAAAGGAGTCATATTATAGGGGGCAATGCTAAGAAGAATAGCTGTGTTTTTACCTTCTTTAGTGTTTTTTTATCTTCTTTAGGTTCTGTTTACAAACAACATTGTGGAATACTTTAATGTTCTCATATTTTATATTTCTTTCATTTTTGGAAGAGACATATTAACTCTTTAGTGATAAAGGCATTCTGTTTAAGTTTCAATGTGATTATATTTAGAAGAGGAAGTCACTTCTCTTGTCTTTTTTTGATAAGTCTATCAAATTTGAACATGAGCACTCAAGACTTTATATAATTTTTGAGTCATTTTTTCAATATCAAGATACATGTTTTGTTTTTTAAGTGAATAAAAAACAATTCAAGAGAACAAGTTTTTCTATAGGTAATGATTTTTAAATCTGCCAAATTGCTTGTTCATGTATACTCAAGAATTTATGATCATCTATCTTGAAAAAAAATTAGTCCCTCATGGACAATTTTTTTTTCATCTTGTTTCTTGGCCTCCATATTGAGTCACAGGGACTTCAATTAGTGAACCTCTCACATAGCACATGGGATCGTGGGATATTAAAGAATACCCTTAATTTTGAGAGATATTGACCTAAACTCTTTTTGTTGAAACCCCCTCCCAATACTTAAAACCTCCTCCCCACCCCTTTTTATACCTAAATCCTTATAAACCACCCTACCGAACCCCACTTCAAACCCCTCATCCCCCCAATACCTACAATATATTGGTTCAATTTTTTATAATTTTAAAACCCACAATATGAACTAACGTGATAGGATATTGGCCAACAAGTGAATCCCCCATTTATTGAGTACATCTTATTACAATTTTTTCCAACTCATTTACAATTATGTTTAATTCATAGGATGCTATATCAATCTTTATCAAATTTAGTTTCTTGAAAAAAATATGTCTAAATCCCATTTTCTATCCTCAACTTCTTCACTTTTGTCAACATTCTCAAAAGAATTCTTCCACATCATCAATGGATAATAGTATCCCTTTAGTTATGTCCTCCACTACTTAATCCCATTTTCTATCCTCAACTTCTTCACTTTTGTCAACATTCTCAAAAGAATTCTTCCACATCATCAATGGATAATAGTATCCCTTTAGTTATGTCCTCCACTACTTAATAGCTCTATGACCTCTCAAGCCACTTTAGAAGTGTTTGGAGGATGTAGTTGTTATTTTTTGTGTTTACAAACAAAATGATCTAGAAGACTTTAATGTTCCCATATTCTCTACTTCCTTTATTTTATGAAGAGACAAAATAACTCTCGTGTGATGTCTCATATGTTGTTAGGTTAGATCATTGCTTATAGAATGATATTTTTTTGTTTTAGTTTCAATGTGCTTACATTTAGAAGAGGAAGAATTCATTTTTCTTTGGACAAATCTGCATATTTGAGGAGTTATCCATACTCAACAAACTGAACTGAAATGGTTTCAAAACTTTAGGTATATAATCTTTGACTTGATTTTTGAATATCAAAATAGATTCTTTTTTAGTTGCATAAAAAATAATAGAAGGGAACAAGTTGTCGAGTCAAATCTTAATTGTCAATTTAATAACTATTGAAGACTTCATATGTTTTGTTCATCAAAGTAAAAAGTTTGCACATTAAATAACAATCTTTAGATATGCAAAATTGTTAATCTATACTAAATAAAGTGTCTTCATATATTTTAAAAAATTTGTGGTCCTATATGCACAAGCTTATTTTTCTTCTTCTTTCTTGGACAGTTTACGCTGTACATCTAATGACAATTCTTGTGACCTCTTGAACATTCATCAATTTCAATATTCTTTTTACTTCATAAGTTGTTATATCAATATTTATCACTTTTAGTTGTTCTAAAAATAATGTCCAAATTCAATTTGTTATCCTCAACTTCTAAATTGTTGATAAACTACTCAAAAGAATTCTTCCACTTCACCAATGGGTAATAGTACCTCACATTTCTTTAGAGATCCATATTTTTCTTAAGCTATGTTCACAATTAATAAGTAACTCTATGATCTCTGAAGGAACTTTTCAAGCATTTGGAAGATAGTTGTTCCTTTTGTGTTTACAAACAAATGATGTAAGACTCATTCACATATTTTTTATTTCATTTTTTGTTTGTTTGATGAGACAACATAACTCTTTTGTGATGTCTAATATGTTCTTATGTTAGATCCATGTTTTTTGCACGAAGCCTTTTTGTTAAAGTTTCAATCTAACTAGACTTAGAAGAGGAAGTAGGCATCTTATTTTTGTTTTGATAAATCTGTCATATTTGAGGAGTGCTCCAAAACTAGCAATAGAAGTGATTTTTTTTTTGTTAATAAACAAGAATACATTCTATTAAGTATGATACAAAAATGATATTACAATCAAACCTCGTAGCTGGAAGATTCACCCATGATCATTTTCAGCTAGATTTAGACTATATTTTCCCATGATTCCCAGACCTGCGCCTCTCCTTGTTCATAAGGAAGCATGACCAACCCACACACTTACATATATTAAAACAAAGGTATTAATTCAATTCACTGATTTTCCAGCACCAACACCCTTAATTCTTCATCATCAAATGCAAATGAAGGTTTAACTCGTTTCCTTGCAGTACCATTCCACCTCATTGATTTATATTATGATTTTGTTATCATCACACATAGCATTTTTGTTAAGATTTCATTATTCTCATATCCAATGTTTTTTTAAATATCTTTGTTTCTATGAGGATGTCACTATTTTGATGTAGCATGTTCTCTCTCGATAGATGGTTTGTAGATGCTTCTATCTTGATGTCACTATTTCGATGTGCCACATTACCTTGGGTTCAATATGTTATCACCATTTTTATGAACATTGCACAATCTTGAATGTCTCACATACGTTGCTACTTTGCATTCAACACATCAGTACTATTTCATTTAATATTTCCACAGATTGGCCAAATTTCCAATGTTTACCTCATGTGGCATCTAATTTAATAAGAAATTAGCAGGCATCTGTGCTAAGGAGCACAAACATGTACTTCAAGAGGGAAGTTTGAGTTTGGCCCGACGTGAGGATCCCCACCCAAGAGTAAATGAAGAAAAGAGTCTCAGAGTAAATGGCGAAAGGAGCATGAAGATCCCCGTCCACTAGTAAATGGAGAAAGGAGCTTGAGGGTCCCCCACCCAAGAGTAAATGGAGAAAGGAGCTAAGAATCCCCTACCCAAGAGTAAATGGAGAAAGGAGCTTAAATAAATAATTACTACCCACTTCAATAGCAAAGAGACTAAGGATGTTTCCTACAAAGTGGCCTATGAAAGAAGGTCAGTGGAGTCAAAGTCCCATGATTTAGTGGAGAGAATAGTAAAAAAAACAAAATATTGGAGAAAGAGGAGGATCAACAAACCACAATAGTGTTCAACTATGCATCATATAAGTTGAAATTTATTTTGCTAGATCTTTCCAAGAATCATATTGGATCCATTCCGGGAGTTGGGGTTGGAGATATATTCCATTCTCAAAGGTTGCTAAGCATGATAGGCTTGCATATACCTATACAAGGAGCTATATATTATCTAAAGCGTGAAGAAATAGGCTACATGGTTTCATTGGCTATAGGAATAACAATGCTCGTAGCCAATGGCACCATGTAGCAAGTTTCTTCCGGAGTTAGATAATATTTACCTCCTTATAGAGGTCTATGCAAGTCTATCATGCACAACAGCCTTCAAGATTAGAATACATCTCCAACCTCAACTCTCGAAATGGATCCGATATGATTCTTGGAAAGATCTCGCCAAATAAATTTCAACTTATGTGATGCATAGGAAAACACTTTTATGGTTTGTCGATCCTCCTCTTTCTCCAATATTTCTTGTTTATGTACGATTCTCTGGACTAAATCATGGAACTTTGACACCACTCACCTCCNCATAGGAAAACACTTTTATGGTTTGTCGATCCTCCTCTTTCTCCAATATTTCTTGTTTATGTACGATTCTCTGGACTAAATCATGGAACTTTGACACCACTCCCCTCCTTTCACGAGCCTCTTTGTAGGAAACATCTTTCATCTCTTTGCTATTGAAGTTGGCAGTAAGTATTTCTTTAGGCTCCTTTCTCCATTTACTCTTGGGTAGGGGATCCTCAGCTCCTTTATCCATTTACTCTTGGGGGAGGATCCTCAAGCTCCTTTGTCCATTTACTCTTGGGCAGGGATCCTCAAGCTCCTTTCTCCATTTACTCTCAAACTAGTTTCTCCATTTACTCTTGGGTGGGGATCCTTAGGTCAGGTCAAACTCGAACCTACCTCTTGAACTGCATGTTTGCATTCACTAGCACAAATGCCTACTAATTTAATATTATAATTGATATCTAATTTCAATGTGCTTTGTCTTATCGTGAAACATGATATTTTTCGTCATCTTAATACAAATCTGATTATGACAAAGGATATCAATACCATATATCTCTCCATCGAATAGTCTTGCTAACATATTTTGAAGCCATACTACTTCGCTACATGTTGACTATGCTACAATGTATTCATCCTATGTCGTACTAAGTGAAATACTCATATGCTTTCTACTAAACCAAGAGATCATGCATGATCCCATACTAAAACAACATCGTGATGTGATTTTTCTATCTTTGTCAATTCTTCCCCAATCTGAATCTATATATCCATGTAATTTGAGCTCTCCACTAGATTCATATATGGGCCAATAATATAAAGTTCCCTTTAGATACCTCATCACATGCTTTTCCCCAATAAAGTGAATGTCTCTTAGAAGAGGAAGTAGGCATCTTATTTTTGTTTGATAAAGATGTCATATTTAGGAGTGCTCCAAAATTAGCAAATAGAAGTGATATTTTTTTTTGTTAATAAGCACGAATATATTCTATTACTTATGATACAAAAATGATATTACTATCAAACCTGTCGAGCTGGAACATTCACCCATGATCATTCTCAACTAGATTTAGACTATATTATCTCATGATTCCTAGACCGCTGCCCCTCCTTGTTGACAAGGAAACAGGGCCAACCCACACACTTACACACATCAAAACAAAGGTATTCATGTGACACATGGTATTCAATTCACTCGATTCTCGAGCACCAACTAGAAGGAAGCACCAACACCCTTAATTCTTTATCATCAAATGCAAATGAAGGTTTAACTCCTTTCCTTGTAGTACCCTTCCACCTTATCGATTTCTATTATGATTTTTTTATCATGACACACAACATTTTTGTTAAGATTTCATTATTCTCACATCAAATGTTTTTTTTCAAATATCTTTGCTTCTATGAGGATGTCACTATTTTTATATAGCATGTTCTGGCACGATAGATGGTTTGTGGATGCTTCTATCGTGAAGTCACTATTTAGATGTGCGACATTACCCCGGGTTCAATATGTTATCACTATTTTTATGAACATTGCACAATCTCGAATGTTTGATATATGTTGCTACTTTTCATTCAATACATCAGTAGTATTTAATTTAATATTTCCACACACTCGCCAAATTTCCAATCTGGACCTCATGTGGCATCTAATTTAATAAGAAATTAGTAGTCATCTATGCCAGGGAACACAAACATGCACTTCAAGAGGCACTTTCGAGTTTGACCCGACCTGAGGATCCCCACCTAAGAGTAAATGAAGAAAGTAGTGTGAGAGTAAATGGAGAAAGGAGCTCAGGGATCCCCACCCAGGAGTAAATGGACAAAGGAGCTTGGGGATCCCCTTCCCTAGAGTAAATGGAGAAAGGAGCTGTGGATTCCCCTCCCAAGAGTAAATGAAGAAAGGAGCCTGAAGAAATACTTACTTCCAAATTCAATAGCAAAAAGATGAGAGATGTTTCCTACAAAGAGGCTCGTGAAAGGAGGTCAGTGGTGTCAAAGTTCCATTATTTAGTCTAGAGACACGCACATAAACAAGGAATATTGGAGAAAGAGGAGGATCAACAAACCATAAAAGCGTTCTACTATGCATCAGACAAGTTGAAATTTATTTGGCGAGATCTTTCCAAGAATCATATCGGATCTATTCCAGGAGTTGAGGTTGGATATGTATTAGACTCTCAAAGGATGCTAAGCATGATAGGCTTGCATAGCCCTATACAATGAGGTATATATTATCTAAATCTTGAAGAAATAGGCGACATGGTTACATTGGCTATAGAAATAACAATGCTTGTAGCCAATGGCACCATGTAGCGAGTTTCTTGAGGTTTTAGATAATATATACCTCCTTGTAGAGGTATATGCAAGCCTATCATGCTCAGCAGCCTTCGAGACTAGAATACATCTCCAACCTCAACTTCTGGAATGGATTCGATATGATTCTTGGAAATATCTCGCTAAAGAAATATCAACTTATCTCATGCATAGTCGAACACTTTTATGGTTTGTCGATCCTTCTCTTTCTCCAATCTTTCCTATTTATGTGCAAGTCTCTGGACTAAATCATGGAACTAGTCTAACAGTTTTATGGTTTGTCTATCCTCCTCTTTCTCCAATATTTCTTTTTTATGTGCGAGTCTCTGGACTAAATCATCGAACTTTGACACCACTCACCTCCTTTGATGGGCCTCTTTGTAGGAATCATCTTTCATCTCTTTGCTATTGAAGTTGGAAGTAACTATTTCTTCAAGATCCTGTCTCCATTTACTCTTGGTAGGGGGATCCTCAGCTCCTTTCTCCATTTACTCTCGGGTGGGGGATCCTCAAGCTCCTTTGTCCATTTACTCTCGGGAAAGGATCCTCAAGATCCTTTCTCCATTTACACTCAGACTTGTTTCTCCATTTACTCTTGGGCTGGGATCCTCAGGTCGAGTCAAACTCGAACCTACCTCTTTAATTGCATGTTTTTGTTCACTCGCATGTATGCCTTCTAATTTAATATTATTATTGATATCTGATTTGAATGTGCTTTGTCTGATTGTGAAACATGATATTTTTTGTCATTTTAATACAAATCTAATTATCACAAAGGATATCAATAGCATATATCTCTCCATCGAATAGTCCTGTTAACATCTTTAGAAGCCATACTACTTCACTACATTTTGAATATGCTACAATGTATTCATCCTATGCCGTACTAAGTGCAATACTAGTATGCTTTCTGCTAAACCAAGAGATCATGCATGATCCCATACTAAAACAACATCCTGATGTGATTTTTCTATCTTTGGCAGTTCTTCCCCAATCTAAATCTATATATCCATGTAATTTGATCTCTCTGCTAGATGCATATCTAAGCCAATAATCTAAAGTTACCTTCAGATACCTCATCACATGTTTTTCCTCAATAAAGTGAATGTCTCTAGGATTCGCCATATACTAACTTAAGGTTTTTACTGCAAAACATATATCTAGTCTTCTATTGGTTAAGTACACCAGTCAACCAATAATATGTCTATATAAGGTGGCATGAACTCCTTCTAAAGTATCGACATTCAATAGCTTCAAACATATTGTTGTAAAATACCACTAGTACCTCGATGCAACTATGTATGAAAAAGGGATAATTTTTTTTGTTTGTTTTGTTATCACAACATGAGTCAACACCGAGACACCATGAATCAATTTAGTTAAACATCTCCTTTAATAATTATAATTTCTACTTCACATAATTAACTATCTAACATAATATAATCATAAAAAAAATAACCAAACTTCTCTTGTATTAAGGACACTCATAAGATACCACTTCACTATTTACATCATGGTTATCATAAGAAGGAAGTATATAAGAAAAACATAGAGAGCAAAAAATAATCCACATCAAAGCACATGAGGACAAAACAATGTACATGATTCACCCCATCCTTGGGGTTACATCCACCAAATCTGTTAGTTATATTATTTCTTTATTGAAGAGAAGTATTACAAAGTGGTGGCACATCCATTGCCATCTTTCCTTACTTCAAATATATTTCCAAAGATACATTTCAAATTACCAATTTCCCTCATTGTAGGGCCTTGGGATGAGCTCGAAAGTCATCCATGGATCCCTGTCTTTAACCAAACCATTCAGAACCCAAATCTGTTACTATCCTGGAATAACAGACTTATACTCAATCCTAAAGGTTGTAATTCTAACCTTCACTTCTTCTTGACATGCAAATAGAGACTACTTAATGGTTTTCATCCCACTAAGGGATATGGATATTCCCAATATACATATCATGTATCCTCTATGGTGCTTGATACAAAACAATAATTATAAACTATAAAACAATCTAACTTGTAAACATCACTGACAGTAATATCACAGTATCTCTTTACCATATACAAGGGATGGCATTTGTGGTTATGGTATTTGTTACCTTCAACAACCATTCATTTACCAAGTCACCATAATAATGATGTGTAGATTGTCAAAACAATATGTCATACAAGTTATCTTCAGATCTTCAATACCTGAGTAAGCACACACACACACACACACACACACACACACATATATATATACATTCTAAAAACATTAATCAAGCTTCAAGAAAAATCGCTCGAGTGCATCTACTAAACCTAGAGATTCTCCTATGCTTTACTGTGAGGATTATTCCAAATCCTATACAGTATACTACCTTTTAGATCATAAGTGGTATCAAACTATACTTAGTATCTATACTCTAATAACTCATAGACAGAAGTATAACACAGATCGAGTTTGAAGTAAAACTTAAGAGCATTATGAACCAACACACAGAGGTGTATATGGTCAAACAAGAATTCACAATGCCTAGCATACTCAGGGATAAAATGTATGATGGGGAGGACTCCCAAAACTGTATGTAAGAAAGTTGTAAGCAAAAATCTCAAAGATGCAAAATGCAGAACTTAGTAGCTGGTTCCATCTAACTTTAAGAGAGGATGCATGCAAAAATCATGGACTGATGAAGAAAAACGCATGCCTAAAATCATAATGGCACAAGCTCGTTCCATTCCAAATATTCTTGGACGCTGGTTCCATCTAACTTTAATAGAGGATGCATACAGAAATCATGGACTAATGAAGAAAAACGCATGCATAAAATCATAATGGCATAAGCCGGTTCCATTCCCAATATTCTTGGATGCTGGTTCCATTCCCGTGGGGACTAATGAAGAAAAACACATGCAAGAATTGTAATTGCACAAGATTTCGTTCAACAGAGACTGTGGATTCCATGTCTGGTTTAAGAGAAAAGCATACATGCTTTTGTTTTTACCAAGTTGAGATCTACAATCAAAATTCCACTACTAACGCATCCATGGTTTGGGCTAGACCCATATACAAAAACAATCTAGTATATAAAACTTAATAGTGGGTATTGGATTTATTTAGATCCGAATATCTAAACCCTAACGCATGCAAGGAAAATCAATCCATGGAGTCGGATGCAAGATGATCCCAATATAATGTACATGCACGTTTGTAAATCAAACTATTCAGTTTATTTTGTGCATAAGTAGGCTTGGGAATCATCCATTACTCCATTACCAAAATATTTATTATTCATATTTCATCCAAAGTGCATTCATCCATTTTCTCCAATCCAATACAAAATCAGATAATGATATTTTCAAGAAATTGCCTAGGAAAAATATATAAAGACCACATCAAAAGAACATACAGGTCAATCTCATAGACTTAAAGGGAAAGGTTCACACGCTTAAATCCAAAAATGCAAGCATGAAAACATGAAACTACCTTACTCTATACTACATACCTAGAAAAAAGATCGAAGGCTCATTCACTGGAAGGAACACTAGCAAGACACACATCGGATGAATTGTTCAACTGTTTTCTCCAGAGGCCACCACCTAAATGGTATCTCATTCACTTGTAATTCAGAAATATTTTCAAGCGTCAATTATACTGTAATAGGCTACATCACAGCACTGAATGAACCCAAATTTGAAGCACTTGAAATAGTTCTCCTCCTTCAGAGAAAACATAGCACCCCACCAAAATCAAGAATGACCACGATAAAAGAGTGTAAAGACCGTTCTCCTAGCACTGCCATAGTGAGGAATTTATTCTCATCAAAACCCTAGCAGTTCCAAGATTAGTTCTTAGAAATTCCCGTAACGTCCCCACAATGGGTGTTAATAAGGCAAAGCAAAAACCTCCATAATTAACGTTTCTTCCACATTTAATGTTATTCAAGGTGAGTAGTTAACACTCA
>LPNX011208634.1:26994-43982 GCA_001517045.1 Pseudotsuga menziesii | reverse complement strand
GGGGGGATTTGTTTCACTATGTAATACTTGAAGTGTAACAAATTTTATAACTTTGAAATTTCCACCTCACAAGAGGCCATGGAAATGCACCATAGAGATTTAAGCCCCAGTGCTTAATCCTTTTTATTTATTTATTTTGGAACACCTGCAATAACTCCAATCTGCTACAACACTTATCTTCTAAGCAATCTAAAGGTGTAGACATCGTCAGTACATAACCATTATATCTATTTAGCATCCCTAAGGCTAGATATAATAAACACCACAGATCTGGAATATATATTGACTTACAACAATAATAATAATAAATATACCAAATCTTCAAATTAAAAAAAGGCTTGCTATGTAATGCTGCATGTAACATTATATGTTCTACATATATATCTCAAATATATATATCCCCAATATATATAATGTTCTTCATTATTATATTATATATGTTCTACATATCTCAAATATATATCTCCAATATATATATATATTGTTCTCCACTAGTATATATAATGTTATATGTCTCAAGTACCCGTGATTAACCTGCGGTGGGAGAAATCTCATTGTGGTGAGGGTTTTCTATTCCTCATAGCGGCATTTATAATTTATTTTTATGTTTACAAGTTGTAGTCACTCTTAGGTATTCAAGGTTGGAGGGGGATGTTATATCCTTTCCCCCTTAGAATTAACATCGTCCTCGGTGTTACTTGTTCATCATCCTTGCCCTTGCTGGTCCTCATTGCTTGCTTTCACATTCTAGTGAGAAAAATCCAATTTTCACTCCTTAACCTCTTCTCCATGATGTTTGCCAAGACTATCGTCAGAACATACATACTTTAATATTTATAGGAATATGTACTGCATTGGGGTTTCTATGTTCCCAACTTGAAGTACTACATAAATCTGTATCCTATCAATAACAATGTATAACCAAAAATTCAACATAATTTAGTTTCATTTTTCCTTCACATCCACACATTAAGACATGTAACCATCTAAGGACCTGGAAAGTTGGTAACAAATATTTCTTTTTCGTTATCTTTCAAACACTCCCTAGAGTTATTTTACCATTTCTCATGTGGACTTACATTTCTTTCTGAGGTTAATCTCCCTTTTGACTGCTAGTCAAAAGTTTTCTCCTCAATGTCATCAGACACCGTCCTATCTTCCATATGTCCAGTTTTCCCTAGGTCTTTTCTTGCCACACCATATTCCTAACACCAATGTGCTTACATGGAAATTGCTTGCCTAACACCATTGTGCTCCTGCAACATACATTCCTAACACTGATATGTTCACACAGCAATCACTTGTCTAACACCATGGTGCTCCCGCATCATGCAAAACTTTTCTTTTTTCGTATTTAGTATATATTTCAACCTTGACTATTCATAATGTACACTCTTTGGTGCTTCGCATGACCTTTACCATCATTGTCCTGACTTGTGAATTGACTATACAGTTATTCAAAGCATCTATCAATAACCCAAAATTTCATAAGTTGTAGCGGTTTAATCGTCATTCATGGGTTACATAAACCTGTAAATTATCTAGAAAAATTATTCCTTACACATTTCTGAGCAATTGAGTGCAACTTATTTATGTAGTCAGATTTTATATGCTGTAGTGCACGTTGATTGCAACAATGGTCCTAATCTTGGTGAAGCCTGCAATGTCAGTATATAAACAACAGAATCCACAGTTTAATCCTTGGTTTATAAAATCTTGGAATTTGACAATCTATAATAAGTAATACATCAACCATTATTAACCTCATTATTTAAGGCAGTGAATATTTTTACTACCAGTCAATCTCGACTGATAGTGTTCCTAGTATATCCTACAGTGCTAGTGTATAACATTATACAACAATCATCAACTCAAATATCAATATATTTAGACATCTTTACTCATCTGTTATTTGGATAATTACTATGAAGGGACATTCCAACTTTACACCACATATGTGTGGTAAGCTAGGGACATAGGTATTTCGAACATCAATGATTCCAAGTGAGCTACTTACCATCATTTCACATCTTAGCTGCTTATCTTAGGTCTGGCGATGTTCTTGTTCATCCAATAAGAGTCTCTATATTTAGTGCAATCTTTTAATATAATGAGAAGCATTATCTATTTTATGCATAAGACACTTTACTGTTCACTTTGGCTACACTGTAGCCTAATTTCATAGGTAATCTAGCTAGTCTCTTTCTTTTTGTAGGTTTCATATATTCTTATTTATATTCAATTATTCAATTATGGTCCAAGTGGGACTTCCATAATTCATCACCTACAAAAATTTCAATGCTCTGTGAGTTACCATAATATACATGTAATATCATTTCAATTGTGAAGGAATAAAAATATCATAATCCCTACTTGACATATTCTTTCTTTCGGAGCCTAGAAGCTCCACCTCAAACAAAACTTTTAATATTTCTAAGCATACTTGATGTTCCTGTGCCTACTTGCTCAACACCGTATCCACGTGGTAACTCGATATTCCCGATGCTCCATAGCTTATCATCAAGGAATGTCTACCTAAGCCCTCTAGACCTAAGTGACTACATTATGCATCCAACATAACTTGATAATCTAGTATTAAAGCATGTATATACCATCTCAAATAATCTATAACTAAATTGCTTTAGACTGAACATTCTCAAAATGATATAGTTACTATACCCAGGTACTTTAATAGAAATTTTCCAAATTTCCAAAACTTTTTATAAAGTATATTCTCAACATATCAAATTATCGAAGCTATGTTTTCCCAAAAATTCAATATAACTAATCAAATGTTATCATCTTGGTATCCTTCCATAATAGACAAGGCATCATTCAGGCTCCAGAAGTTACTTTTTCCACTAAGGATTTCATTTTTTCCTCTGATCCCCATGTGATGCTGCTACTTGTAACCATGTGCACCTACATTATCTGCTCACAACTTCTTACCCAAAATAAGTTGCATCATACTCTCATAAACAAATTATATAATGACAAGTTCCTATTTGAATGGGACGAAATATACTTGTGTATCATATCAAGGCTTTACTTCCTCTTCAATATCTTTTCTTGATGTGTTAATATTATGCACTTAATCTTATTAAAAACAATTTCTACTTGTACTTTACTCATCAATGCGTATGTAAAAGAACATAAGTATATCTTGCATAGATATGTTACATCAAGCCTAATACTGTCTTCATTTTCTCATTCCCCAATCAACCAAATAACTTTTTTTGTATTTCAATTCATGCAACTAACTTCATGCATTGCACATAATTCTAAGAAAACCCGTGCAACCAGTTCAATTTGATGATCTTAACATTAAGCAATATTTCTTTTTATAGCGTGCAAACAAGTAATTATAATATCTCATATTCAAGTCATATATTTCACAACATACCTATATGTTGATGAGTCCATTAGGTCCGAGCATTGTAAACTTTGCTCGGATACCATATGTAAAATACCACTGATACCTCGACGCCATTATGTGTGAAAAAGGGATAAAAATTTTGTTTCGATGTTATCACAACAAGAGTCAACACAGAGACACCATGAATCAATTTAGTTAAACATATCCTTTAATAATTATAATTTATACTTCAAGTAATTAACTGTCTAACATAATATAATCATCGAAAAATAACATAAGAAAAACATAGAGAACACAAAATAATCCACATTACAGCACATGAGGATAAAACAATGTATGTGGTTCACCCCATCCTTGGGGTTCCGTCCACCAAATCTGTTAGCTATATTATTACTTTATTGAAGATAAGTATTACAAAGTGGTGGCACATCCATTTCCATATTTCCTTACTTCAAATATCTTTGCAAAGAGACATTTAAAATTACCAATCGCCTTCTTTGTAGGGCCTTGCGATGAGCTCGGAAGTCATCCATAGATCCCTTTATTTAACCAAAACATTTAGAACCCAAATCTGTTAGTATCCTAGAATAATGGACTTATACTCAATCCTAAAGGTTGTAATTCTAACCTTCACTTCTTCTCAACATGCAAATGGAGACTACTTAATGGTTTTCATCCCACTAAGGGATATGGATATTCCCAATATACATACCATGTATCCTCTATGGTGCTTGATACAAAACAATACTTATAAACCATAAAACAATCTAACTTGTAAACATCACTGATAGTAATATCACAGTATCTCTTTACCATATATAAGGGATGGAATTTTTGGTTATGGTATTTGTTACCTTCAACAACCATTCATTTACCAAGTCACCATAATAATGATGTGGATATTGTCAAAACAATATGTCATACAAGTTATCATGAGATCTTCAATACCTGAGTAAGTAGAACTCTCAAAGATGTGAAATGTAGACCTTGGTCACTGGTTCCATATAACTTTAAGAGAGGATGCATGCAAAAATTGTGGATTGATGAAGAAAAATGCATGCATAAAATCATAATGGCACAAGCTGGTTCCATTCCCAATATTCTTGGACCCTATTTGCATCTAACTTTAAGAGAGAATGCATACAGAAATCATGGATTGATGATGAAAAAAGCATGCATAAAATCATAATGGCACAAGTTGGTTCCATTCCCAATATTCTTGGATGCTAGTTCCATTCCCACAGGGACTGATGAAGAAAAACACATGCAAGAATTGTAATGTCACAAGCTGTCATTCAACAAAGACTGCGGATTCCAGGTCTGGTTTAAGAGAAAAGCATACATCTTTTTTGTTTTTACCAAGTCGAGATCTGCAATGAAAATTCCACTACTAACGCATCCATGGATTGGGCTAGATCCATATACAAAAAACAATCCAGTATATAAAACTAAATAGTGGGTCTTGGATCTATTTAGATCTGAATATATAAACCCTAACACATGCAAGGAAAATCAATCCATGGATTCAGATGCAAGACGATCCCAATATAATGGACATGCAAGGTTGTAAATCAAACTATGGAGTTTATTTTGTGCATACACAGGCTTGGGCATTATCCGTTACTCCATTACCAAAATATTTATTATTCATATTTCATTCAAAGTGCATTCATCCATTTTCTCCAATCCAATACAAAATCAAATAATGATCTTTTCAAGAAATCGCATAGGAAAAATATATAAATACCACATCAAAAGAACATATAGGTCAATCCCATAGACTTAAAGGGAAAGGTTCACAGGTTTAAATCCAAAAACGCAGGCATGAAAACATGAACCTACCTTACTCCATACCACACACCTAGAAAAAATATCAAAGGCTCATTCACTAGAAGGAACACTAGCAAGACACACTTCAGATGAATTGTTCAGTTGTTTTCTCCAGAGGCCACCACCTAAACGGTATCTCATTCACTTGTAATTCAGAAATATTTTTAAGCACAAATTATACTCTAACAGGCTGCATCACAGCACTGAATGAACCCAAAGTCGAAGCACTTGAAACAATTTTCCTCCTTCAGAGAAAACATACCACCCCACCAAAATCAAGAACGACCAGGATAAAAGAGTGTAAAGATCATTCGCCCACCACTGCCATAGTGAGAAATTTATTCTCATCAAAACCCTAGTGCTTCCATGATTAGTGCTTACAAATTCCCATAATGGCCCCACAATGGGCATCAATAAGGCAGAGCAAAAACCTCCATAATTAACGTCTCTTCCACAGTTAATGTTAATCAAGGTGAGTAATTAACAATCAGCTACCGTAATTCAAGTACGGGTTTTCCACAATGCCTCCACAATTACATGCTATACCCCAGGGTAGATCAAATGGTGTTGATATTCTTCTCCACCTATATATAATGTTTTTATTTTACATTATATTCATATCTGAAATTCCTTTTGCTATCTCCTTATTTTGATGTTCCTCATATATATATATATATATATATCTGTGTGTGTGTGTGTATGAAATTACTTTTACTATAATCTCTGCTAAAATATATATATGTGGGATTTGTTTCACTATGTAATACTTGAAGTGTAACAAATTTCGGAACTTTGAAATTTCCACCTCACAAGAGGCCACGGAAATGCACCATAGAGATTTAATCCCTAGTGCTTAATCCTTTTTTTATTTCGGGACACCTACAATAACTTCAGTCTGCTACAACACTTGTCTTCTAAGTAATATAAAGGTGTAGACACCGTAAATACATAACCATTATATCTATTTAGCAGTCCTAAGGCTAGATATAATAAACAACACAGATCCGGAATATATATTGACTTACAACGATAATAATAATAAATATACCGAATCTTCAAACTAGAAAAAGGATTGCTATGTAATGTTGCATGTAACATTATATGTTCTACATATCTCAAATATATATCTACAATATATATATAATGTTCTCCACTATTATATATATAATGGTCTACATATAATACATATATGTATGAGGTTTGTTTTACCACGTAATGCTCCATGATTATATGTACATTATATGTTGTACATATATAAGATATATCTCTAATATATATAATGTTCTCCACTATTATATATAATGTTATATGTCTCAAGTACCCTCGATTAACTTGCGGTGGGAGAAATCTCATTGTGGAGAGGGTTTTCTATTCCTCATAGACACATTTATGATTTATATCTATGTTTATGAGTTGTAGTCTCCCTTAGGTCTTCAAGGTGGGAGGGGGATGTTACAATTGTCGTCAGAGTAGTCATAGATTTACAATCTAACATTCCAAATAATTTTAATATTTCTACAGCATATTTTCCTTGGTTTTGGAAAATCTCATCTAGATATTGTGATACTTCAAGACCTAGAAAGTAATGCATCATTCCAAAGTCTTTCATTTCGAACTCTACAGCAAGCTTCTTCTTACATTCAATACTAGGCTTGTCTTCTTTTGTCAAGAACATAGCATCTACATATAGTAATAAAATCGTAATCACATCATCCTCAATATTATAGTATAGGTTGGAGTCTTCTTTACTTTTAGCAAAGCCTAAGCTCATAAAAAATCCATCGATCCTACCATACCATGCTCTGGGTTCTCACTTTATCCCATACAACACCTTCTTTTTTCTACATACATGAGTTTTTTTTATCATTAATCTCGAACCCTTGTAGTTGTTCGATATATGCCTCTTCTTCAATCAAACTACTTAGAAATTTTGTCTTCATGTATGTTTGATGTGGCTTCCACTTCATGTTTGATTCCAAGCAAATGCTAGTTCTAATTGAGGTGTATCTAGCTATTGGTACAAAGGTATCCTCATAATCGATTCCCTCTTTCTCATAGTATCCTCAAGCTACAAATATTTCCTTCTACTCTTCTATACTTCCATATACTAAGTGTTTAGTTTTCAATATCCATTTTTAGGATACCACTGACTTGTCTTTCAGTCATGGAACTACTTCCCACACATTATTCTTTATAATGGATTGGTATGCATCAACCATTGCATCATCCCACTCTTTCTGTTTTATTGTTTCTTCAAAACATGTTGGTTCTTTCTCAACTATATCACACATCAAAGACATATCTCCAGGGTATAACTTTGGCTTCTTTCTTTCTCTAATGATTCCTTTAGGAACACCATGTATTTTTGCTTCTTTGGATATTTCGTGAACCCAGGCAGGTTTTCTTTTTTGAGAAATCAATTCATTGGGTAAATATTCAAGTAAATGAGGTTCTGTCATATCATGCTCTTCTTGTATCTGGACTTGTTCTTCATTTTCGAATGATTTACGACTTTCAAGATCTTTGGTATTTTCATGCTCCTCTTCATATTCTTTATCTTTAGTTTACTTCCTAAAGGTTATATCCTCATCAAATGTGACATCTTTTCTAAGTTCAATTTGATGGTAGCATGACATATAAATCCGATAATATTTTGATTGTTCAGTATACCCTATGAACAATCCCTACTTTCTTCAAAGATCTAAATTTGTCCGTTTCAACCAAATATTTTTTATGTGACTTACCTCTATCTTTTCTCCCAAAAACATTTCTTCTGGAGTTTTATTCCCAAGGGAACTGTGGGAAATTTTAGTTTGTACATATATTTTTGTTCTTGTTACTTATTCCCACATGTACATTGGAATATATTGATCATGTATAATAGCTTTCACAGCTTCCATGATATATCTATTATTTCTTTCAACAACACCATTTTGTTGTGGATTATATGGAATGGTGACCTCCCTCTTAATCATGTGTTTCTTGCAAAAATACTTGAATTCATTGGAATTGAACTCTCCTCCGTTATCTAACCTCAGAATCTTTATTTTCTTCTGAGAGAGGTTTTCCAGTAGGGCCTTAAACTCCTTGAATCTTTCAAACACTTCATCCTTCTTTTTCAAGAAGGATATCCAAGTCTTGCGAGAACAGTCATCAATAAAAGAATCATAGTAGGCATACCCACTTAATGAAGTGTTTACATTGGCCTGCATATATCTGAGTGAATAATATCTAATATCTCTTTTTCTTTACTATCACTCTTTGGAAATGTATTCTTAGTATTCTTCCCTTGTGCACATCCTTTGCACACCCCTTCATTTTTTATCTAAATTTCCGATAAACTAGACACAACCTTGCTTACAAGTGGAAGAGCTTTGTAGTGAACATGAGAAAGAATTATGTTCCATATCTCAGATAAGTTAATGGTACTTGTTAGGACTTGTGATCAATTTGGAAACGGTTACCCCTGTGACTTCCTACCACAACCATAGGAAAATTACAAGGTGATAACATTTTTGCGTCGTTGTTGGGGAATTAAGCACAATTATCTCCTTGGGAAATGACATTGTTTAGCTCTACAAACTGGTTGAGTAGCCGGTCTGTAATGTCCCCAAAAATTGAGAATAAAAAAAAATTATAGGCTAGTGAAAAACTACCTAAAGGGGATCATTATTACTCATGCAGAATTAAATGCACTACTTATACTTTCGATCTCTTCATAATTGTCCTTGTTGTCTTGTTAATCTTGTATACATTCAATGATTATTAGTTTGTTTACTTCTTATACCTTAATTTTGTTATTTAAAATATTTCTACATCTTAGTTATTATTGTCATTCAATTAATAAATTGTATAGATAATTATTTTACTCCTGCACATGTGTACTTTATTTATTTAATAAAAACTAACTTGACTTTGTTGATGGGAATAAAGCGGTGTTGTGGCGGGACTAGTTCTTCCATGATGATCTGAGAGGTAAGGTATTACTTGGTTACATAGGATAACTTACTTCAATCGAACTAAGTCACCTCTCTCTTTTACTTACATAGTTCATTACTTGTGATGGGATCGGATGTAAAGTTTTTTGACAGCCTTGATCATTGATAACCTGCTACTAGTTATTACGTTTCTCATCGACTTGGTTTTATAACTTCGTAAGTGTTTTTATCATCAATTTAGCTATTACGGATAAATTTCCTGTACATTAATTATTCTTCATTATGGTTTGAAATTGATCATTCTATATGTCATTAATATCTTTTTCGTGCAATGTATATTTTTACTATACTTTTTAACATCTGTTATGCTCTTGATTTGGCAAGTTATTATGTTGGTTTGAAGGGAAGACCTTCATATTTTTATAGTCATAGCGGTTATCATGGCATACTTTGTATGCCATGGTGCTTAAGCCTAAACACCTTGTTACTAAGTTAATTAAAACCCTAATCTCTAAACCTATGGACTAAACATTATCTACATACCTAAGCAAGGGTTCTTAGACTTTGGACTAGCGCAAGCTATGACCAAGTATTATTGTAATACTATCATAGTGAAAGCTTTGTAATATGTTAACATTGATGTTAGAGTTTGGGGTGACATGATATATGGTATAAACCATACATTTCCAGGGTTTAAGTGTTCGTATGCAGGGTGGTATTAAACGATACCTTGTAACAAGGCTTGACTATGGGAGTGGGTTTCATAAATCATTAATGGATTCTATCCTGGTGCATTTAATGCTTGTTGAAAAGTGTGATAGCCTTCACTAATTATTGGCTCATGATGGATGTGCATTGTATTGTCATTTGGGGTTTAATCATTTTGAATATGTGCAGAGGGATCACAATGGAGGCGACCTCCATATTGTGAGGTATGCCTGCATGAATCTATAAGCCTGCATATTGTTTGGTTTACATTTTGAAAGGATGGAATACTCCTCATCCCCATTTTGGTTCCTTTCTTATAGGTGTTGAAAGAAATGGAGGGCCTGTGTGGCTACAACACTGTTGGCTCCAAGTGTTGCATTCATGGCCCTTGTAAGCTTGCTAATCAAGATTATACTTGTCAACCTTCAATCCTGTGGGAAGAGCTATGTTTCGACTAGTTGTTTTGTTGGGGTTTCATGCTGTAAAGAAATCAATTTTGCCTTCAGGATTATTAATACATACTTGGTTATTTTTAATGTTGGGGAATTATGCCATGATTCAATTTCTAGGTCATTTGGCTCTGCGTGATCCCATTTTAGTTATGTAAATTGTTAATGTTTTTGTTTTGGGATTTTATAGCCATGGTCTACACCATTGCGTGCAATGGTGACATATCCCATTGGCATGCTTGTGTAAAACATTGTCCTTGGCCTTTAATGGCGACTATGTACAGACGTTGGGATCTCTGTGTAAATATATATATATATATGTATTGGTTTTATAAAATGTAATGGTTAACTTGTTATATGGCCTATGGGATTTCCTTCTGTGTTTTTATTTCGCTCTATATTTTAATGGACTTGGGGTTTTGAAAGCAGAAGCATTCTCCTAATCGATTACTCTATGGTTAAATCCATTGATTAGTTGGATAATGTAATTAATTGGACAGCATGGGAAAGGCCATGATGTAAATGGCATGAGCCTCTCCCACACTGCTGTGATAGCTTGTATTTAAATTGTCTATGGTATTCGATTCTGTGTAAAATGGTTTGTTCAAAACCATTGGGTTGGAAACCATGGTGGCCAATGCTTATAGTAGGGTATATTTTAATGGGTTGTGTATTGAAAAAGTTTAATGGCCGAGGCCGTGTTGTAGTTAGGGTCTTACGCCCTCTTTGCTATTGTAGGAAATTTTAATTATATGGCAATTGGTGTGAAACGTGGCGTGTGTAGCGATATAAACAATGGGTTTATAAAAAGGATTCATTCTTGTTCAAATCGTTATGCTATGGATTTTAAATTATTTTGTGACCGATCTATAAGGTTATCTGATTTGGAATTATTTTTACTATATTATATTGTGGTTATTATTAGTGTTTTTTCCTTGGGTTTTGGACATCCATGGGATTCAATTTCATGACCTCTATTGGAAACAGGGTTTTAAATGTAATGTAATGAATGTATTTTGATAAATAAAACAAGCTGGGCTTGCATGCTCACAGGATTTGATTCCTGTTACTGGTTGCAATATATGAATTTATGATATGATTTGATCTTCGTTTTACTATGATAGGTTATACTGTATAAAATATATTATTTTAATTTGACTAAGGTAAATGTTGTTGACTTATGTAATTTTATTTATGGTTATGTATAGATAGAAAAGTTGGGACTGTGGATTTTATTATATGAATTATGATCAGATAATTACAAAGCATCACATGGATGGTCATGATTCCACCTCTAATTTTTTATAATGTTGTTTCATTTATGTGGAGTGTTTTTAATCTAATTTGTAATATCAATACAAACCTTGAAAGGTCTTAAATGAGTTAATAAATTTTGGAATTTTAATGTATAGATTGTTTCCATATATGCCTATACCTGATTGTCTTGTTTATATGTATATATACTTATCTTATAAAAATAGTTGTGGTTGTAAGTAATACACTAGGGTAACTATATAGTATATTTATTTATTTAAACTTAATCCTATGATTAAATCTACTATAATCTGAAACATGTCTCTACTCACAACTGTAATATGTTAGTAGAGATTTAAATAATAGATAAACAATAAAATAGCAGGTCTAGACTTACCTAGTTTATAGTATTAATTCCTGAATATTAAAAGAATACAGAAGACAAACTTTAAATATGGAAACCTAGCTATATACAGCCTACGATAATATTCACCATCCTAGGAATATTGCAAAGAAATAAAGACCCTAGCGAAATCTAGGCAGAACATTAATTACCTAGGGTTAGTAAAATCTAATAAGGATTTTACATAAAGTAGTGAGCGTTTACCCTAGAAATGAACTTTGACATACTAAGAACTCGTACGTGTAATTTATCTTCTTGAAGCTCCTTTAATGGCTTAACTTGCACACTTTTTAAATAACTAGCATTATCAATTTAAGACATATCTCACCTCTGATTTTTTATCAGCAAATGACTTGGGAACTACCACGTTCCTCCCAACCTCCCAATCAGTCCTCTTTTCCTTGCAGGAAAAGTTCTCCAGGAAAATAGTTGAGAGCAAAAATAGGCAGAATAATAATTCTCCTTTCAGAAATTAGAACCCCCAATCCTTTTCTTGGCTTAAGTCTTTATAGGCATACTTTTCAGTCAAAGGAGTAGTTAAATCAAGAAATTCTCAATTTCTTGATTTAACCCTTTTTAATTTACTGGGGTAATTTTCAATTCTTAATCTAGGAACTATCAACTAGTTCCTAGTAAGTCTTTTATATATATTTCACTATTTATTAATTCAATAATAATAAATAATAATTAGTGGAGCTTCTCTTCTTTCTTTATTCAATTATAAATTCTTTATACATACTATGTATAAAATACATAGTATTAAAATACTTGTTAACATTTGTCTTCGGGCATCATGTGTCATGATCCCTAGACTTAACGACACTTCCTCATGGAGGTCGAGTAGATAGATGGCTTAGGTCTACTATGGCAGCCAACTCTAAACATCCTTGCATGTTGGATTTCTCTCGTATAACGTGGTATATCCTCAGTACTTGATGAGAATACAAAAATTCAAAATTTCATTTAATCACTTATAAATAAGTATGATGAGATCACATTTTCTCTAGTCATTTTCACTTGGAAGTTATTAAATTATTTTCAGTAACCCCTAGTGCTTACCAGAGCCCATACTCAATGCTTATAACAGGGAGTTACAAACATAGTGCAATTACAGAGTTCTCGCTCAACACTAAATGCTAGGATGCACTTGTATGATACACCTAAGGATACAATGGCCAAATATCCAACACTCCAGAGCTTATGGTCAACATCAACATGGAATGATCCATAGCTTATGCCCAACATTTCCAATTATATTTTTATGTGTTCCAGAGCTTTAAGCTCAACACAAATGTAAGTACTCATGTGCTCCAGAGCCTCTTGCTCAACACAAAACATCTCATCGATCATGTGCTTCAGGGTCTATGCCCAACACAAACATTTCATCAATCATGTGCTTCAAGTTCCACGCCCAACATAACTGTCATATATATCCATATGTATCATCAACAATTGTCTTATGCCCAATATACAAAACAAATCATCATGTTCATATGGAGTGGGGTCTTTGACCCAATATAAAATAAAACATCAATATAATCATCATGATTAATACGCTCATGCCTATAAATGGTAGGTCAAAAATTTGGGATATTACATGGTCATAGACACATACTTGTTGTACATGCTCTTGGCACTCCAAACAAATTTTGAAGGTTACTCCACTAGGAAATACTAGCCTCCAGAAGAACCCACAAGAGGAGATATTCCAATGCAGTATCCTTCCAGGTAATGTTTGATCTGAAAAGTTTGATCTCAAGGGCCAACAGGATGCAAAGTTTAGTCATAAATATTTCCTTCCCTGGTGAAGGTGTTATTTTTGTTAGTGATATATCTAAACATTATGATGAGGAGTTTGGACTAACCTTCACTAGAACTAAATTTGAGTCAAGCGTCTCTGACTTGGTTTCTGATACCTCTGCATTTGATTTTTCCCATATTTCCTGGTCACCCTTGACCTCAAAGCCTCTAGGAAAATATTTCCAACACCATCCTGATCCAGAGTAACCTACACTTACTGCTGATTCAACCCTACTAAAGTCCACTATCATAAGAAACTTTGTTGCCTCATATATTTCTCCCACTGCTCCTAAGAAGAAGTAGCATTCATCTTCCAGTTTCGTGGCCCCCTACATTCCTTACAACTTACCAATTTCTTTTCCACCAGTCTTAATATTTCCCATAAACCTTGTTATACCTCCAAGGATCGAAAATATATTTTCTCCTCTTCATATTCCAACCGCTCTTCATGACCTCCATCTGGGAGGTCATAAAGAGTGACTTGTAATTGAGTGTCCTTTTGCACCCAACCCAAAGGGTAAGGCTTCACATGAGGTTTAGTGTTTAATCCCAACTTCTTAACAATTCTTTCTAAAATCAAAATAATTTAGCACCCACTATCAAACAAAGTATCTACCTTTGTATGAATCGCTATGAACCGTATATGAAAAAGCTCATTGAATTTCTTCTCATCGTTTTCAAACTTAGGAGATTGAATAGAAGGACTTGAGCTAAAAGATGTTATACCTTTTCTTCCCATTGGAGTCACCTTTTTAACCCTAATGAAGACATGTAGGCTTCTCTACCTATTTTTTTATTGTAGCTATATATTCTTACCCTTCTCTTTTCCTTTCGATTTATTCTCAAACTTAGGTGGCTTCTTATACACATTCTCCATACCATGTTTCACTTTTCTAGCTTTGAGCTCAGTAGCTTGTATTGACACTTTGTCAATGCTGGTAGGAGTGAACATCAAAATAGTATGATGAAGGTAAGAATGTAAACCAGCAATGTACTTAATAAGAGTTTCACTACTATGTGATGAAAATTCCACTGCTAAAGTTTTCTTTTTAAAATATTGAGTATAATATTGAATATCTTCCCAAAAAATTGTCTTAGATATAACCATTAAATGATTGATGTTTGAGTATATGTCAAAGGATAGAATTGTCTCTTTAATACAAGAATAAATTTAGTCCAATAAAAGAAGATTTTACCATTTAGAGAATGAACATAATTTTCTCATCGTTAATATGTTTTACAAATATTGACATTAACTTTAAATGCAAACATGGAATTAAACATAATGAACACATTTTTGTCATGGTTATTATTTTTGAGTGTAATATCCAAAATTTTGGACCTATCATTTATAGGCATGAGCCTATTGATCATGATGATTATATTGATGTTTTAATTTTATATTGGGTCAAAGACCCCAATGCATATGAACATGATAATTTTCTTTGTATATTGGACGTAAGCCAATTGTTGATGATATATGTATATATATGCTGGTTGTGTTGGGATTGGACTTTGAAGGACATGATTGGTGAAATGTTTTGTGTTGGGCATGGACCCTGAAGCACATGATTGATGAGATGTTTTGTGTTGATCGAGAGGATCTGGATCACATGAGTACTTACATTTGTGTTGAGCGTAAAGCTATGGAACACATGAAAATATAATTGGAAATGTTGGGCATAAAATTTGGAGCATTCCATGTTGATGTTGAGCATCAGATCTCTAGCCTCGGATCCTTGGCCACTTTATCCCTAGGTGTATCATATAAGTACATCCTAACATTTACTGTTGAGCGAGAGGTCCAGAATTGCACTATGTTTGTAACTCCCTGTTATAAGCGTTGAGTATGGGCTCTGGTAAGCGCTTGGGGTTACTAAAAAGATTAAAATCACATGCAAGTGAAAACGACTCGAGAATAATATTGATCTCAACATACTTATTTTTAAGAAATTAAATTGTAACATCCCTCACCACCTCTACCCAAAACTCACAGTGAAAAGTACACATCACTGTAAGTACCGACTCTAAAACTTTGTCAAGCTGTGAATATAATTGGTAGGGATTGAAGACTAAAAGCTTCGAATGACAAGAAACATATAGTGTAAGTGAACTGCACTGTAAGTATTTATTCTGACTTATTAAAAAGGCTCTAGATACAGTCGATAGACTCAGGAGACTGAAAGTGACTTGGAAAATAACGATTGGGGATGAATCCATTGAGCGAAAAGGTTAAGACTTAACAAAACCTTGGGAACGCATTAATAAGGACTGAGTGCCATCATGAGGCCCTTGGTGATAGAAGAAAGTGAGTTTGCTTATTATTTAAATTATGTATATGATCTCTATGCATAAAGGAGAACTGATAAGCAGGAGGAAAACTATTTAACACTGGGGAGAACTGTAGAGATTCTGACCAGCAATAGATTAATTTCACTCACAACAAATTACAATTGATCATGCAAAATTGTCAACAATGGAGACTAAATATGGAGTTGTAACACAAAATTATATTAACTCAGTGTACAATAGCCAGCCCTATAATATCATAGGTTGCTGAATATATAGAATACATCAATAGGTCGAATGCATAAGGAGGCATCCAAAGATAGCATAAAGCAGGCTTACCCAAAATAGGCAAATCCCCCATAGGTGTAAAAAGCTGATCCCAAATTTGTCATGAGGCTCATGAATTGGCAAGGGCGCATGGGCAAGCTAATGAGTGGTGGAATGTAAGCTCATACATGCTTTTGCATGGAGGAGGAAGAGGCAACAAAGCTGATTCACCTCACCTAGTCTTGCTTTCCTATGTGCCTTAAAACACTGAAAAAGCAGGCAATAAAGTAGAAAAAGCAGAAGGGTGCCTAGGAGGCCAGGAATAAAGCAGATTTGATTCCTAAGGCTTTCCCAAGTGCTACATGAGTCAAAGATGGCAAGTTTGACCTCTATGGATAGGAAATTAGAAACTTGCACATGGTGGGACTCATGGACTAGGCAAATAAGACAAAATAAATGAATTAATGTCTAAGTGGTTAAATACTATGGGTTTATTATTCTAACACCCCCCCTTAAGCCCAACTTTATGAGTAATAAATCAAAATATAGGGCCTAGCAACAAGGCTTAGTCACCCTTTTACATACTGCATGTCCATATGAAACAAGGAAAGAGGCAAAACCAACTTGGGAAAATCCTCCCTTAAACATGGACTGTAAAACAAAATTGTAGAATG